>OY294019.1:11667163-12267163 GCA_958510785.1 Exephanes ischioxanthus | reverse complement strand
AATAACTGATTCTCAGCCGAAAAAGGCTCAGCTTATATAATAGTTTGTTCCCTATACTTCCTATGGTTAGTCATGTAGCATGGTGGGGTTAATGCATTTTGCTAATAGTCTTAAGTGTGACAAGGCGGTGCATTTGTTCTGAAGGAAGTGATAGGAGATTTTTCGGTAGCATTACCCTTTTATCGCGGTAGGCCTAGAGCTTTGGCCTAGTACAGAGGCGACAAGTGTATTAATTATGACCATCGAAATATTATTCGGGGAAGAAATAAGAAAGTATGCATAGATGCACTCTGGCGGTACCTTTGGTGTGAAAGAATTATTATCAGACGTTCTCGGTAGTGTTACCCTTTTAAGGCAATGAATTTAGAACCCTTCACGTGTGGGCGACAACTTATGGTCGAAAAATTAATATGAAAGCGCGTGCGTGGTGCATCTAGTCCCTACTGATAAAATAATTAATGTTTGGCCTACTAGGGCCACTGCCCGGAGTGCTGTGGCAAGTTAAGAGCGTGCCGCGGTGGCAAGTGTACCGCGTAGGCGATTAGTTATGAGGGCCCGCTAAGTGGCTTGACGCGTAGCTAGAGCAAGTGTGTTCCCAAGTTTGGGGCTACCGTACGCCGCGCGGGACGCGGGGATGCTGCTCGGGAGAGCCTACGAGGTTCATTCTAGAGTATACAAATGCGTAGGGACGCTGCTCAAGAGAGCCTACGGTATTCATTCAAGACGCACTATCTGGGTGCGTGGAGATGCTGCTCGGGAGAGCCTAAAGTGTTTTCGTTCGGAAAAACGCACAGCGTGATTACGGAGTACGTAACAAAGTCAAGAAATGTTTTTAAACATCCAAAAAAAGTAAAAAAAAAAAATTTTTATCCAAAAAAAGTCAACAAATATTTTTTTTAATCCAAAAAAGTCAAAAAATATTTTTGACAAATTTATCTCTCCGAATTTAAATAAAACTCTCCCCGAATTTTTATTTTAATTCCGGTAGAGTTTTATATAAATTCGGAGAGAGTTTTATAGATTTAGATTAGATTAGATTTATTTACGCACATATATGAATACAGTGATTCAAAGTGCGGGAGGTTCTACATATTTCAATTGGTGATACAGTATTACTATAATAGTTTTTTCTTTTTTTTTTCATTCGTTGTGGCTTAACGGCTAACGCTTAACTAAGGTTTAAATAAGGTATGTAACGGCTCCAGCCTCTTTCGCTCCGGTATTACTTTTCTTCTACGCAGCGGTATTATTTTTCCGCTGCGTTTTAATACGCAGAAGCCCTCCCGGGTTATCTGCATCCGGCCGCACGGCTTAGAGCCGTGAGAAGGACCTTATCGCGAGCGTCGCGACTATTCGTCGCGACTTTGTTACGGGGTCCGAGGCCCTCAGCCTCGCACCTCCGATCATCAGTCCAGCTCTAGCCACGGAACGGTACACTCTCCCAACCTTACGCTGCGACCAATAAATAACCAACCGAACATATATTTCACATCTCCGACTTTTATACTTTGCCTACACCCGCGACGCCGCCCTGTCACAGGTATTTCGGGATTCCAGCGAGTCGTCGACTTTCCCTTTAGCTTATAACGTAGTTGATCTTTTTGAGCTAGTTCCTAGTCTATTACGGGGGACCCAGTAATTTTGACAATCGAGTGATTCCTGATCAGCTGTTCATAATCTCCGCTCTTGTAACGGCCGCAGCCTCATAATTTTATTCTTTTGACTTCGAATATTTATTCGAGCGTATCGATACGGAGTTTCCGTTCGATACGCTCTTCAAAGAAGCCCTTAAGGCTATCGCGCATCCGGACCGCCGCGAGCGGCCACTTATCAAATAGACTAAACATTCTTCGACTCTTTATGCCTTTGTAACAGCGAGCGCGAAGCCCTCAGCTTCACGCCCGCTTCAGTTAGTTCAGCTCCGACCGACACCGCGAACGGTACTTCTGAATCATACCTCTGAATAAATTAGTGCACTCTCCGACTAATAAAGACCAGTATATTTTCCACATCATCTTCGAGACTCGATTCATTGAACGTGCCTGACCCATCGACCATCCGTCACATTTGGTGTCAGAGTGGCCTTCCATTTAAATACGGCCCACACAAAATCAAACAAATAAAAAAAAAAAAAATTCACTTTTTTTAAAAAAAAATTTCACCCAGACGCGACAACCGTTCTCGAGCCGCGCTTGCACGAATAAACAAACCAACAGTGAAAAACAGTGAAACAAAAAAAAAGAGACACGAAAACGTGAAAAAAAAGAGAAGGGAGGAAACAATATAGTGACAAGACACTATAAATAATAGCCTAGTGTTTGAGAATTGCCAGGATGAGATATAGCGGAACGGGGGTAAATAAATAAACACTGCCGATGGTAACAGTGAAAATAAACTATTTATTCAGTAACGACGAAGATGTAAAAAAGCGCGCGAAAAACACTGTACAATGAGTAGACCGTTGCGCTTGAGCTGTGCCGAATAACAATAATCGAAATAACAATAACCGGACTAACAATAATCCGTTATGATGAGTAAGTCCGGTATGAGCGGTCCCGGTGAACCCATTAGATTATATAAATCGCGTGAGACGACCGGATGAAAAAATACCCGCGGCTGTGGACTGCCGCGAGTTAACCGCCAGGTGAGCTCTACCCGCGGCGCTGTATCGCCACGAGGTACCCGTTGAGAACGTGAGCGATTCCAGTGTACCGACGTGTCGCGTAACTGTGAACGTACACTCGCGCTATGCTCCAGATGAGCTGAACGATATCCCGAAATCGAAGATACGTTTCCCACAGTGAAATATACCGAACCTGAGCGCAACCGTGAGCTTAACCGTGTTGAGAAAACCGAACAAAATCAGCCATTACGCTGATTTTGTTCATATTTCATTACATAACCCGTACCGCCTCGGATGACAGCCGGTGCGCGTGCGTCGGCGGCGCGCGTCGGCCTCGCCGGACTCGGCCGGGAGGTGCTGCCGAGCAGCGGCCTCTCGAGTTAGCGCACGTAGCCGCGCTGATTCTCGAACACTCCGCCCGCCATCAGCGACGGCGTCGATGATGAGATGATCGCTGATCCGGTTGAGATGATTCCTTGTAGAGATGAAGCGCTACTGATGATGTTGAGCGTGAGCGGTCCTGCGTAGTCCGTATCCGAAGTCGATCCGAGGGTGGGAGTGCCACCCGGAACAGAGGTAGTTGGCCCATCGAAGATGAGCACGGATCCCCCCATGCCAGGTACACCCCACACCCCGGAAGATGTGGGATGTCGCAGAGTTGAAGTTTCTACCTCCAAGAATGCCAAAGACCTGGCGGATGTTAGCCAGGGTGAGCCAGGTTTGAATTGAGCGCCTCTGAGTAGCGTCGATGAGCGTGACCAATGAGTATGACCGATGAGTGTAGCCAATGAGCATGGCCGATGAAAACGACCGATGAGCATGGCCACCGAGCAGAAGTTTCCTCTGAAGATGAACACATTTCTGTAACAAAAATATCAATGAAACGGAACAAGGCTGTCAGAGGTGAAACCTCGCAAGTGAGAATTCCTTGAGAGTCGACGCGCTGAGCGGCGACGAACAATAAAATATCCGGGTGAGCCTTGCGTACGTCAAGGTCACCGGATACCAATGGCTGAGTTTGCCGTGAGGCGAGCCAATGAGTCGTCCATAGATTTCTTGAGTTGTCCATGGTGATCCCGTCCACCATGATGAGTGATCTCTGAGCTGCGCGATGGTGACGCCGCTGGGGGCACAATCAGCCGGGTTAATTACTCCCGAGATGTGCCGCCATTGTACGTCTGCGCTGAGCTCCTGAAGCTGAGCGACGTCGTGTTCGACGACGTCCTTCCACCTTGAACGTGTCGACATCGCGTGTTGAGATGCACCAGAGAAGCCATGTAGATCCACCGTTGAGTCACTCCGTGCGTTGCCACTGAAGCAACGAGAATCTGGCCAGATATGTACGTACTTCTCTGAGCGTGAGCCATCACGTTGAGACCTGAGACGACAAAGTATTGTCGCAGCCGACCTTGTGCGACCAGAGTCCTGCAGAAGCGTTTGTGCACAAGTCGTAATCGTCGAGACGGAGTTGAGATGTCCGACTATTCCAACCTGGTATGATGATCCACGTAATGAGCGTGCCCATGAGCGCGAAAGAACCCGTGACGAGCACGAGTTGATCAATGATCGCAACGTAGCTAGCGAGACCCCGCCCGCATAGCACGATTCCTTTAGTCGGTGAACCGACTGATGAGCTGAGCTGAGGTATCCACTCCTCCACCTGTGCTGTCGAGTGAGACACCCGGTTGAACTGGTCGTTAGTCCACAACATTCGTTGCAGATGCCAGTCTTCAGGATGCTTGATGATCGTGTGCGACGAGACACAGGTGTAGTCGAACCAAGATGAGAACGTCCGGGATGTCCAATGATGGTTCTTCGCGCGTCCAGAACTTCGTGAGAAGCTCATGGAAAAGAACATTCCCCTAATGAACCGTCGATATGAGCGTTGTACACGCGGGTGCGTGAGCAGCTTCCATCGATCCAACCGTCAACCAGTGAAGATGAAAAAACTGAGTGATCAGTGCCATCGAGGCACCACAGATGTTGTTGGATTAGGATGAGTTGTCCGGGTGATCCGCTCCGATGTTAGAGTCGGTAGACCGTGGCGTGAAAGCGTCCGAGTCGGCAAGCCTGAGCTTGTCCGAGCAAAGCCACGTTTCCATGGGAACCTCGAACGTTGGTACAGTCGAGGTAACCGTTCGCGGCAGATGAGCAGCAACTGTAATTTGAGCGAGGAGTGAGTAGACCGGAGTATATAATAGAATATCTGGGGACCTCGATACCAGAGGACGGTATCGAGGATCGTTGACGCGGGACACCGCGCCGATCGATGAGCTGTTCCGACACGAATGAGTTCCTTCGACCCTGGGTCTACCAGAAGTCGAATCCCATGAGTACTATCTGCAGAGTCGACATGAGCGAGAGCTGCTGCGAGCAGCGTCGAACAAGATGAGCGGAATCTTGATGCTGAGAGGCCGAATGGCCTCAAGCTTTGTAGGCAGCTGGACAAGCCTTTGTCGACAGCCACCTGTCGACGTTCCATGTCGTCATCCTCGAGGTTGTGCGCACATCACAATAAAGTGATCGCCCTGTGCAGATGTCATCTGAGCACTAACTCGAGTGCCCAGCCTCCGATGATACCGATTGAGCAGCCTGATGAGCGGTCGGTTGAGTCGATGCCTGATGAGTCGTCGCCTGGTGAGCCAATTCCGGATGAGTTGTCTCCGCGTGAGCTGTGACCTGGTTGCGCTGACGTTGGTTGAGCAGATGTGACGAACTCCGTTGACGGAGTCAGCGGCGTCGCCTTCTTCCCCGTTGCCGTTGGAACCGGCATGATGTCTTTAAATGAGCGCGAGCGCGAACCGACGGGTGTCATAAAACCCGGAGGTTGTACGAGCGTCGCAACCCGAAAGACAACCGAGCGACGCCGAGCTGAATCTGAAGAGCGACGCCGAACCGCAAACCGAAACCCGAGAAGCGGTGCGAACCATAAATTGAACGACTAGCGCGAGCCGTGTGTTGGTCGTATACGCGACACAGATAGTGTCCATATGAGCGACTCAGAACCGCGAAATAATCGCACGCACGTCATGAGCCCGAAAGCTAATAGTTATAGACGCTGAAACCGTGTATTTGAAACCGGAACGTAAGAACGGAACAAAAGATTAAACAAGCACCGAAATCCGAATGAAAATCACTCAGGCGATGCGAGATCGTAAAGTCACCTGTCACTCAAGTAGTCAAGTGAGCGACGCACCAGGTGCCGAATCCTGTGGGGTCATTTGTTCCCCCCCCGTGAGAACCGATAAAAACCGAATGAGCGGCGCGAATCGCGTGAGAATTGTCCAGGCGACGCGAAACCCGTGACGTCACCTCGCGACTGTCTATTGAGATGCTCGAGAGCCCGATTGAGCGCGAGAGCGACGAACCGGAACTCCCAACGCACAAAATAAGTGTTAAATGCGCGAAGAATTCACTAGCGCGAGCACGTCCGACGTACGACGCTGCTGTACTGTCCGAGCGCGAGAGAGACGCGGCATGCGAATTCCCGATACAAACCGCGCGAAAGATGCGATGAACTGTCTTTGTACGAACCGCGTGCGAAATATAGAACGCCACACGTGAAATTCTGATGCACGAAACCGATGAGAATAGCGAGGTGTGTCACGATGAGCGCGAGAGAGACGCGAGCCGCGATCTCTCACCATACGTAACCGTTGTACCGTCCGAAATGATCGAGAGTGAGCGAGAGAGCGAACATAAAGTCCAGTCGCGCACCGTACAGCTGTGATCCTGACTGTGAGTGCGCGAACTCTCACCGCACAAGAGTCAGTTGAGCAATCCAAAATGGCCGAACGCGGGAGCGAAGCACGCATACGTGGGTGCTCGCCGCGCGAGAGTCCGATGTAAATGTCACAAAAGTGGCCGAAACTCAGAGCGACGTACGAAACGCGCGAGCTCTTCGGCACGAGCATTAGCCGTTGAGAAGTCCGAGCGCGACAACGGATGTGTGCCACCCGCCTAGGCCGACTGTCGATGGTGGGGAGAGAGAAGCGACACGCGAGCTCTCACCGCACGAGAGACAGCTGAGATGTCCAAAATGCCGAGCGCGCGAACGATCGACGAACGCGCGCGCTCTCCTTGCACAAGAGTCGACCGATGAGTCGGCCGAGACGCACTGCGTGGGAGAGAGAGGCGAGCTCTCTCCACACGAGAACACTGCTGAGCTGTCCGGACGGTGTAAGCGCGAGAGAGAAGCGCCAACGCGCGAGCTCTCACAGCGCGCGAGTCCGATGAGTCTCCCGAATGTCACTGTGCGAGAGAGACGCAACACGCGTACATTCCCTGCACGACACTGTTGAGCTGTCCGAAATCTGCGAGCGCGAAAAACGCGCAGACACACAAGCTCTCACTGCGCGAAAGTCCGATGAAAAATGTCCAAGCCGATCGCGAGAGCGAGGCACAAATACATAGCTGCTCGCCGCCCGAAAGTCAGCTGGTGAGTTGTCCGATTGCACTGAGCGACACTCACACGCGTCACACAAACTCTCTATCCGTGCATTAAACCGATGGTAATAACTTTGACAGCCACTAAAAATGCGAGAGAAGCGCAGCGCGCGAACCCTCGATGCACAAAAATCCCGGTGAGTAGATCGAAAAATTTCATACACGCGAACGCGATACGACGCGCGAACCGGTGAAATGTCTGAGCGCGAGAGAGCGCCGTCGAAGCGCGCACTATATCGATGGGAAGGGCCACTGTCACTGTAGTAAGAGAGCGATGTGCGACGCGCGAGCTCTCACTGCGTGAGAGACCTCTGAAATGTCCGAAATGCTCGAGCGCGAGTGAGAGAGAGCACACAATAGTCACTGTCCGAGCGTCCGATGTGTCGCCTGAGAGCGACAGCAGACGCGTACCGCCCGCGTGAGAGACCCGACCGCCGGTGGTAGGGAGAGAGACTCACCGCCACGCGAGAGCCTTATGAGATGCCCAAGATGGCCAAACGCGGGAGCGCGGCATGAACGCGCGCGCTCTTAACGCACGAGAGTCCGGTGGGTCGTTCGCACTGCTCAAGGCGCGGGAACGGTGCACACGACACGACAGCTCTCCTCGCACGAGAGCCGTCTGGTGAGATGTACATGTGCGCTCGAGCGCGAGCGAGAGAGCTGACCGATGAGCTGTCCAAGTGTCACTGCGAGAGAGAGATACGCGACACGAGCACTCTCTCCGCACCTTACAGATGAGATGTTCCGATGAGTACACACGCACTGACACTTTTCGCGCACTTTTCGCTCCCCACCGTTCCGCTATCCGGCTCGAAGGACCAAATGTTTGAGAATTTCCAGGATGAGATATAGCGGAACGGGGGTAAATAAATAAACACTGCCGATGGTAACAGTGAAAATAAACTATTTATTCAGTAACGACGAAGATGTAAAAAAGCGCGCGAAAAACACTGTACAATGAGTAGACCGTTGCGCTTGAGCTGTGCCGAATAACAATAATCGGAATAACAATAACCGGACTAACAATAATCCGTTATGATGAGTAAGTCCGGTATGAGCGGTCCCGGTGAGCCCATTAGATTATATAAATCGCGTGAGACGACCGGATGAAAAAATACCCGCGGCTGTGGACTGCCGCGAGTTAACCGCCAGGTGAGCTCTACCCGCGGCGCTGTATCGCCACGAGGTACCCGTTGAGAACGTGAGCGATTCCAGTGTACCGACGTGTCGCGTAACTGTGAACGTACACTCGCGCTATGCTCCAGATGAGCTGAACGATATCCGGAAATCGAAGATACGTTTCCCACAGTGAAATATACCGAACCTGAGCGCAACCAAGAGCTTAACCGTGTTGAGAAAACCGAACAAAATCGGCGATCTACCCGAGCGCGTGGTGACCCGTGTCAGCCATTACGCGTAGATGAGCGCGAAACCTGTTGCACGCGGCACGTAACCCGTGCCGCCTCGGATGACAGCCGGTGCGCGTGCGTCGGCGGCGCGCGTCGGCCTCGCCGGACTCGGCCGGGAGGTGCTGCCGAGCAGCGGCCGCTCGAGCTAGCGCACGTAGCCGTGCTGATTCTCGAACACCTAGATATTAAACGCATAAATAAACATCTCTTTAATACTATATATACATTTAATCATAATTTAAAAAAAAACAATAGTGAGTGTCGAGTGAGAGTGCTCGGAGTGTGCGGAGCGAACGAGCGAGCGAACGTTCTCGCGCAGCGGCACCCGCCAACGTTACCACCGGCGAGCCGTCATCGACCGCGGCATCGATCCGCCACGGCCGTGATCCGCCGCACCGACGCGACCCGCCCTACTGACGGACACACCATCCGCCACCGAAAAAAAAATATATATATAGAAGGAAGAAAGGACGAAACAAAATAATAATAATAATACGAAACCGGATCCATGTTATTAGTGTTCCTCATCAGCGTGGTAATGTGAGTACCAACTTATATATATTTTATTCTGTTAAAAAAGGAAAAAGCGTAGCAAAAATTTATTTTTTCTTTCTCAAAAAATAAAAACAATATATATAATACTTCTTCTCAAAAAACCGACAGCGGTGGATTCGCGGTTGGCGCACGGCTCCGCCGGTCTCCCAAGTCAAGCACAATCGTTCGCGGTCAGTGCTTGGATGGGTGACCGCTCAGCCGTGCGCTAGCTGGCGCATCGACCGGTGAGCGGGAGGCGCTTTCTTCTGGTGTTTCTGCACTTTACTTAAGTGCAGAAATACCTGAGGATCGGTAGAATATCGCCAGCTGTACCGACATGGGATTTCCGCAGTTTCCCTGTGTCCTCGGCGAATGCGGTACAGTTAGGGGGAAGTAAGTCGGCTGCGGACGCACGAAATTAGAGTAGGTTAGCGAAGTGCGGGTAGGAAAGTGTTAGAATAGGTACACGGTTAGGCTAGGGGGGGGGGAGCTAAGGTAAAAACCCCTAAGGGGTATACATGGAACGGAACATTAATTAAAAAAAAAAAAATACTTCTTCTCAAAAAGAGAATTAGTATCCCGCGGGAACCGAGCGCCGACAGCTGACGCGACGCGTGTCAGTGGCGTACGAACGTCGAGTGCATGCGATATACACACATGCAATAAATTCATAACAATTTCCCTATTCCTTTTAATAATAATAATTTAAAAAAGGTCATAATATAATTAAGAAAAAAAATAAAGAGAAAACAATAACGCGCCTCAGACCAGACGGCAGCGAATATATATATATACACATAATTAATTCCTTTTTATATTAATCAAATAAATAATTTTTTAACAAACAAAAACTCGGAAACAAACAAACGATTAGCTTTGTGTCAATTTTTCTCACTTTAAAAAAAAAAATAATAAAGTAAAAATATATACACATTTATAAAAAAAAAAAGAAAACCAAAATGGAAAATATTAACTTCACATTTTTCTTGCGATTTCCTGAGTGAAACCCCGTAACAATTTGCAACCCCTAATATACTATACAATAATACAATACAACAATAATTAATCGTTTTTTTTCTATATATTAACAAATAAATAAAAAGAGGAAAAAAAAATGAAATGACATTTTTCTTTTCTTAGTTTTACAAAAAAAATTAAAAATAAGTCCGACAAAACGGCCTCGGCGCACACGAACAAGTAGCGCAAATAATTTTTTCCGCTCAGCATTATCTGAGAGATCAAAGGTAAGAATGGTCAATGAAGACAACGATAATCTCGTACCCAACACAATGAAGCTCCGTGACGTACAAAATCTTGTACCAAACTTTGACGGCAAAAATGCGCCACTTAAGGACTTCATACGCGCATGTAAAAATACTGCGAAACTAGCAATAGAGAACGATCGAGCGCAATTTCTGACAATTGTCCAACTCAAACTGTCGGGAGTTGCCGCCGATATTACCGACTCGAAAACTTACAACACACTAGATTCACTCTTGAGAGATCTCAAGAGCGCTTTCGACAAACCAGTTGAACTATCGGATCTCGAAACCAAATTAAAATCGAACACGCAAAATTACAGCGAATCCGTTCTCGTCTACGCAACGCGTACGCGAAAAATCGCGAGTCGAATCGAGAATAGGCTAAAAGAATTTTACCGAGCAGAGGCACAACAAGCCTATCTCAACGGACGAATAAACGAAGCGAGGCAAACAGTAATAAGAACTTTCATTCGCGGATTAGCCGACCAAATTGGAAATGTCATCATGTCAAAAAATTTTCTAACCCTCGAAGAAGCGACCGACGAGGCATTAAACATCGAATACGAACTCATTCGTAGGCAAGCTATGCACCAAACATCAAAACGCGACAAATCGGAAACCAGGGATAAAAGTCCAGAAAAAGCCAGGGTCCGATTTACTCAGAGTTCCGATAGCGGACTCAAGAGCGCTCGTCCGAGCCCGAACGAATAAAAGACGCAAAAGTTGCGCACACCGAGCCCGAACTCCTAAAACACGTAGGATCGGCATATGTAAAAAAAAAAACAGACGGTAGCGTAACAGTTAGAAAAGCTAAAATAAAATTAGGATTAACGAATAGACATAAACCACCAAGCGTTACCCTGGAGTCACGAGACCTGTACTCGAGCCAGGCTGTATTTCTTGCTGACACTGGAGCAGAGATAAATCTCGTAAAAGATTCCTTGGTGCCCGAAGTACGGAGATAGACCCGACGCTCATATACGAGCTTAGTGGTATCACCGACGGAACAGCGAAAACAATCGGTAGATGTTACACCCGAATCAAGGAATTGAACATCGAATTCCATGTAGTCGACGATTTATTCCCGATTATGCAGGATGCCATACTCGGCGACGTCTTCTTCAGAGGAACGCCCGCCGATATACTCTACAGCGAAGCGTGCATAAAATTTGCAGGCTATACAGTCCCGTTCGAAACATTCGAACGAGTGACAATACCAGGCAGATCGAAACTCATCGTACCCATCAGGCTAAAACCGACCGGTCTCGAGGAGGGCTACATCCCGAGAATTAACGCAGGTCCATGTCTCTATATGGGTAACGCTTTAGTAAAAAACAACAACGGAATTGCGTACCTTTGCGCAATTAACTCGCAAAATTGCGAGATAAACTTGATAGTCCCGACGGTAGAACTAATACCAGTCGAGATTATCTCCCAAAAACCAATCGACAAGTTCGAACCGAGCGACCTTCACGATTTCTCAAACGGAAACCGTGCAGAAGTACGCTCGGTACAACTCGACAAACAGAGCAGGTTTGAAGCTCTTCAAGCTCTTCTGCAATTAGATCACCTCAGCGAAACAGAGCGAGATCACGTACTCCAGTTGGTTTCAGAATACCAACACCTGTTTTGTCTACCTGGAGATCGATTGGGTCACACAACACTAGTGAAACACGAAATTTCTACAACAGACGATAGACCCATTAACACGAAACAATATAGATTTCCACAGGTACACGAGAAGGAAATACAAAGTCAGGTCAACGACATGTTGAACAAGGGAATAATAAAACCATCACTTTCCCCCTACAACTCTCCAGTTTGGGTTGTTCCCAAAAAACCAGACGCAAAAGGTAACAAAAAATGGAGAATTGTTATCGACTTCAGAAAACTCAACGAAAAAACTACGCCAGACGCGTATCCACTCCCAAACATTAGGGACATATTAGATTAACTGGGAAACGCCCGGTACTTTTCAACGTTCGACCTAGCGTCCGGTTTCTACCAAATAGAAATGCACCCAGCGGATAGACACAAAACAGCTTTTTCGACCCCGAATGGACATTACGAGTATCACCGAATGCCATTCGGACTTAAAAACGCGCCAGCAACCTTTCAAAGGTTGATGGACGTCGTACTATCCGGTCTTCAAGGCACAGACCTATTCGTGTACCTAGACGATATTGTAATATACGCAAGAGACATTGCCGAACACGAAAACAAATTTAAGAGTTTAGCGAAAAGACTGACTTCGGGAGAATTGACGCTACAAATCGAAAAATTCCACTTTCTAAACCGAGAAGTGACATACCCAGGGCCCATAATTTCCGCCGAAGGCGTCAGACCGAATACCAGCAACATCTTCGCAGTTAAAAACTTCCCAACACCAAAAGACAAAATAGGAATTAAACAATTTGTAGCACTTGCAGGCTACTATCGACGCTTCATTCGCGACTTCGCAAAAATTGCGGTTCCTTTAAACCAACAACTAAAGAAATCAGAGAAATTCGAATGGACGGACGAATGCCAATCAGCGTTCGAGTACCTGAAGGCAAAAATCACCGAACGTCCAGTCCTAAAGTATCCAGACTTTGACAAACCGTGTTCACTTACCACTGTTGTACGCGAAGTCAACAAATTTAAATTTCAAAAGGTATTTGGGATCGTTGCCAAATTAAGAGTAAAACTCAAGTTTGTTTATACAAACTAAATAACAAGTTTATTCAAAGAAAGATAATTAATCTGATCGTTGCCAATAATTCTTAATACAGTCGTCGATTTCTTTGAACATGAGCCTAACTCTGAGACCAACCTCTCTGTTCTCTAGTCGAGTTCAGACTGTCAATTTCACGATCGCGATCAGCGAGATGCAAATTGATACGTCTGCAATTTTGTAGTATGCTCATATTTGGGCATATAGAATCGAACATCGCGATTCGTACTCAGCACGATTTGTCGTTGCCAGGCGCGTTAGCCGAGAATCGTTCGATACTTACTCGGCAAATTCCTACACGTGTCGGCTTCGCGACGCGGTGGATTTGCCAGTAAGTATTTCCCAATGTATTCTTTTAATATAATTTAATATTTCTTTAATTTTAATAGAACAAAATAATTCGGGGTACAACATCCCTCCCCCCTTAAAAAGAAAAAATCGAGTCTTCGAGATTTTTTCGTTTGGCTCGATGTCGTACGTCGGCCTCTGTTATCGTTGGTGTGGTCAGATGTCGGCTCATGTTTCACTCTCGTAACATTCAGCTGTGAGCTGCGCGGTTCATTCATTACTTGCTCTATATTATTTGTGCGTTCTTAAATTTAATTTTTTGTGCAACCTTTGTTTGTTTGTTTATTTATTTTAACCATTTGTTTATTTATTTATTTATTTATTTATTGTTGTCCACGGTTATTTTTTATTTATTTATTTATTTATTTATTTTTTTCCTTTTACATCGTGCTAGTGCTTTGTTTATTTCGTTGGAATCCCACCCGGAGTTGGCCAATTGTGGATTTTCGCTTTGGCGCTCGCGGTATGTTTGAGCGCGGACAAGGTTTTAGTTCGATTTCCTCCGGTGGGGTTACGACTTCGACAGTCGTTCTTTTTCTCGGAATGTATCTATATATAATAAAAATGATTAGCGCTATGAGGGCTATCGTCCCTATTGAGTATCCACCTATGGTATAATAATATTGATGTTCGTCCTTTGTAATTTTTTCTAAATCCTTTTTCACTTGTTGGATTCGCATACCGATTTGATTTAATTCTTGTGGATTGTTTATGACTCTTTTTAATTTAAGTTGTTCACTTGCGCTTTCCACTTTCGGTAGAAGTTCTTTTTCGCTGATGCCTAATGTTAGGTTAAACGATGGTAAATATGTATCGAACACTTTCTGGGTAATTCGTTGCACTGTTTCTATTTTATAATCTTTGGCAGTCATGGTTCATTTCCCTATCAAAGCCAGTATACCTGAACCCTGAAGTTTTTCATACTTCTGGGGTTGATTATAACATTTAATTGCGACGGTCTCTGTCGTGGGAGTCACGTACAGCCATCTACCCGGTTGTTTCATAGTTATTATTATGGGTCTTTTTAGTGTTACAATTCGTTTCGCGCATTCGGTGTGTGCACTGTCTAGGTTAGAATAGGTTACTACCTCGCAGGGTGCGTCTTCGTTTACAGATAATGAAGGATGACGCGGCTTACATATGTATCTACTTTGTTTATGTTTACATTCGTCGAGCTCTGCCTCGGACATTTTTAAATACCGCTGATGTTCCCTGTCTACTATTACGGGTCCAGCGTTTGTTTCGATGTATTGGTAGGTCTGATTCGCGGCACGTGTCGGTAACGGATATGCTTTGCTGACGCGGTACTCTTGCGTTCCGACCAGCGGTATCTCTACCGCTACTACTACGGCGTCGCGTCGGCTGAAGGCCTTGAGTTCTGCTACCTGTAGCAGATTATGCGCCTCGCTCCGCGCTATCGGTGTGGGGAAGCTTGTACCCCTTGGTATGTGTGGGAGCGCGTCCGTAAGATACTCTATGAGCTTGTTTGGAGTTATTATATTCGGGTTTATTATTCCATGCGACAGGTTGGACCCAAAGCTTGTCAACTCGAGTACCTCCTCGAGTAATGATTCTATTATTGCTTCTAACGCGTTTATGTGTTCGTCTAGTGTCTGTCTGGCTATTATGGAGGATATTTTGTAATTAATGCATTGCTCCACTTTGATTACTATATTTTTTAGAGCTTTCTCGTTTTCCTCAATGTGGTTAACTGATTGATTAAATACGTCGAAAGTCGTCTCGATTATTTGAACTTGGTCCTGCATTACTTTTTCGATCGATTTTAGTTTATTTTGAATTGCTTCTATTTCCCTATCTATGCGTGCTGCGTCAGTCGCGTCCATATTTCCGGTAATGGATTTTACTATAGTCCCTAGTCCGTCTATTAGTCCTCTGCGGTCTCTTCGGTTTTTGTTTAATATTTCGTGCAGTACATCCATTGTTTCTATTATTCTGCCGTTCATTTCCGTGAGCGTGGTGTCGAGTATGGAGCATAAAAAGTCGAACGACATTTGTTTTTCACACAGTTGCTCTAACTCCCTTAGATTTGTCAAAATTTCTTGCTCTCTTACGCGTAGCGATTTTAAGTCCAGGTTTATTACGAGCCTCCATATATCTTGGGCGACGGTAAGGGTTCCGATTTCTTCATAGAAGATTCCTGGTGAGTCAGTGAATTTTCTTATCTCGTACGCTGCTGGGTTGGTGGTCGTCGCCGCCTCGTGGTCGCTTGATATTGCCGTGAGCCTGGAAGTCGGATAATATTTCTGAGTTGCATGTACGTGGGAATTTTTTTTTTTTTCTTCTCTTAACCCTTATTTAGCAGTTTTTTGTTCTCGCGTTATTTCTCGTCTGTCCCTGCCTCATTCGTTCTTCAACTCTCGTTGCGAGCAGCTCTAGTGTTGTTTTAAACGGTTTTCATGGATTCGTACCGAGTGATTGTTTGTGGAGGAGCGGGTATGCCCGTGAATTTGCGGAGACAGGCGGTAAGTCTTCGTGTTTATTTACCCTTCGTTTCTTGTTCTCGTTTTTTTTTTTTTTTGTGTGAGAGAAATACGTAAAAAAAAATTCTTGGTTTTTTTGATTGTTTCTTTAGCTCGCGATGTTTCCGCCGAGGGTGCTCTCCCCGGAGGCGGTTTTTGTTCGCCGTGCCCTGGAGACTCGGCACGCCCGCCGTCGGTTGCGGACCGCCGTCGACGCCCTTTGGGGTGACGGAATTTTCCGTGGGGAGGCGGAGCCGTACCCCGACTTTATCGGGCTGGTGGCCCTCTTCGAGGCAGACCGTTGGTGGTGTGTCTTCTGTTACTACCGGCCCGGTATTTGTTCAAACTAATTTTAATAAATTAAGGGGTGTTCCCCACGATGGTTTTATTAAACCTTACCCGACTGTGTTGGTTTTATTTATTGCGTTTCCTTTTCCTTTGTGTTTATTCGGAGTTAATGTATGTAGATATTTTGATTTTTATTTTATTTTATTTTATTTCGTTTGATTTTATTTTATTTTATTTCGTTTGATTTTATTTTATTTTATTTTATTTCGTTTTATTTTATTTTATTTTATTTTTGTGTATGTTTATACTCCGCACTCCTCGTGGGTCCAGGCTAGGACGGAAATGCTGAAGTCGGTTAGCGTGAATTTTCACGGACTTCTTTCCCTTTTTTACCGTATAATTTACGGCGGAGTGTTTAGCGATTATCTCGTAGGGTCCGATTTTTTTCGGTGTTAATTTTGCCGATCTGCCTCGTCGTACTGTGGGGTCGTACACGAGGACCTTGTCTCCGACAGTCCTGCAAGGTAAGTATGCATTTGTTTCCAGCAGAAGTTTCCGTCAGCGGTCCAACAATATCGACAGCGCATTTTTCGAATGCTCGGCTCGGTGTGTCGGTGATGACCATCGGTGCCCTTCCTCTCGGAAATATTTTATTTATTTGACATTTGTTGCATTTCGAAATATAATTTTCGACTTCTTTTTTCATGCCTGGCCAGCGATATCTGAGCTGTATACGCTGGAGCGTTCTCGCCGTGCCCTGGTGCCCACCCAGAGGGGCATCATGATATTCGTGTATTATTTTTTCGCGCTCTACCTCGTCGGGACAGGTTCCGCCTATGCTGCGGCTATCCTCGTCGGAAGCATCGGGTTGCGCGTCGCCGCTATACTCTAGCTGCTGGTGGCTTGCCTCACCGTGCTCCGCGTCCCGCTCTTGGCTCGTCCGCTTTGTGCGGCTGTCCGTACCCGCTGCCTCGCAGTCGGCACGGGTATCGCTGTCTCCGTCGCGCGTTGCCGCTCCCGCTCGCGCGCTCGCCGTGGTATCTGCCTCCTCGTCGCTCGCTATTGCGCTCTCTCTCTCCTCGGCTATCCTCTTTATGCGGTCGTTCGTACCCGTCGCGTCGCTGTCTCCGATTTGTTTTCTCGCTTGCGCTCGCGTGGTAGTGTATATGCGACTAAGAGCGTCGGCGTTCGTGTTAATTTTTCCAGCTTTGTAATGTATCTCGATGTCATGTTCGGATAGTTTAATTTTCCATCGCATAAGCCTGGATCCTGGATCTTTTACCCCAAATAACCACGTGAGGGGTTTGTGGTCGGTAACCACCTTGAAACGGGTTCCATATATGTATGGCCGGAATTGTGTTGTGGCCCATACGATGGCGAGCAATTCTTTTTCCGTCGTCGTATAATTTTGCTCGGCTTTATTAAGCGTGCGGCTCGCGTAGCACACGGGTAGATCTTGACCTACCTCGCCTTGCGATAAGATAGCGCCTATCGCCTTGTCTGATGCGTCGGTCGTTACCACGAATTGCTTCTCGAAGTCTGGGTACTGCAGAATCGGTGCTGTGGTCAGTGTGGTTTTCAATTTTTCGAAGGCCTCGTCTTGCCTCGGAGTCCACTCGAATTTTATATCTTTTTTCGTTAATTCGGAGAGAGGTTTTGCCGTCCTCGCGAAGTCTTTGATAAATTTCCGATAATATCCCGCTAGCCCTAGGAATGATTGTACGCCCTTCACGTTTTTTGGCGTAGGAAAATTTTTTACAGCGATGATTTTTTCAGGATCCGGTTTTACTCCCTTTTCTGATATTACGTGCCCGAGGTACTGTGTTTCCTTTTTCAGGAAATGACATTTTCTCGGCTGGATCGACACCTTGGCTTCTCTGAGTCGTTGGAAAATTTCCGTTAGTCGTTTATTATGTTCTATGAGCGTCGTTCCATAGATTACGATGTCATCCAAATATACGTAACATTTTACCCCTTGTAGTCCAGACAATACGGAATTCATTAATCTCTGGAAAGTCGGCGGTGCTTTTTTAAACCGAAGGGCATGCGCGTGTACTCGAAATGCCCTTGTGGTGTCGAGAATGCCGTTTTCTCTTTGTCGCTCTCCGCCATCGGGATTTGATGGAATCCCGAGGCGAGATCGAGCGTGGTAAAATATTGTGCCTTTTCCAACTGGTCCAATATTTCGGTAATATTGGGCAGTGGGTAGGAGTCTCCGATCGTAGCTTCGTTTAGTTTTCGGAAGTCTACGACGACTCTCATACGCGCTTTTCCCGTGGCATCGGGCTTTTTTTGCTACTACCAATAGCGGTGCATTCCATTGGCTTCTACTTGGTCGAATTATTCCGTCGTCTAACATTTCCTGCGTTTGCTTCTGGACCTCTTTTTTATGGGCCTCGGGTAGTCGGTATGGGTTGACCTTGATCGGTCGAGTCCCTTCCTGGAGCGGTATGGTGTGCTCGGCCTTGTCCGTACATTTGAGTTTGTCCCCCTCCAGGTGGAAGATATCTTCATATTTTTCGCATATTTCTATGAGCGATTTGCGCTCTTCCTCGTTCAGGTGAGCAGTCCGTAACTCCTCGCGTATTTTTTCTAGACGGCCCGCTCCGCTCGCCGTTCCGATTGTGCTTATCTGGAGCGCCTTGGTGTCACCTTCGCCTGATAGCTCGGTTAGCGTCAGCGGCTCGAGCGTGACGGTCGGTCGCTGCACCCGTGCTTCTTTTTCCGTCGTGTTTACGATGCTCACGACGCAGCTGTTTCCCTTCGGTGGTGTGACGCATGACCCCAGAATTATTCCTTCGCCTATTTCGATTTTTTGGACGAGTCCTATAAATTTGCTGTGTGTTTTCGCATGCAATACATTTTCGCTTCGAGGGGGTAAATTTACGGTGGTTGCCCCGTCGATTAGCGGCATACAGTGTCCGTATAATTTTAGTATTTCCCCTCCTAGTATGTCGGCCTTATGTTTTTTTATGAATTCCATCCCGAGCAGTCCGTCGACGTTAAGCGGTACGTCGTTGCCTATGACGTAAAACCAGTGTTTGATCGCGACCGTCGGGGTATCCAGTGTCACCTGAGCGCGGCATAGGGGTTTTATTACTTTGCCCGCTACACCTGCCAGGTCGACGGCGGCTTCCTCGATCGGAGTGTCGGACGTCAGCACGGATTCTTTCAGGATGCTGCACTGAGCTCCTGTGTCGGCCTTGAGAGTGAGGATGCCAACGTTTGCTACCGGCGATTCGATGTGAAAGTCGCTTGCTGTCTCGCTCGGTGTTGGCAGGTCTACCTTGTATAGACGTATCGTCTCGCGGGTTTTTCCCCCGCTTTCCTATGCGGTGAGGGTGTTCAGGCGTAGCATCCCCAGGGTTTTCTTCTCCGTCTCGGGTGCGGAGTTGTTTCCTTGACTACTGGTCCCATTTTGTACTTGGCTGTTATTTTGGCCTTGCCAATTATTTTGGCCTTGATAATTACCTCGGCCCTGGTAGTTTCCTCGTCCACGGTAATTTCCTCGACCTCGATAATTTCCTCGTCCGCGAGAATTATTATTTCCGTTATTTCCCTGACTCTGATTACCTGCGGCTTCGTCGCGCAGGCGTCCCCGGCACTCGTTGTAGACGTGCCCTTTCTTTTTGCAATAGTTGCAAATTATTTCCACAGTATTTAGGGACCGGCGTCCCCCAGGTGCGGGTAGACTGGACCGTCCAGTCGGGCCCCTGCACTCCCGGGCGAAGTGCCCGGGCTTCCCGTAATTATGGCATTTTTGCGCGGACTTGTCGCCATGCGTCTGCTTGTTGATGGAGTCATTGCCCTGCGCCGATTTTTCTTCTTCCATGGCCCCTTTCATGGCGGCCGCGAGGTTGGGGAACCCTCGCGCTTTCACAATTATTTGGCACTCTCGCCGGAGTCCCCTTTCGAAATTGTGCAGCCCCGTCTGTCGGATATACCCTTCGATGCCCTGTCTAATCGCGGCATTTTCCTCCGTGGCTGTGCTCGCGTCTATCAAGTCCATCATGATTTTCTCTAATCTCTGTCCGAAGGCGAGTACTGTCTCGTTCGGTTTCTGTTTGCTCGTATTAAATTCTACTTGTAACGCGGCGACTGTCCGTTGCGTTCCGTATAGTGCGGTCATTTCCTCTTTAAATTTTTTGAAGCTATCTATCTGTTTGTATTTGATGTCTTTCGCGGCTTTTCCTACTATTTTTGTTTCTAATACGGCTTCCAGTAAGTCGGTTTTGTCGGCCGCGGCTACCTTTCTGTCAGCATAGCCGTACGCGTTTATAACGTTGTCTACCTCCTCGGGCTTTGACCCGTCGAAACGAGGAATTAAAGTCCTCGCCTCCTTCAAGGTCATGGGTACAACCTCGTTCGGCATTTCGGACGGTTCTAATATGGTATTATCAAGCAAAGAAAAATCTATCAAATTTATTTCGTAATTTCTTTCGGTCTCTACGGTATCGTAAAACTCGTGTTCGGTTTCGCGCGAGGTGTCGGGTGACTCTTGCTCTAACCCGGAGGATTTTACGCGTTTTTTCGGATGGATATTTTCTTCCGGCTCTACGGTTTCGAAATTTAAGAAATTATTTACGAATGAGTCTTGTGACCTTGACAGTACTCTTGTACCCGGTAATCTTAACGATCTCGCTCGATCGTCCGCGGACATATATTCCTAACTGGCTTTGATTTTTCGCAACTAAAATTGTGACTGCCACTTACAGTAGTAGAATTTTCCACATTGCGGGTTTTTCTTCCTCTCGTTCGGGATTGTTCGTTGACGAACTGCTGTCGTCCTTCCTGGATGGTGCTGATCCTTCCGGTAGTCCTCGGGACTCCTGGGTCGGTCTCCTCTCGTCGATCCTCGGGATGACGGTTGTCTCTGCTTCCTTCGTGGCCTTGACGTCTGTGTGTCGGGCCCGGTTTCTCGCAATTCAACGTCCGCGTGTTGAACTTGCGTCGGTGTCTCCTTTCAACGTCTGCGTTGTCGAGACTTGATGTCACCGGAGTTGGTGAATTTTTTTTTTTTTTTTGTGTTTGTGCGTGTCGATGCTGACGTGCGCACTGGTTTTTTCGGCACTTGCCGTCGTTATTTACTTGTTAAGTTTGGTTACAAGACTTTTGGCGGATCCCACCGCTGCCACCAATTTTGTTGTACGCGAAGTCAACAAATTTAAATTTCAAAAGGTATTTGGGATCGTTGCCAAATTAAGAGTAAAACTCAAGTTTGTTTATACAAACTAAATAACAAGTTTATTCAAAGAAAGATAATTAATCTGATCGTTGCCAATAATTCTTAATACAGTCGTCGATTTCTTTGAACATGAGCCTAACTCTGAGACCAACCTCTCTGTTCTCTAGTCGAGTTCAGACTGTCAATTTCACGATCGCGATCAGCGAGGTGCAAATTGATACGTCTGCAATCTTGTAGTATGCCCATATTTGGGCATATAGAATCGAACATCGCGATTCGTACTCAGCACGATTTGTCGTTGCCAGGCGCGTTAGCCGAGAATCGTTCGATACTTACTCGGCAAATTCCTACACGTGTCGGCTTCGCGACGCGGTGGATTTGCCAGTAAGTATTTCCCAATGTATTCTTTTAATATAATTTAATATTTCTTTAATTTTAATAGAACAAAATAATTCGGGGTACAACACCACGGACGCGTCAGACTACGCAATAGGCAATAGGCAGTACTTAGTCAAAAGTATGGAGACTTCGATCATCCAATAGCTTTCTACTCGAGAGCATTAAAAAAAAACCGAGATCGCGTACGACGCGATGAAAAAAGAGCTCTTAGCCATAGTGAACGCGGTAGAATACTTTAAAACGTATCTATACGGAAAGCGGTTCACGCTTGTCAGAGCACTAACGTATATAAAAAACAAACCCGACATCCCGCAACAGCTACAACGATGGCAGATAATACTCAACGACTACGAATACGATATTCAGCACAAACCCGGAAAATTGAACGTCGTTGCTGACGCTCTCTCGAGAAACCCCGCAGAAATCATTCCAATCAGGCAACGCGAGGCCAGTTCATCCGAAAACGCAAAAGACCAGGAGACGAAAAAGCAAAAACTGTCTCCCGAACCGTCGCATCAAACTCGCGGACGATCAACAACCGACACGGGTTCTGGAAACCCAGCACCTAGAAAAAAACGAAACACAAGGGAACTGTCAACCGACGAATCGGAGGACAGCCAAGCCGCGTATCAGAGAACATACCAATCAGACTCTGACGAATAAATGGAACTAGTAACGGAACAAAAGAAACAAACCCAACAAGAAACGAACCATCCACCAAAAAGGAAAAAATCAAAACAAAAAACGGAGTGTACCAACAAAAAAAGATTTAATAATAGATACCGAAACGTCAATCACCGAGTTATCGGAAAACAAAGGTGAATTTATGCGACCAATCAAAAAAATGGTCGAGGAGCTGAACTCAAAAGAAAACACACAGCCACAATGGCGGCTCTCCAAAAAACGTCCAACCGACACAACGGACGACGAGGAGGGTAAACGACAACCACGCAAACAACATAGGAAACGAAATGATACTGAAACAAAATATAAGTATACGGATATAGATGATAGTACAACAGAGGAAGAAGAGAAAAACGAGAGCCCAACGAGGCCACAAAAAACAAAGAGCCCAACGAGGCCACAAAAAGCGAAAAGCCCAACGAGGCCACAAAAAACAAGAAGCCCAACGAGGCAACAAAAAGAAAAGAGCCCAACAAGGCCAGATAAAACAGAAAGCTTATCGCAGCTAAACAAAAGCGAGTTTCGCGAAAAAGTCAGCGCTGACGGGGCAACCGGCTACTTATACGGTGACAAAAGCGGAAAAAGTAATAAAACTGAAGATAAGAACGACAAGTCTAAGGCACGAAATAAGGAAAACGAAACGGAACACGAGACAGAATCCGAGAATGAAAATTCCAACGAAAAAGGATTCAAACCGTTGCTGACGAACATCGGAGAATCGTCCAGCGACGAAAATAGTGGTAAACCACCCGTCCAACCAACTTTCAGATCACCATCCACGGGTACAAAACGAACAACGAAAAGTTTAAAAAACGACGGAAACAGCATACCACAGGAAGTACCACCGAACTTCCGATCACCACCAATTTCCAGAAACGCCTCAAAACTCGAAAATTTACCATCACCTTTCAGCTGTGTTGAATATGTAACGAAATCCAAAATGGATGGACCATCACATGTACATCCCAAAATCAGGTTACCACCAATCAACGGTGAACGAACTTCCGAGAAACACCCCGCACAAACACCAGTGCAACCGAACTTTAGATCACTATCAATTCCCGAAAAAACAAATATTATCCATGTCCGCACTGTAAACTCATCAGTGCCGCCGAACTTCAGGTCACCACCCTACTTCATTGTATCATAAAAAATTATGGACCAAAAATGAACGATTATCAATCAATGGCACTAATACCGCACAACAAACTACTACCAGAAACAATCAGTAAGCATTCATCGAAACTAACGTCAATTTGTAGAATTTCGCCTGGAAGAGTATTATATGCATCATTGACTTAAACAAACATCTCTATCATCAACGCAAAAAAAAAATCATAATATATAAGAAAATATTCATCAACCTTTGTTGTCCGCAAGCCTCCACTTTTCCCCCCACGCGAGGCCTACCTTCCGCTCAAACCCAAATCAACTATAATCGATCGCGTATACGCCAAAATCGCGTGGATCATCGCCTCTCGCCCCGGTATTTCCCTATATCTATCATCGCGGTATATTTCTATAGGCGTCATCGCGTACGCGCTCCCTGTTTATCTGTATGGGTAGCGTCGCGTAAACCTTTCTAGTTTACCTATGTATATCACGCGCTGCGCGCCAGAGTATATCTATATAGGTAGCTTCGCGTAAACACTCTCACATACCTGTATACATCTCCTCGCCTGGCCAGCCGGCTAGCCCCGACGTGCCGAGTGCAAATGACGTCACCCGGCGATACGCGACATCGAGCCTACGCGTAACGCGAAAATGTAACAAATTACCAACGATGATTCCCCATTAATAATGTACATAATACCCCCCGTTTTTTATATCATCATAAAGCGCACGCTTCAGGCTTTCCTACGATACCCCACGTGAGGGGATTTCCCTACTCTTAAGTAGCTTTATCTCTAGACTTAAGTAATCGATATTTCGAACGGATCGATATCTCCCGTTTCCCGTAATCGGGATATTATTTTTCGCACCACAGATCTATCTCCCGTAATTAATTAGGCGTTTCCCCTTCGACCAAATAATTTTCGAAGGTCGACATTAAATTCCTCGTTATTTACTCTACCGCTGCATATATTTTTGTATTCGCTCCCCCAGGGGACTCGCCCATCATTCACGATTTTCTGCCAAACCTTCGGTTTCACGTAATTTATGATATTACGAAATAATTATTTTTGTTCTCGCTACAATCAACCCGCACTTTTCAGTTCGTACAACGGAAAGTCTCACCGGTTCACCGACTCGGCGCTCCATCGGAATTTCTTCGCTTCAGCACGATCTCGCTCTTTTCAGAGCGAGATACGGCAACCAAACCCGCTGTTTTCAGAGCGTTTCATACGTACACCGATCTTCGGATCGGTACCTTTCGCTTTACCCACTTCCTCCCCCCTCACCCCGATTTTGCGCAACGCTTTGTGCTCCCTTACGGGCGCACGACTGCCAAATATCGGGAGTCGAGGTTACCTCCTCCTTCTCTCCGGTTCTCGACATTTTTCGTCCGCCTCCTACACGTCTCCAGCCGTTAACGTGCTCCTGCTGCAGGAAGCATCGAACGGCCGAGGCTGTAGGAGTCACCCCGCCACCCGGTAATCCTTCCGACTCATCGTGTCGACCGCCCATCGCACGTCGCAACGAGTCTCACCCTTTGCCGGGCCCAATTCGAGCCACTCCGCCGATCGCAACATCCGTTAGTCGGGCCTTCTGCGCCCGCAATATTTTACCACCGTTACCGTAGTGACGTCCTTTCGACGATCACCCGCGACCGACCCCCGGAATTAATCGATCCCCGGACGATTAATTGTCGGCTCGCGTTCCCCCTAATTTTTGCTAACCTCGACTCGCGAGAGCCGAAGTTATCACCTTTAAGTTAAGACTAGACTAGATATAGATATAAGGTAAATGGCCTCCAACACGTACAGACAACTAACTAACATTCTTACACACTAGAAAATATTCGGAAAAACCTACTAAAGCAGACATTAAAAACTTGGCTCAAACCAACATTTTCCTCGCAGAGTTGAATAAGGAAAAAATAAATCTTTTTAAGCCACCAACTAAACTCCCCAACACCGGAACACCAAAATAAAAATAGAATCAGACCCTTACGACGACAGACTACAGTACTTTAAACCATATACACAACAATACATACAACACAAGATACAATAGCTATACACACACATATATATATATATATATCAAAAATAATAATAAACATAAGCGCGACACGCGTCGCGTAGCGTCGGAGAGAATAGAGGAAAGCGAGAGACCCTCCTTATTGTTTTTTCATTTATAAAAACAAACTTTAGTTTATTGTTTCTTTTATCATTTTAGTATTTTTCTTTCTTTTTTCAAATTTTTTATTTTTGTAATTTCTCTACGACCAATACATATGCAACGCTTTTTTTTACTATAAATATTTGTGTTTATCATTTTACCCATTTCCAGAAACAACTTCCATTTACTACCAATAAAACCAATCCAAATAACATGTATAACCCACTAACCACTACTAATCAGAATTAGAATGTTACAGGCACTACACCATCAGAAAATTCAAAATTTATAACCAAAACCTCGAAAAAGGAATATTAGGACAACGGAATATTTATACCAATAAACAATGGACAACCAGGAAGGAGAAACCGAAAACAGACAAATTTGCCGAAAATGGAATAAATCTTTTGGGAAAACAAACATGGAACTTCACCAACCGAACCAAACATGACAACATTTTAATTTTTCTTAACCATTTTTAACACCAAATTTAAACCCATCCAATTTAACCAAACCATTCTCACTAACACGAACAACTAAAAGTTTTATTTAGTTACAGATATCAACAACCATCAATTATTTTAAAATAACAGGAGTGTACCGCAACAAACATAGAAACCAAGGGATTTCAATAATCCAAACCAACATGGAAAACAACCAGGAGCTCTACTTCTTCAACAATCAACCAATAACTACAACAAAACACACATTTAGAAAACATTACACAACTTACACAAAATGAAAATATCTTAGAAAAATCAAATAATCTTTTTTTTTCAATTATATCGAGTCACACTTAAAAAATTTTGCCAAATGTAAAATCCGTAATATCCGATGCGGGGGCATCGTTTCCTCCCAGAGGGGGAGTGTGACGGCCGCAGCCTTATAATTTTATTCTATTGACTTCGAATATTTATTCGAGCGTATCGATCCGGAGTTTCCGTTCGATACGCTCTTCAAAGAAGCCCTAAAGGCTATCGCGCATCCGGACTGCCGCGAGCGGCCAACTTATCAAATAGACTAAACATTCTTCGACTCTTTATGCCTTTGTAACAGCGAGCGCAAAGCCCTCAGCTTCACGCCCGCTTCAGTTAGTTCAGCTCCGACCGACACTGCGAACGGTATTTCTGAATCATACCTCCGAATAAATTAGTGCACTCTCCGACTAACAAAGACCAGTATATTTTCCACATCATCTTCGAGACTCGATTCATTGAACGTGCCTGACCCATCGACCATCCGTCACACTCTCAACATGGCACATTTGGACATAAAAAAGCATAAAATTGTTATGCTCTGTAAGTCGTTTGCGTCCAGTAGCTTAAAAATATTTTCTATAAAGCTTAGCATGAGATAGTGGCACCTGAAGCTATCGTACATCGGGCATCTTAGCAAAATATGTTGGAAAGTTTCATTTTCATTAAAATTACAAATTGAGCTGTTACGTACTCCGTAACCACCCGGTATATTTCTTCACACAAAAAGACACTCTAGGCTCTCCCAAGCAGCCTGCTTGCGCCTCCGAAAAATACATGAATGAACCTCGTAGGCCCTCCCGGGCAAAAGCCATTCATTGCTGAGCGTTATACGCTGTTGCGTAAAACTATATAATAGGCTCTCCCGAGCAACACTTATGAATGGAACTAGTAAGCGTCTTCACACGCCCAAATACTATACGCTAGAACGAATATCATAGGCTCTCCCGAGCAACATCTGTGAATGAAGCTAGTACGTGCCTCCACGCGCCCAAAAACTATGCGTTTGAACGAACCTCGTAGGCCCTCCCGGGCAGAAGCCATTCATGCCGAGCGGCGTACGCTATCCCCAAACTGGGATACACACTTTTTTTCCTAACCACGCGCCTAGCCACTAGCGGTCCACGTGACTCATTGATGGCACGCGACACTTGCCGCTGCAGCGTAAAGCCAGACCGCCTGCATCTAGCCGCGGCACTGCTGTTAAGAGGTCAACGGCATCTTAATTCTTTTAAACTAAAGTGTACCGCCCGAGTTCATCTACACACACTCTCTTATTTCTTTCCCCAAATAATATTTCGGTGATCATAATTAAAACATTATATGAGACACTTGTCGCCTCTGTACTAGACCAAAACTCTAGGCCCGCCGCGGCAAAAGGGCACCGCTACCAAGAATCTTCTACTAATTCTTTCAAAACAAATACACCGCCTTGTCACGCTTAAAACTTTATTAAGAAACTGCATTAACCCCACCATGCTACACGACTAACCATAGGAAGCATAGGGAGCGAATTAGTATATAAGCTAAGCCTTTTTCGGCTAGAGTCAGTTATTCCACCAGCCTCATAAGCTGCAACACTTCGTTACACTCTACGGGGCGAGCAAAGCTCTGTTCGCCGGTAGTTCCGATAGGCCTGCGCGGCTAAGTCTCGACGCTCTCCTGGAGCAGCCCTGCGCGGCTGAGTTTCAACGCTCCTGCGGAGTACGAACCAGTCATAAGTATCGAAACACCTGTATCGACGCTCAACAACGTTTAATAAAGATATATATTGTGAGTACTTAAAACGGTTCTAAACTCTTCGTATATCTCTGCATGCTCTCCACCACGTGCTACAAGACTCTTAGTCTCAGGCACCCTGTCAACGCATCATAAATCTTAGGCAGTAGAAGGCGAGGTCTCCGTCCCCGATGTAAAGAGCCAACGCCTTGACTCGAAAAAGAGACCGCCGTTACGTTCACTCAGCGCGAACTCTACGTGAGCTCGTCCGGACGTAACACAAATAAAATTTTGGTGTCAGAAGTGGGATTTGAACGCCCTTACTGCCATGATAATGAATAATGACGCTTGATAGAACGCCACAGAAAGACACTGGAGAAGAGACACCAGATACGAATAATCCACGCATGAGCACAGCTCACGAGACTCGAACATTAGAAAATACTCCAGGAGGTACAGCAAGTACAAGTAACGGAGGGACTAACTCAAATCAACAACAAGTAATCGATCAACCATTATTGGATTTGGATAATTCAATAACAAACGATCTGAACAATCAAGGAAATCTTGGCCAACAAGCGCTACAGGAAATTCAAGCATTACACGTAGGTATCGACAAGTTAGCTGCGAATATGGCTGCACCCGTACCACCAGTATCCGTCAAATACGCACTCGAAGCAGTTCCTATTTTCGACGGACACAACATCCCGTTGTCACATTTTATCGATGGATGCGAGGAGGCTCAACAGATGTTGCCTCCAGAGGCACAGGCGAACCTCGCACTAATACTGAGGAGTAAACTAAGAGGAGAAGCACGTCGAGCGGTACATGGAGTGACGCTTGACACAATTCCCACTTTTATGGAATTTTTAAAAACGCTTTATCTCCCCGCAAAATCAGTATATCAACTTCAAGGAGAATTGGGAAGAATATTCCAATACGACGACGAAGCTGTACTCACATATTCCAACCGGGTGAAAGACATCGGAAATCGGATCAGTGATGCATATAAGCAGAGTCACAACGGTGTATTAGACGACGCCTTCAAACGCGGCCTCGGTACCGATCTTGTGGAATGCTTTAACAGAGGACTCAAACCAGAAATTGAAAATAAGATAACAAGGGGCCAATCATTCAGCAATACCATGAAGGAAGCAATCGAGATCGAGAGGAAGGAACAAGCAAAGAATGTCTTACGAAATTCACGTTCCTCCAAAACCAACACCTGGAACCAGCCTTCCACGGACCGTTATACACGTAAAGATAAAATTCACCACATCAAGGAGAATAAATACTGCACATACTGCAATAGACAAGGACACACGACCGATGAATGTCGATCCCGTCCGAAAAATCCACAAACACAGGAAACAGCAAATAACGGCGAACCACGCACAGAGCGTAATTACAACCCGAGGCAGCAGCAATATAATAATAATAATCGTTATCAAGATACGAGAAGGAGTCAAGGTTCAGGATACTCTTCAAACTCAAACCAACGGCAAACCTGCCGCTTTTGCAAATCTGCCGGTCACACCATCGATAACTGCCGTAAATTGCAATTTTGGAATAATCATAAAACTCGACAGAACGCCTCTCAACCATCAGCGTATAATCGAACGAATGAGCCACAGGAAAATTCTCAGCAACGTCCTGTGAGATACACACGTCCCGAAGAAGCAAATAACCCAGCGACAAGGGTAGCTACAGCTCTGCTAAATCGCACGAGCAATGTACCGGTCGTCAAGGTAATATCCGAGGACTTTCTGCAACCAACATTGTTAATGATTGACACTGGATCATCCTTGAATTTAATTAAAAGCAAACAAATAGCACCTCACGTGCAAGTAGATGCTACAGATATTGTTCAGATCAGTGGTATAACAAAGGATTACATCAGTACCCTGGGAAGAACGGAAATACACATACTCGACTCCAAAGTCACTTTCCACTTGGTAAGAGACGATTTTCCAATTGAGGACGACGGATTGATCGGCACGGATTTCTTCCGTACATACCACGCCGATGTATCGTACTCAGATCGATGCCTGAGATGGGGCGTGAACTCAATACCGTTCATGAAACTCGAAACAATAATAATTCCAGCCCGAACGAAGGGTCATGTCTATGTGCGAGTGGCCAATCCAGACGTCAAGTTTGGGTATATACCTCGCCAATTCGTCTCAGAAGGAGTCTATCTCGGCGACGCACTCGTCGCAAATAACGATGGCAAAGCCCATCTATATCTCATTAATAGCACGGAAGAAGAAATTGAAGTAGCCGTGCCGGTTCTAAGCATAGAACCATACGAGGAACTCATCGATGACAATCTCCAAGAAGAAACAGATGCTACAAACGAAACCGAGGCCACGCCAGCCCTACTTCACGCAACAGCCGGGTCCAACCAGCTATTGCCTGAAGGCAACGGGACACAGACGCCTCAAGAAAAGGACAAAATAAATGCACCGTGCGGAGAGCACGACGTGCCCACATATAAATTATACAAAGTGTCGGAATTATATGCAATTCCAGACGATAACGAAAATGCAAACAATGCAAGCTCACACGAAGCACTAAACGAATCCCGCAACGCGGACGAATTAATCGAAGGCAAAACAGAAACGGCAAGCACCGTACAAAAAGACGAACAAGTCTCAAAAATTAATAGCCTATTACGCCTGGATCACCTGAATCCGGAAGAACTAGAGAGCATACAAATGCATCTCGAAGAATTTCATGACAGGTACTATTTACCTGAAGAAAAATTAATGTCCACAAATGTCCTAAAGCATCGCATAATTACAACAGATGAGATTCCAATTAATTTCCGGCAATACAGATATCCGCCGACTCTAAAAGAAGAAACAAATCGTCAAGTGAACGATCTGCTAAATGGAGGCATAATACAGACATCCAACTCTCCGTATAATTCACCTGTATGGATCGTCCCAAAGAAGGCCGACTCCCAGGGAAACAAAAGGTGGCGAATGGTACTTGACTACCGCGCCCTAAATGAAAAAACTATTAGCGACGCTTACCCGCTACCACTTATAAATGAAATACTAGACCAGCTAGGAGGAGCTGTGTATTTCTCCACATTTGACCTCGCATCTGGTTTTCATCAGATCGAGATGCACCCGGAAGACAGGCACAAAACAGCCTTCTCCACACCATACGGCCATTACGAGTTCGCTCGAATGCCGTTCGGGTTAAAGAACGCCCCAGCGACGTTCCAAAGACTCATGAATCAGGTACTTACCGGAGTTCAAGGCTCCGACGCATTCGTGTACCTAGATGACATAGTCATATATGCTTCTACACTAGAAGAACATGAGTTAAAAATCGAAAGACTCATGAAGCGACTGAGAAACGCACACTTGAAGCTACAGCCTGACAAATGTGAGTACTTGCGATGAGAAGTCGCGTATCTAGGCCACATAATAGGAAGAGACGGGGTCAGACCCGATCCAGCCAAACTATCAGCCGTAAAGAATTTTCCGACACCGAGAAATGTGAAAAATATTCGGCAATTCCTCGGACTAGCAGGCTACTACAGGCGCGTCATAGATAATTTTTCTCAAATAGCCAGACCCTTGACGGTCCTGTTAAAAAAGGAGGCCGCCTTCAAGTGGTCCCAGCCGCAGCAAGCCGCTTTCGAGACGCTGCGAGACAAATTATGCGAGGAGCCAGTGCTGCAATACCCTGACTTCACTAAACCATTTATTGTTACAACTGATGCTTCAGGGACAGCAGTCGGAGGCATATTAAGCCAGGGAACCTTAGGAAAGGATCGTCCCATCGCATATACGTCCAGAGTACTAAATGATACAGAACAAAAATATAGTACTTACGAAAAAGAGGCCGTTGCGATATTACACTCGGTCTCCCAATTCAGACCCTATCTCTACGGTAGACCTTTCAAGCTAGTAACTGACCATAAGCCTTTGGTTTGGATACATACTTCAAAGGACCCAACATCGCGTTTGACACGTTGGTGTCTACGACTCGAGGAATACGAGTACGAAGTCATCCACAAAGCAGGAAAAATGAATGTGAACGCTGATGCACTATCTCGCAACCCTTGCGAGAATGCCTCGAGCGAGAACGAACTCGAGCCGCCGGTGCAGCACGCTTATCCGATAGCGAAACGTGCAAAGGCATCTACAGAGGGGAAAGAATCGGACGAGGAAGACGAGCCTATAGCTAGACGACTTCGGAAAAGACCCGAAGGAACGGCATCAATGCCGCCTGCTAAGCCAGCCTCCAAACGAACCGCTAAGCGATCTCAAGAGGTTGCATCGGGATCTCGTAACAGGGAAAAACCCGAAGAACAGATGTCGGACGATGCACCCGTCGCATCGCGACTACGAAGTCGAGAGAGAAAACAAATTTCGAGTACGACTCAGGAGAAGCCTATCGCCAGAGCGACTCGATGAAAAGCGAAACGACTAGAATCACCCATCCTACCTGGAATAAGAGGTGAACCACTTATGCCAAGGGATGCAGGAGATCGAGTTTCAATCTTCGCGAATCTCGACGAAGATGAAACTTTCAGCATATCCGGAGAATCGGAAGAATATATATTCGATCGATCAGACACGGATTCGATCAATAATTATCAGCAACCCGAAGCTGAAGAAAGGCCAGCGAAAACCATGAGCAGCCTCCAAATAACAAACAACGAGCAGTTGTTTATGCGAAAGGATAATTATTTGTATTTCCTTTCGGAAACTGGAGAACCCTGTGACGAAGGCTCCAGAATGCTAGCCGAACGACGCGCCGTACCGAAGTTTCGCGGTCTCGTTCCCGGTAGCATCAGTACCATCAAACATAATTCAAAACACCATATCGCTATGGTCGTGAATGGGAAAAATGGAACGCTCGTCGACCACAACTCTTTTCACTCAATGCATAAAAAATTAAAAAAGACACTCATGGGACTTGACTTGCGCTCGATTAGCGTAGCAAAGACAAAAGAGATTAATGGGATACCATGGGAATACATATTAACCACTATAAAGAAAGCATTCGAGGGTATATCGACGAAGTTAATAATCTGCTTGGGATTGATAAAATACCCAGCGCCAGAAGAGCGGAAGGAAATTATGGGCGAGGCACATGCCTCAGCACTAGGAGGACACAAGGGAGTAACAAAAACATACAACCGAATCCGTCAACGGTATTACTGGGAGAATATGAAGGACGATATTCAAGAGTACATTCAGCACTGCCTTCCCTGCCATTTAAAAAAATTGGTACGAGTAAAAACTCGGCAGCCGATGATCATCACGGACACACCGGATTCAGCGTTCGACAAAATTTCTATGGACATTGTCGGACCCCTGCCACGCACAGAAAAAGGCAACGAATACGTACTCACCATACAGGATCTCCTCACGAAGTATTCATTCGCAGTAGCACTCCCGAGAGCCACTTCAGCCAACATCGCAGACGCTCTTATTAAACACTGTATATGTACTTTCGGTGCTCCAAAAATTATTCTCACCGACCAAGGAGCAAATTTCCTAAGCTCACTAATGAAAAGCGTTGCCAAGAAATTAAAAATCAAGCAATGCCGTACCACAGCATTCCACCCTCAGTCTAATGGATCGCTGGAAAGATCTCACCACTCTTTGGTAGAATACTTGAAGCAATATGTGAGTAGTGATGAGGAATGGGATGAGTGGCTAGAACTCGCCACCTTTTCCTACAACACAAGTGTGCACGAGGGTACGAAACATACGCCCTTTGAACTCGTGTTTGGAAGATTAGCGCGCCAGCCCTCCTACGAGGCACCAGCCGGAGAAGAAGAGGGAAGAACATATGCTGACTATCTCGTCGAACTAGCAACCAAGCTCCACGATATACAAGGGATAGCTAAGAACCACTTAGTAGCCTCCAAGGAACGGTCAAAAAAATACTCCGACCGCAAGGTGCACGCTTACGACTTCCATCGGGGCGACCATGTATACTTGCAGCGAGGAAAGAAGCTGGGAAAATTCGGAGACCATTACACGGGTCCTCACGAAATAATAGACGTTATGAGAGATGGAAATATAAAAATTAAAATCGGTCGTGAAACCCGAATCGTGCACCCCAATCGACTACGCTACTCCCACATTAACCTGGAGAATAGTAGCGAGGAAGATTAAATAAAAAAAAGCATATATACTCAAAAACCCTGCATAAAAAAAAGATATATATAAAGAAAAAATTATTAGATATACGAATATCACATACAAAAATTAAAAAAAAAATATCACATACAAATAATTTTAAAAAATGTGTGCAAGAAAAAAAAACTTATAAGTAAATAACTTTCCTATAGTTCAATCATGGAAGACCACCCCAGTGGCAAGGACGTCCTTATTATCGATATGGAGGGATTTCGCAACGACGAAGGCAATCTCATCCCAAAAGAAATCGCTTTGGTCTCACTTTTCGACGACAGCTCCGATCATTGGATCTCCGACGCTCCGTTTTACCGGCACAGCCTGGGAAGAATGACTCAAGAAGGGAACGACTTTCTTAAGCGAAGACACGGACTAAACTGGGACACCGGAGATGTCCCATATTCCTGGTTATTCGAGCGGCTGAAACGCATCACCAAAGACACGAGGACGATATACGTCCATGGGGAACTCATAGCAAGGTTCCTACAAGATTTCTTGGTCTGCAGACTAGTTAACTTGGTAGACATCTCTCCGCCGCTCAGGGAAATGCCAGAACGCAAGGAATACTGCATTAGTCACGGGCTAATAATGAACAAGAAGCGATACTGTGCCCTTAACAACGCTATGAAAGTAAAGCAATATGTCCTAAGCCTTTTGAAGGTCGAAAATGAGACTTCATCCTCTCCAGACGCGACCGAGGAAGGAGTCATTCACAGCGAAGGTACAGACGCCCAACCCTCGAGCGAGCCCGAAATCGAGGAAGACAAACAAGACGACGAATTGAATGACGAGCCAGGGACTTCCGATGACACCAGAATCTTTAAACGATTGAAAAAGAGGAAAACCAAGGACAATAAAATTACGGGAGCAATAATAGCATTGTTGACTCTCGCTATGGTAAAGCAAGCGGAAGCTGTAATCGGATACGATTGTGGGTCCAGCCGACTGAACATTACCACTTTGTCTCTACTGGATGTTGAACCTTGTGACATACCGAAAATCGAACCAACCGTCAGCGATGCGTTTGTGCAACTACTGCAAATCAGTGAATTTACAAAAACTCGAGTCATGCAGTGTAAGGTCTTAATAAAACGCACGATATACCACTGCGGTATGCATTCACACAACTCAATAGTCGCACAAGGAGCCATGGAATATGTCATGGACATCGAATATGAAGCATGTAAAAAAATGCATCAGACCGGGTTACTCAGACTTTCACCTTCTACACTATTCGTCGCGATCAAACTGAACACAACGAACATACGCAGTGCAACGCTAGCCGGACAATATAAAACAAGACGGCTCGTGCGAAGGGTCCCACTTTTCTGACCCTTACGGTACCTGGGACGATGTTGTAGTGCAAGCGGTAATCTATATAACACTGCAAGATTACTTCGCCACCGTAAACCTCAACACCAACCAATTAGTCCTGCGCTCAGGGATAACATGCAGCGTATCCGAAGCCGAATGCATTGATTTAGACGGGGAATATACATTCTGGAGTGCTCTCCCCGAAGACAGCTGCAACTACAGTAAATACGATGTACTGTACGAAGGATTCGCCAAGAAGTTAACAAGCGCACAAGGAGTCCATCCTCTTACTGTATACACAGTAACACAGGGCGATATAACATTCGCATTAACGAAAAAACAAGAGATAATGGTATGTGGATCACCGGTTTATCGCACCGAACACCCGAAGCTCCTCATTTTCGAAACGCACAGAGACGCGGTTCAAAATGCAAAAAGAAAGATAAGCACGGAAAACTTGGATTTATTTACATATGTAAATGCAAAATTCGTATACCTCGAAAAACATATACGAACCGAGATGAGCAGGCTGTACTACGATGTATTACAACAAAATTGTAATCTCGAACGCCAAGTACTAAAAAATACTCCCACGATGGCCACTCAAGCACCCGACGAATTTGCTTTTCAACTTATGAAGGGGCCTGGATACATGGCCGTCATCGTGGGAGAAGTCGTGCACGTGATAAAATGCATCCCCGTTGAAGTCAAGGTTCGTCACACCGAACACTGTTACCATCACCTACCAGTTTCAAGAGGCAACGAAAGTCTGTTCCTGTCGCCACGTACACGCATACTGTTCCAAGCGGGAACACAGATATCCTGTAACCCAATGGTGCCGTCAATGTACCAGCTACAAGGGTCATGGTATAAACTAACACCCACACCAATGACCTCGGAGGCACCGCCTCAGATAAAGCCACTGACGAAACCCACGTGGAAGTACTCGAACCCCGCAGAGCTAGCTACGAGCGGGATCTACACTCAAGCAGATCTCGACAACATGAGAGACCACATCATGTTCCCCGCCGAAAGGACGGCGATACTAAACACCCTTGCACGAAGCCTCACAGGACACGCCACACAGAACCAGGGTGCATCTTTCATAAATTTATTGGACGAAGATGCACTCGAGAAAATTTCTCGAAACACATGGGACAAAATGTGGAAAAGTTTTCTCACATTCGGGACTGCCAGTGCTGGTGTATTGGGGATCATCCTCATAGTTCGAGGAGTCAAGCTCATCGCTGACACTATCATACATGGCTATGCACTACACTCAATTTATGGATGGTCTGTGCATATCGTCGGCGCTCTGTGGAGTTCAGTGACACATCTGTTAATGCACCTCGGTCAAAACGGAGACAGGATCAAACGTGAGGAGGCCGACAAGACTAAAGAACTCGATGTAGAAAAAAATGAAGACCCACCGTTAGCCGCAACCAGTGCTACTACATCAACTATCTACCCCACACTAGGAACAGCTCCCAGGATCACTTTTGATGGTCTTACTATACACTACTCCCCACCTAAGTAAAAATCTAGGATCGAGGAATATATATAAGACCTAAGGAAGCCTAAACTGCATCTCATTTTCCGAAAATTTTCAAACGCGCACACATCTCATCTCGAACTCAACAGTTTTGCCTCAGATGAAGCCACCATCAGAGGTACAAAGGGAACTCGACGGAGTAATTCCTCTAACAGAGTACTACGAAGCTCTGCAGGATTCTCACTGCATCATCGGAGTATCGTATATCAGTGACAACGACAATAAATTGATCTTCGAGGCCTGCTATAACGGACCGCTCAACAGACCACAAGAATATCGGGCAATCAACCACCACACGATCCTGTACTTCCGAGGCCATCTAAGGCTGCCCTGTCAAAACTGCGACAGGCCACATTTTAGAATCCGGAAGGCATTTCTGTGTTTAAAGTGCACAGAAGTATATTTAGACGCTAAAGATCGCCTCATCGCCGGTGCAATTGTACACGTCGATTTGCACCGCCAGCCACCACTATAAAAAGGAACCACACCTAAAACATACAATGACGGAAATGGAGAATCCGCTCTTCACGACAGAATGGGCAACAGAAAACCTCAGAAAAATAGTAGACTTTTTAAATACCGTGAGAAGATGCCGTGGCATCACTCAACTGGAACATGGAATTCTCGGAGGAGATATCAACCTCCATTGGCAAAGGCACCTCGGTATAATTGTCGAAACCGAGTATCAGGCACTTATCAACAGTCTGGTAAACTTCGCCCAAGACATACCTGACAACTTGTCGGACACGTCGTGCGACGAGGAAATAAGGGAGATTTTTAGCCAGTCTCCCGGGTCACCAGTGGAACCACCACGCACACCGAGCTGTGTGCCTCGGAATTTATTACCAATCTCCCGCAACGAGCAACGTCCAAGGACCCCGGCGTACCGAGGCATGGATGCCTGGGACGACCAGACAACGGCCATGCGGCAGCTGGCCAACATCGAAGGCCGAGATATTTTCTCCTGCCCTCGAGGCTGGGTGCATCTGGATAATGCACTTACGGACAAGGCCGTAGAAGCTACCCGATCCGGAGAAATGGTCGCTGAATACTTCAGGGGACTCGACGGCGACAACAGTGACCAGCCTTTAATCGTCAACATCGCCTCATGGCTCACCACGGTCCTGGACCAAGTGGACGATAGCGAGTTCCTGGCGGAATACGTAGACCCGCTGGTAACCTTCATCGACTCCGTGTGAAGTGAAAAAAAATATATTCTTTACAAAAAGGACAATACTAGAGATAAGATGCAACAATACATACTATATTCTGTTATGAGTAAACACATATATATATACGATCATATAAACATATACACAATAATTAATCATACATACTAAGTGCCGTATTAACAAAAAATGCAGTAAGCGTATATATATTCACATGCAAAATAACCAATCATATATATGTAACCTAATGCTTAAGTACCATATAGGTGCGCTTCATCACAAATAAACACAGTAATCTCCAACCTCGTGTTACATCACTTACATTCCCTAACACTCATTTTAAGGAGGGAGGTGTTACGTACTCCGTAACCACCCGGTATATTTCTTCACACAAAAAGACACTCTAGGCTCTCCCAAGCAGCCTGCTTGCGCCTCCGAAAAATACATGAATGAACCTCGTAGGCCCTCCCGGGCAAAAGCCATTCATTCTGAGCGTTATACGCTGTTGCGTAAAACTATATCATAGGCTCTCCCGAGCAACACTTATGAATGGAACTAGTAAGCGTCTTCACACGCCCAAATACTATACGCTAGAACGAATATCATAGGCTCTCCCGAGCAACATCTGTGAATGAAGCTAGTACGCGCCTCCACGCGCCCAAAAACTATGCGTTTGAACGAACGTCGTAGGCCCTCCCGGGCAGAAGCCATTCATGCCGAGCGGCGTACGCTATCCCCAAACTGGGATACACACTTTTTTTCCTAACCACGCGCCTAGCCACTAGCGGTCCACGTGACTCATTGATGGCACGCGATACTTGCCGCTGCAGCGTAAAGCCAGACCGCCTGCATCTAGCCGCGGCACTGCTGTTAAGAGGTCAACGGCATCTTAATTCTTTTAAACTAAAGTGTACCGCCCGAGTTCATCTACACACACACTCTCTTATTTCTTTCCCCAAATAATATTTCGGTGATCATAATTAAAACATTATATGAGACACTTGTCGCCTCTGTACTAGACCAAAACTCTAGGCCCGCCGCGGCAAAAGGGCACCGCTACCAAGAATCTTCTACTAATTCTTTCAGAACAAATACACCGCCTTGTCACGCTTAAAACTTTATTAAGAAACTGCATTAACCCCACCATGCTACACGACTAACCATAGGAAGCATAGGGAGCGAATTAGTATATAAGCTAAGCCTTTTTCGGCTAGAGTCAGTTATTCCACCAGCCTCATAAGCTGCAACACTTCGTTACACTCTACGGGGCGAGCAAAGCTCTGTTCGACGGTAGTTCCGATAGCCCTGCGCGGCTAAGTCTCGACGCTCTCCCGGAGCAGCCCTGCGCGGCTGAGTTTCAACGCTCCTGCGGAGTACGAACCAGTCATAAGTATCGAAACACCTGTATCGACGCTCAACAACGTTTAATAAAGATACATATTGTGAGTACTTCAAACGGTTCTAAACTCTTCGTATATCTCTGCATGCACTCCACCACGTGCTACAAGACTCTTAGTCTCAGGCACCCTGTCAACGCATCATAAATCTTAGGCAGTAGAAGGCGAGGTCTCCGTCCCCGGTGTAAAGGGCCAACGCCTTGACTCGAAAGAGAGACCGCCATTACGTTCACTCAGCGCGAACTCTACGTGAGCTCGTCCGGACGTAACAGAGCAGATTTGCGTTGGATCGATCCTGTGAAGCGCTTTGTTTATGATAAATCTTTTCGTATATTTAGTTGCAAGTCTCAGTTGGGCTTTGGTTCTAATATATACAATCGGGCATCTTGTCGGTTAATCAGAGAGGAAGTCATCGTTTGCAAACCTTTGTAGTCGGAACTGCGTTCCTGTGGTAGCATTATATTTGTCCATATCACTGTTTTTTACCCGGGATTTGACAGAGTCTAAGACTTCCTCTCTTTTGCTCAACCAGAGTGAGCTAGATGGGTTTTGTCGATAGTTCTTCCATGTTCGCGTCGCCCAGCGCGTTCTGCAACTGTATAACCCATTTATGTTGTGGATCCACATTTGGAGTATTCGTTAGCTCAATCATTCGCAACAGGCAAATTTTTGGCAGGCGCGACTCAGCCATCTTAAGGACTTTGATTATCCAATCCACCGCCGCTTTAATAACATGAAATGTGATATTACCAATGCCTAGTTCAAGCCGCAGGGTATAACCAGGCGTAGGTTTTGGCAAGTGGAGATGCCTTTTGAAAAAATCGAGCTGTGCGACCTCCAGATGTGTCGTGTAACGCAATCCCCAGATCGAGGCAGTGTATAATAACGTCGATGTTACAACACTTCCGTAAAGCTTCAGTATAGCGTCCCACGCATCCGCCCTGGCTGTGGCCAATAAAGAAAGGACAGTTCGGGTCGCGATTTTTTTTTTTTTAACCGTTTGTTTCGCGGCTAACCATCCCAGGGTGGATAATGAGAAAACTACTCCGAGGTATGTGTATTGCTCAACAATGGCAACCGGCTCTCCATTATACACGACATTTTTCGAATTTTTTCCGATTTTACCGCCCGCTATGAAGATTACGATTTGCGTTTTCAGGGTGTTTACAGTTAAACCATTCTCTTTACAATACTCATTCAACAGTACGAGTTTTCTTCTTAGGTCGACCGGTGAATAAGCTAAGATTATAAGATCATCCGCGTACAACAGCATAAGAAGGTCTGCTCGGTCCGTTACGTCAATTCCTCTTGCGTTTTTCCCTCGAAAGTAGGAGATCATGTCGGAGATATAGATTTTAAACAACAGCGGGCTGAGAACCTCGCCTTGTAACACTCCCTCACTGACATCGACCTGGTTGGAGAGCCCTTCTTTAGTTTTAATTTGCAAGGTTGCCGCGTCGTATAATCTTCTCAAAATCCGAATCGTCTTAGCGCTGATATCTAAGGAAAACATTTTCATCCACAACTTTAACTGTGGCACAGAATCGAAGACTCGTTTAAAGTCGACGAATAGGGCGTAAACTTTCCCCCCAGACTGCCTGAGCCGCAAATGCAAGACTGATTGTAGGATGAAAATGTTATCGCTTACCCCCTTCCCTTTACTGAAGCCGGCCTGTTCTTCGGGCACTACGTCTCTTTCAGAAGTCCATAGTTCCAATCTGTCTTGTAAGATCTGTGTGAACATTTTCGTAATAACGTTTACTAAGGCAATCCCTCGATAGTTCAACGGATCCATCGGGTTTCCTTTCTTATGCAGCATACTGATCGTAACTCTGCACCATGACGCGGGGAGTACTTCGTTGTCGAGTATTTTGTTGAACATTGCTAGGATATACGCGAACCATTCTTCTGGAATTGCCTTGTAGAACTCGCTAGGGTCGAGTCGACTCCTGGGGCTTTAATACATTTCCCAAACTCTACCGGAGTTATTGGACGGTCCAAAATAAGGTCACATACACCCGAATAAAACACCAGGTGAAGACGAAGGCGAATGTTTATAATTCCGGAGAAGACGTGACCTTGTTAAGGGTACCGAGATTGCTAAAATCGTTGCTTCTCGGTACCAACGCAATGATAAGGCTTGGCGTATGCGTCGACACACATAAAAACGTCGCAACGGTACGAGACGAAATCGTGGGAGTATTCGGAGGGAGACCAGGGCGGTCAGAACAAATCAGGCTAGCGGCGAAGCGGGATGGCTTCAGGGATCGAGAAGTAATCAAGATCGGTGGAGACAGGTCAAAGACAATCACGGAAAAGATCACGATGGTTGCCAGATCAATGATTTCAAGGGAGACGAACATAGAAAAAGAATCGAGAGAAAGAAAACTTGTCCGGAAACAGGGTACTGAGGCACCCAAGAAAAAGAAAATCCGCGAGACACGGGAGGATCAACACGTTGACGAGGTGAAACGAACAACCCTGGAGACAGAGACACGAGTGAGTGCCGAAATGTTCGACGCAGGACATCGGGAACGGGGGAAATCGCCTGACAAGATCCAAAAACCCAGTCAAAGAGAAATCGGATCGGCAGGGAACACCAGGGTACCAGGTGAACTGGGGGACGGTAAAGACCGGTCCAACGTTCCAGTCAGCGGTTGGAAAATCCTCGAAGCGAACTTCCCCCGACGGATTCGTCGTGGGATCGGATGAGGCTGCGAACGGACAAGGCTTGTCAACGAGGCTACGGGTCGGAGGAGAAGTGAAAAAAAAAAAAAATAAATAAGTACTTAACAATAAATAGACATAATATGAGAAAAAATGTATACCAATAAAAAGAAAAATTGCGTGTAAGAATAGAAAAAAAAAAAGAAAAAACACGAAAAAGTGACGATTATGGACGCAAGTGCAAGAAAAATAAAAAGAAGATAAACATAATTATAATAATAACAATGAAAAGGACAGTATAGCGAAATAAACAATAACATTATTAAGAAGAGATTGATCATTCGAGATCATAAATGTAATCTCTCATGATAAATCGGGGGACAATGTAACTGTTTGACTATCGGCAACCCCCCGAAGCCTAGTCAAACCCACGGCTAACAGCACTGAGTAAAAGAGCGCGAGGTGTAAGTGGCGCCATCCGACGAGATCGACCGGCGGCTGGATCGATAGCCGAGCGTCGCGCACGCGCAGGAATCAAGGACATCGAGGATGCGGAAGCACAGCGGCCCCGTTCGACGGAGCCACTACAGAAATGCGCTCGAGGTCGAAGAAAGGCGAAAGCGTGGGACAACCGCCGCAGACGATTGGCCAAAAGTGACGACACTGAAAAATCGCACGGCACCAACAGGTACACTATTAGCTCAGCGACTAATACCGGAAGTGCGTCACGGGAATATCGACCCGGCATTGGAGGGCGAGAGGAGCTCCCCGCGAGTAACCAATAAGAAAATTAATAATCGGCCGATCGCACGCAGGCGCAAGTCCGTTAAAAATATGCAAAATTCACAGGGAGGGAGGTGAAGATTTGCATATAAAAAGGCCACCCATCGACCATCAATCAATCAGTTCTTCGATCAGCAGTTCAACGATCTACCTTACCAGCGAACAACCCTCAAGGACTAACAGTGAAAAGTAAAAAGTGAGTACAAGTGAAATAAAAGTGAAAGAGTGCCGAATTGAACTTATAAATTTTCGAGGCAAGTGACTTATAAATTTCGTGCGAATTTGGGACCTATTAAAAATCGTGCAACACCGGACTTATACATTTTTGTGCCGAGTGGACTTATAAATTGCGTGCTGAAAAAGGACTTATAAATTTTGTGTTGATTGGGGACTTATAAAATTGTCCGATCCGGAACTTATAAAAATTCGTGCCCGTTCGGACTTAGAACATTTGTGCCGAAGTCGGATTTATAACATTAAGGAGGAACGAGTCTGTCTAATAATCTCAAGTGACTGAGCCGCTAAACGAGACATTCGGAGTGAACGGGTAAAGTGACCAAAGTGACTGTCAAAAAAGCCTTAATGCCATGGAATAATTTTTTTAACGTCCCGGATATAGAAAAGTCACACACAGGAAACGTCATATCTCAATTTAAGCACCAATTGCAAATCGCGAGGTGAGCGAGCTGTCACCGTCGATCGCCGTGCCGTGACGTCACAACGAGATAGCCGACCACAGCGGCCAGCGGGATTTCGCGACGACCGAGAAGCTGCCCGCACATGCGCAGTACGGTAAACGCGCGAATAAATTCTGACGATTAAATATTCCGACCTCAAGCAATTAATCTATGCAATAAAAAGTGAAATCAGATCTGAGTACCAGAATAATCTTCTTTCCAAATGTCGTTTCAATTGACATAATATTTTGGCAATAATAAATAAAACGAATTGAGTCAAAGAAGAGAAAGAATTGTAACCATATGAAAACTCGACATTTTATAAATAAAAATTATTATTATTTCACTTGAAAAACGTCTCTGACACACCAACCCATAATTCCTAGACGCTCGAGTCCACGAATCCTTCCGTTTGAGTGCCCGTCCTTCTTAAGGAGGTGCGCAAATACGGAGAAATTATTGTACGAAGCATTTGCTCCTGTTACAAGATACAATTGGATTAGACGATTGTCGCCGCGCGCTGCTCTCATATTTTTTAATTTCACTCTCAACTCTTTCCTCATATCACGGCATTCTTTGTCGAACCAGGGCTTACATGTGAAGCTTGACCGTACGCGCACTTTTTGTTTGATCAGATCGGCCGCCTTGGCAGCGGACTGTATCGCACGACACAAATTTTCTCTAAGCTCATTTATCGAGGAAAGCTCAAAGTTTATAAAAATACCGGGCGATAGACGTAAAAAATTACTGTATATTTCGGTCTTTTCATCCTTCCACTGGATCGATTCACTATTAGCTGACTCGACGACAGGTGTCGCCACTTGCTCAGGCACGAGATGGTCTGCGAAGAGTTGCACGTAAACCGGGAAGTGATCGGAACCGAGTAGATCGCCCTCCACTTCAAGGGCGCAGATAAATTCAAGTTTTGAGGCATTCACCCAAATCAAGTCAACCGTGCTCGACCCGGCCTTGCTGGTGAAGGTGTATTGTGCGGGTCTGTCTTTAATTGTTCTTCCGTTGAGTAATATAAATTCGTTTTCCGCCATGAAGGCTTGGAGTGCTAGCTCTCTGTAATTCGTCACAGTGTCAATCGATTCTAGTTTCGGAGAGTCTAGTTTCGGAGAGGCATGTATCAAAGATTTCCGATTGCAGATCATCAAAAGTTGAAACTCGGGCGTTGAAGTCTTCTCCCAGGATGATGATATCTTCTGGAAATCTATCACTATGTCGGTCAGTGTAGGTAGGAGCAAGTCTAGCAGATCGGTAATATCGAGAGCCGTCCTAAAGTAAAACGAGCCGACCAGGGCGTGCCACGACGCACATGAAATCCTCACAAATGTCCACCAGTGCGAAATGTCGATTATTTCCATGTTCCAAGCGTTTTTTACGACGGTTACCAGTCCGCCACAGGCGCGACCTCGGGCGTTATCTCTTGTCGCCAAGCCCCACGCACTGAAGTAGTTTCTCAGTGACAACGGCAGCGAGTTTGGTCGCTCCGATTCGCACCAGGTTTCACAGATGCACCCCATTATCGTGTCGTCGCGAAAGTTATTGTTAGCCAAGTTGTTGATGCCGTGGAGGTTCCAGAAGACGAGTTTCACGCGACCTAGTTTTTTGGGTACGATGGTTCTGCGGGTGTGGTTGATACAGCAGGCCCAGTGTTGGCTCTTTTTTCGAGGGAACCAGTTGTACGGTTCCAGAAGACCCACTCATTATCAATTTTCAGTTTTTGGAATCCAATTTTAACTGTTTTTCCTTCGGCTCGCAACTCCCTAGCCTTGGCCGCGATTACTTTATTAATTTCCCTGTCCGTGCTAGTTCTTTCGTGCTCGATGTAGATAGGTCTAGCTCCAAGTTTAGCTTTCTGACTCATAATTTGATCCTTGGCTTGGCTATTGTTTAATTTAGCGAAGATGAGTTTGGGCGGTTGCTTCAGCTCTCTAATCTCGGATACGGCGTTTACTACGCCAAACTCATTTTGCAAAAACTCCAATACTTCATCAAGAGCAGAGCATTGATCCGTTCGAGGGAGTCCTTTAATAACGATGTTGTTGCTGACGAGCTTTTTTCCTGCGATTCAAGTTTAATTTTCAACGTCGTTAATTCTCTCAATAATGCGATGTTTGAGGCCCCAGGATTCTCCTCCAGGCGAGTGACTCTTTCCTGTAATTGCGTGACGTTGCCATCGAGGCCGTTTTGGAGTACCTTGACCTCCAAAGCGTCGAGCTTCTTATTGAATTTGGCTTCCATAGACTTCATGGCATTTTCTTGTTGTTTGTTGTTTCTGTTTAGTTCCTCGCGCACCTCCAGCTTGAGGTTTTCCAAACATTGTTTATTTTCCGCATTCGTCTCCTCAAATCGTCGCTCCAATCTGTCCGTGTTCCGCCGGTTTTTTTCTCTCATGGCAGCCAGCTGGGTTAAAATCAGATTTGTACTCTCGGATTCCCCATTTCCCGAGGTGGCCTGTCCTTGGCTCATTGTCGTTGAATTGCTGCTTACAGGTGGTTGCCTCTTCTCCGTAGTCGGTTCCTTTTCGTCGACAAGATCCCCGAGGCTAGATCTTTTTTGGCCTGTCGATTCGGAGCGCAATAGGGCTTCTTCTGGTGGGGAATGCGGTGTCAAATTACTGCGTTTAAAAGGAGAATTGTCCATAAACTGGCCTATGAGGCTTTGCTCGAGTACGTCTCTTTTCTTGCTTCGGCGACGCACAGGTGTCACTAGCGTCCTCTTCGCTCGATCTATTTGAGACGGTCTTATCAGACGGCGTACTATACGCAGCGCTATGTGTCAGAAAATTGAAGCTTAAATTGCCGATCGTTCCGCCGGTATTTTCGTGATCTGTCATCTTACAGATAAACAGACGCTCTAACCTCTCTCAGATTTCGGAGTAAAACAAACTGTGCGAAGAATCTGTACCTGCACTCGCACCAACAATGTTTTTTAGGACAGTCGGTGGTCTGCCCTTTTTTGGTCCTCTGGGTAACTTAATCTTTTTTATAGGCTAGTCTTGAGCAACAAAAAATTGAAACTTTTGGCGACACAACTGACACTTGATCCTTTCACTTATTAGTGCGGAACAGAACCTTCAAGAGAGTTTTATACAAATTTGGGGCGAGTTTTATTTAAATTCGGGAAGAGTTTTTTTTTTTTTATTTGTTATTATTTAACGTCGCATCAACTGCTATGGTTATTAGCGACGGGCCCTACTATTGTTCCTTTAGTGGGAACCGTACCACTTTGGGGGTTACTCAATATGAGTGAACGTTAACTGTACTTTTGGATGTCAGTAACAGTCGGCCTTCTAGGTTTGCTTCACGGCGCCGGAGCTACGTCACGTCGATTACTGGCTGTAAACATTGGACGTCTACTGAACATGTATCGGCTATCGCACGATACATGCCAGGAGCTACGTCGCGTCACAATATTTTTCTGCCAGCAAGACTACGGCACCGGGATTCGAACCCGAGACCTCCCGATACTTTGTTCTCTAGGCTAGTACTCTAATCACGAGACCAAAGTGATCGGTTGGGAAGAGTTTTATTTAAATTCGGGAAGAGTTTTATTTAAATTCGGGAAGAGTTTTATTTAAATTCCGGGAGAGTTTTTTTCTTTAGTGGTAGAGATTTTGGTAGAGTTGTAATACGGTAGCCCTGGCAAGTTCTGCGACTTGAAAAACCACCACCAAACTACCTTCAAAGCGACCGAGTAAACGACCGGTTGTTTTCGGACAAAAATATGTCCTCGAAAACGATTGTCAAAACGACTTTATCCGTGTCCGTACCAGCCGCATACGAGCAGCGAATTCTGTGCGTACAAAATTCGCTATACGGCACGAGTATCGTATACTATTTTTTGTAACAAATGCAGAAAAAGTGCAACCGACAGTCCGCTTGGTCACAATTAGTACCGTCTAAGCTACGCAAGATGGTGCCATGAGTACTTTCGTCATCGACCCCAGTATTGATCCAACTGTGAAAATCCAACAATCTGCAAGGAGCGTCACTGGCGAGGGATCTAACTTACCTGCGGATGGATCGAGTGCCAATCAACTTGACGACTCACTATTTCAAAGCGACTCTCGAGAAGTGTTCAGTACGTTGCCTACTGGCAATCTTCCGGCAAAAAAAGAGAGTAGGGAGACCGTCAACACTGGACACCTTGGTTTCTAGAGGGAGAAGTGGCTCCGAAGGCAACTTCAAGGACATCTTTAAAAGGAAAATATTGGAAATGGAGTGGAATTCTGCAGACAAGCCCTTCGCCGACACGCCTTTTAAAAGGAGTAATTTAACCAGACATTCCCCGGAAAAGCAACAGGCTCTCGTTACTCCAGCCATCGTTTCACCTAAGGAATCTGACTTGCCGGCTGCAGCTAATACCGACTGTGACACATTTTCGCAATCTGTCGATTATTCCATCGCCGTCCCCACCCAGAAGTCTCAAGTCCTCGGTCAACCCGACTTTATGAACATTATTGTAGAACAACTTAACGCCATGAGATCTGAAAGCCAAGCCAGCTTCCGAAAAATAGAGTACAAGCTCAACGAGACTAACGTGGCGAACAGCCAACAACTTCTAAGCGTGAAAGAGGAAATACGAGCGGAGGTACAGAAAACCTGTCTTCGCTACGAGACGACACTGAAGGCGTTGGAGAAAAAGTTCAACGAAAAATTTGCGGCAGTCGAGGCTGAACTGGAGGAGGTCAACCCACGAGCTAAAATCGCGGCCTTGAGTGAAAGGGTATCCCGCTTGGAGTCCCGCACTGGCCCTACTAACGCGGCACCTAACGAACAAATGTCGAAACTGGAAAAAAGACTAGAATTCCAGGAAAAGCCCTTATAAGTAACAATATCATCATCAAAGGCTTGGTTTTGGGCGTTCTCTCCCCGTACGAAGCTGTGAAAAATATTTTGCATGAGGAATTCGGCGTAATCAACTCGGTAGCGGATGCGCGGGAAATTGGAAGGAACTTCAACAACCTGAAAATACTCAGCGTTAAACTCAACTGTCGGGCCATCAAAGAAGATATAATGAAGAGAAAGTTAAAATTAGGTCAACGCAAAGTTTATATTGAGCATGAACTATCCTCGACCGAACAGGAAGTCTACAGAGCGGTCAAGGCCAAAGCTAAGGAACTGAGAGACCAGGGGAAACAAGTAAAAATCGGCTACAGCAAATTGAAGGTCGACGGCAAGTGATTTTTCTGGGACCGATTAAAACATTGCTTGGAGGAGGCACGTGAGAGATCGGCCTCGGCTGCACCGGCTCCCAGTCGGCGTCAGTCTCCGCCGAAAAAATAGAGAAGACTTCCGTAAAAAATTGTCTTTTGAAACTCCCAGGGGCTCTTCAACTTGGGCTGCAACGATCTGCGAAATGGATTCGACGTGGGCTGCTTCTACGAAACGTGGAGTGAGCGGAAACAAGTAGAATCTTTACCGTTTTATTTGCGTAACTACTTCTCGGCGTGGGCCATCGCCACAAGAGAAAGCCAAACGGGTCGAGCTAGCGGAGGCCTGGTGAGCATTGCAAGGAATAAATTTAATTCGGTAGTCATCGACATCTCTCACTGGTGGTGTATTTTAAGAATTTCTTGTGATTCATGGCATGCGATTATTGGCTCTTTTTATTTTAGTCCGGCGCTAGACTTAACTGTTTTACTTGTTTTACTTCAACCGATTTTAGATGATATTTTGGGTAGATTTCCGGACGATATTATTATGCTAGGAGATGACTTCAACGCGCGAGTCGATGCCGCGGACGGCTTAGACGCAGATCTTTTCGATTCTACTCAGCTCTATGGGCGGCGCTTGTCGTACGATAATTTTGTTAATGATCGTGGCCCACAAATTCTCGAGTTTATGTCCGAGAATGGTTTTGTTTTACTGAATGGGCGCACTATCGGCGATAGACCAGCTCACTTCACTTATGCCAGTACTCGCGGCTTAAGTACTATAGACTTAGTATGGATCACTGCTTCGAAACTTGAGCATATAAAAGACTTAAAAGTTGGCGATGATCTGCTGGGCTCGGATCATTTTCCGGTAGTTCTCGAATTGTTTAAAGACTACTCCTTGCTCGATGTGATCCAGCCTATCCCTACGCGCCATGTTTCTGACCTAAAACGATTAAATTGGAATGCGGAAAGAAGTGCGGTCTTTCAATTAAACTTATTGCAATCGCCTCGAATCTTTCCGAACTTTTTATCCTCTACTACCGACGTGATATATGATAATATGCAATTAGCAATAAGCTAGGCTGCGGTAAGCTTGGAGAACAGAGCTCGATCAAACTGGGGCAACAAACCTTGGTTCGACATTGATTGCAGCAGAAAGAGAAGAGTATTGATTAATCTATTGAAAGCCGTGAGAGCGTCCAATTACCGCCGGGACGATCTAAACATATATTTGCAGGCAAAAAAAGGAGTACAAAGTAACTTTAAAGTCGAAAAGAGAGGAATACATGCGAAGAAAATCCGAAGCTTTTGCCAGCGTTAAAAGCCCCAAAGTTTTTTGGAGTATTGTAAAAAGCTGTAAACTAAGGCCGACCCAAGTACCCCTAGCCTTGACACCTGAAACGAGTTCTTACGAGTATCGTACCCAACTAGAAATGTGTCGACGCGCTTGTTTAACGGCAATTTCGACTCTTATCTAGACGCCATCATTTCCACGGAAGAGCTTAGCGGCTGCATAGCAAAGGCCAAAGCGGGGAAAGCTCCTGGAGTAGACGACATATCGTGTGCATTTTTTAAGGAATTAAGCCCGGCTTGGTTTCGGTACCTATTAAGTTTATTTAATAAAATTTTCGCGTTTGAAGTACTGCCTAAAAATTGGTCTAAGGTTACTCTCTCTATGCTTCACAAAAAAGGTTGTGCGAAAAACCCTCTAAACTATCGGGGTATCGCCCTTGTCAATTCGATCACCAAGCTGTTCACCCAAATTATCCATGACAGACTAGTAAAGTGGGCCAATGCTAGAGCACTTATTCCCGAGGAACAGGCAGGTTTTCGTAAGGGTCGTGGCATCATGGACAACCTCTTTTCTCTGTACACAACGATTCACCTTTGACTGCGACAAAGCGGGGGCAAAGCGTTTGTGCTTTTCGTCGACTTCAGAAGAGCTTTTGACTCGGTCCCTCAAACGAAACTTTGGGTAAAAATGCACAGCCTCGGCATAAGTTCGAAGATCTTCCGCATTCTAAAGAATCTATATGACTCCGCGACACTGCAAATAAAAACTAGCACCGGTCTTTCGAATACCGCTGATGTCAGCGAAGAAGTCCTTCAGGGCGAAGTATTAAGTCCGTTACTCTTTGTCTTATACATCTCAAACATGATCTCATACTTCCGCGCGAAAAACGTAAGAGGAATAGACATAAACAGTTTGAATGATTTGTTAATGTTGTTGTACGCGGACCATCTGGCAATTCTGGCTTACTCCCCTGTCGACCTGAAGCGTAAACTGTTAATTTTAGAGAATTACTGCGTTGAAAATGGGCTCACACTAAACACGCAAAAAACACAGATTATGATATACCGCCCTGGTGGCAGGCTGGGTAAGGACTCTGCCAATTTCGCATACAAGGGTGAACGCGTCGAGGTAGTAAATAGGTACACCTACCTGGGCGTTACATGCTCTACTTCGGCGTTGGGTCTTATTCCTGCAAACGCCGCGGTGATCAAAGCTAAGATTGCCACATTGTCGGCCTTATCAATTCTATCTTCCGCGAAGGCGGACTCCTGGGACGCTATTGTTACGTCCCGATCAGCAATTTTCACTCCATCTCGGTCAAGGAGAATTTACACCCTCCCTTTACACGTTATTCGGAGATGACGCTTTATCGATGTTTTGGCCCTGTTTTGAACCTAATCTTTCGGAAAATAATTCGGGATAGGGCCTAGAGTGTATATATTTGATATCGACGAAATTTTATTCGCGGTTAATAATTGGAATTTACAAGGTTTTAAGTGATGATTTTCAACTGGACAAGAAAATTCTGGATGCTAACTCTTTCTATCGTATGGAACACGATACGCGGCTATCTCACTCTCTCGCGCATCACCCTCGACGCACGACTCGCTCCGATTCGCTATCACGCTCACTCACTGTTTTCTCCGGACCTATCCTAATATTTTAACGCGCACTGATATAGCTGAAATAAAATTGATCGACACGAATATATATTGTCCAAGAAAATATTTTAACCTTCCAGGAGAACGAACAAACGTTGATAAATAAACATTGACAATTGAATATCCAGAAGAAATGCATGTTTGAGATGTAGATGATACATTTTCCAAATTTACGATGTAATTTAAATGGTTTCACCTCGGAATGAATGGTGAAATGGATCGATTGATGAATATCGATATCGAAATAAAACGTCCTTCCCAATCTGGATAAATATTCGAATCAGAATCGAATGATGATGACGATCGACTCCAGAAATGAACGTCCTTCCCAGATTTTAACGATGGATGATTTCGATGATAAAATGATTTTCAGGCGAAATATACTCAAACTCGATGGAATGATTTGGAAAGATATGGATGATTTATTGTACTGACTTAAGTTGAATATTGATTTCAAAACTTTACAAGTTGGTAGTTCGATGATTCTTTGTTAATGATTCTAAGTACAATACAAGATTGAGGTCTTTGCCCCGGTCGCGAAGAAGTAGTACCGAATGGGCGGTGGGCGCGCGAAATAAATAACCTCGGTGCCGGACACCCCCGCGTCACCGCTGTCACACCCGCGCCTCGCGCCTCGTCTCCCCACTATTATCACCTGATTCCTTTCTTTGATTGACTAATTAAATATTCCCAATTTCGTAGTTTTACAATAATTTTGACATTTTAACTTGTTATTACTCAAATTTTATCGCGAATTTTATGAACATACAAATTTGAATGAAAGCTGTACGAGCTTTCATTGCGAAGTTAACAATAGTTGACATACATTTTTATCTTAATATTTATCTAATTATTTCCCTGAATTTCGGCGTTAATGGTTTTTGTTCGAGAATCAGCTCGGCTACGTGCGCTAGCTCGAGCGGCCGCTGCTTGGCAGCACCTCCCGGCCGAGTGTGGGGATAACTCGCACGTTTCGGAGTGTTGATGATATTAAATGAGAATTCCCGAATTTATTAGAAGACAAATAATTATAACTTTATTTAGTACTTTTACATAGAAATGTTTATTAGGCACGAGGTATAGTGTTCATCGGGATGATATACGTGTATATCCTTTTACGTCTCGTGTGCGTCTCATGTCGAGACCCTAGTCTTGTCCAGCTCGGCGAAGTCGGCGTGGAGATCCGGATTCCAGCGCCACGCCTAGCTGGTAGCGATGTGGTCAACGTTGTTACTACTGGTCGAGTCAGGCATCGGTAATGTTGCGTAGCCTGTGTGCCGACTTCACACTACTTCCCCCTAAGCAGCCAAATTAATTTGATTGCAACCAAATTAATTAAGTTGCGAAATGAATGGTTTTTTAAATTTTCGCTCCGGCATAAGTCCGTGGTGGTACGTCAGGACGTGGAGTCAGTAACGGAGGAGCAACCGGAATCGAGATTATTTTCCTCGAAGTTGCTGTACTCGTTGACTGCGTTGGCGACGATGTAGCTTGACGAGCGGACTGCGGTGACGGTGTTGGTATCGACGGACTCGTCAATGTAACGGGTGGCGAAAAATACGTTGATGCGGCTGCAGGTTGGATGAAAGATTGACTAGTGTTTGAAGTACCTTGACTTGGTACCATTTCTTCTTGACACTCCGGTGAAGCTTCAATAAAAGCTGGCTTCAGTCGTTCCGTGGAAACTGTGATTTTCTTGTCGTCGACTAGTATTTTGAAAACATTATCGGATACTCGTTCAATCACTTTGTACGGACCTTCGAACGGATGCTCGAGAGATCTCTTCGCGTCGTTTTTCAAGAAAACATGAGTACAATCATACAGATTTTTGTGCACGAACGGTCTTGCTTTTGAATGATGTGCTGTCGGGACTGGTCGAATACCACGCATAAAAGTACGTAGTCGTTGTACGTAGATCTGTTGCGTATCGTTTCCCTCGTAGTCGATGAGAAATTCTCCAGGTATGCGTAGGGTGGTACCGAAAACCAGTTCCGCAGATGTAGTTTTAATATCCTCCTTGAGACTTGTTCTAAGACCAAGTAGAACAATGGGAAGACTATCTACCCATTCTGTTGTTTGATGGCACATGATTGACGATTTGAGCGAACGATGCCATCTTTCGACCATTCCGTTCGAAGCGGGATGATAAGAGGTCGTTCGAATTCTTTCGCATCCGATAAATTTGGGAAGAGAGTTGAACAGTGTTGACTCAAATTGCGAACCTCGATCAGTCGTGCTTGTCACGAGTGCGCCGTAACGAGAAATCCAGCATGCAAAGAAAGCGTTGACGACAGTTTCAGCGGTGATATCGGAAATCGGGATAGCCTCAGGCCACCTTGTGAATCGGTCGATGATTGTGAGACAGTAACGGAAGCTTCTTGAAGGCGGCAAAGGTCCCACGATGTCGATGTGAACATGACCGAAACGATCATCCGGTATCGGGATGTGTTCCGGTATATTCCTATTGTATCGTGAAATTTTGCTCCGTTGACAAGGGAGGCACGTCGGAGCCCATTCGACGATATCCTTTTTCATGGAAGGCCAAACGAATTTCTTCTGTATGGTGTTCTTCGTTGCTCTGCCACTGGGATGCGAGGGTCCATGAACCGCATCGAAAACTCGTTTTCTAAGCGACTTTGGGATGTAAGGACGAACAACGTCGTTTGAAATGTCGCAGAAAACGATTTTCTCGGTATCATCGACTCGCAATGGTCTAAGTGCGAGCGAGGTGTTTGAGTCGAGCAATTTTTGAAGTTCTTCGTCATTTCCTTATGCTTCTGCGAGGTCGTCGGTGATGAAGAGCGTAGGCATGTTGATCGATTCGATTCTTGAAAGAGCATCAGCAACGACATTCTCGGTACCGGTCACGTGGACGATGTTGGTAGAGAATTGACCGATGAAATCCAATTGTCGAAGTTGTCGTGGTGATGCCTTTGTTACGTCCTGACCGGCGAATGTTGAGTTCGCTCGGAAAGAACCATAAATGAGTGGTCTCTCTTTCGGGTCAAGGCGTTAGCCCTTTACCCAGGGACGGAGACCTCGCCGTACTGCCGTGGATTTATTAAGGGAAGACGTACAGAGATAGTGAGCCTCTGGGAGAACTACAGGCGAACACAGGTTGCATGCAGAAATAAATGTTGAAGTCGGAGATTTCAAAGTGATACTCACAAAATATATATATTGTACGGTGAAGAGTTCGATGTTACACTGGTTTACAAACTTGAAGCCGCGTTGCTCGGTTTTACTTTTTAATGCTGGACTCTGCCTCGCAGGGCTAGAGCTTCGTCGTCGAGCCTTGCTTGCTCTGTGTAGCGGTGATCGTAGTCGCAGGTTCGATGCCGGTGAAGTAACTGAACTTATTCGGAAAATTCGGTCCTTATATGCTAGTTCTAGGCGATTTTATGGCTAAATTGCGTGCCGCTGGCTCATTGTCCCTTAATTTTGAAAAGAGGCGAGAATCGGTGTGAGTGCATAGGAATATAGGTTGAACGAGTGTGTGTAAGTGAAAGATTCGTTTAGGTAGGGATTTTGTAGACTCGTGGCTAGAGTGAGACAGACTTTACGTGTGCTTCAGAGATTTAGATAATGAGGATGTATTGAATGAGAATAATGCACAGGGCTTTTATGCGTGCGTAATTTAGAGAGAGAGAAGATTTTAGGAGCGCGAGTGAAAGTTCCACGAGCGCGAGGGATTTGAATGCTGAGAATGCATTAAATGGGTAGGGTTTTTATGCGAGTGTAATTTAGAAAAGATGAGGGAAGATTCTATGAACGCGAGGGATTTGAGTCCTGAGAATGCATTAAACGAGTAAAGTTTTTATGCGTGTGTGTTCGAGAATCCGACGCCTCAGCTGAGTTGAGCGAGGCGACCGGGCAGCTGCCGAGTGGCAGCACCTCCCGGCCGCGCTCGGCCAAGCTCACGCGCGACGCTCGTGCAAGCGCGGTAGAGGAAGATGCCGTCGTGCCGTGCGCAACCGGCGTCTTCTTCATTCTTCTTCGTTAATGGCCGCGATCTAAGCTCACGTGTTAACGAGTCGCTCATTTTTCAACCGGTCTTTTCTCAAGTTCAGCTCACGGGTCTGCTCATGATAACGGTACATCATCACGGGAAATACCTCAGCATCAGTTTGAGATATTATTCAGCTCATTTGGAGCATAACGTGAAGTTATTCGTCCGGCAAAGTGCAAAGTGATTTTCGCCGGCGAAGCCTGCGTTCTCAACAGGTGTGCGACGCGTCGAGTCGCACACGGTTCAGCTCACCCGGTCGTGTCTCAGATTAATATAATTTTGATGGCTCAACTCGGGATTATTTCGACATCTGTTATCGGTTCTGCTCATTGCACAGCGTACTGTGCAGCTGTGTATAACATTGTTGCTGTGAAAATATACGATTATTTTCTTTATTATACTTTTTTTGACCATCTTCATTTTCCTACCCGTTTCGCTAAAACTCAACGGCAATTCTCAAACATTTTGGTCCTTCGAGCCGGATAGCGAACGGGTAGCGGCAGTGATACACAGTGTCAGTGCGCGTGTACTCATCGTTCAGCTCAACCGTCGGTGCGTCGAGAGTGAGCGTGTCGTGCGTCTCTCTCGCACCGCGACGCTCGGACAGTCCAGCGGTTAGCGCGCGGCGAGAGGTAGAGCGATCGGCTCTCTCGCTCGCGCTCGGACGTTCGGCCGTCATATCGGTCGACTCTCGTGCGGTGAGAGCTTGCTCGCGGCGTGCCGTGCTCCCGCGCTCGGCCATTTTCGGACAGCTCTTTTCGGACTCTCGTGCGTCGGCAGTGCGCGCGCTCGGGCTTCCTTCGCGCGTTCGGCCATTTTGGACAGCTCGCTCGGTGTACTTGCGGCGAGATATCTCGGGTCAACTCTCCCCACCACCGATAGCCGAGTCTCAGCTGTGCGGCGCGCGGTCAGTGGCATCGGACAGTCTCACTCTCTCGCTCTTAAGTGTCGCGGGCAGCTCAACGGTTCAGTGCGGTAGCGAGTTCGTGTGTCGCGTCTCGCTCGCACCTAAAGTGACAGGTCGAGATCTCATCGGGTACAGTGCGCGGTATGAGTCCACGTGCCGCGTGCGCGTGGAAACACTCAGGGTGATCTTTGTGACATTCTCGCTCAAATCAACTCGGTCGTCGTCGCACGTTTGCGTCGATTTTCGCGGCGCTTGTTCGCGTCGGTTGTCGTCGCTTGTTTGCGTCGATTTTCGCGGCGCTTGTTAGCGTCGGTTGTCGTCGCTTGTTAGCGTCGGTTGTCGTCGCTTGTTAGCGTCGGTTGTCGTCGCTTGTTAGCGTCGGTTGTCGTCGCTTGTTAGCGTCGATTTTCGCGGCGTTCGTTCGCGTCGGTTTCCGCGGCGCTAGTGGATCAGCTCACGGTCGTGCCGTTTGTCACGCGATGTCGGACGCGGAGAAACTCGATCCTTCGGCCGCCAAGGAGAAAACTGATGCGCCGCCGATCGTCACACCAGAGGGTTCGGGTCTGACCGTGCCGGCGAAGGACAGCGGCAGGCGATCACCGAGGACACTCGCTCTCTCGAAGGAGTTCAACGTTCGGCTAGCGGCTCAAATGGAGCAGCTCGATATTATCCTCGATCTAGCCGAGACGGTGCCGACGGACGTAGAGAAGTGTAGGCACGCGAGCTTGGGGGACAAGCTCAGCGTCATGGATAAGCGGTACGCAACGTTCGTGGAGATGCACCACAGCTTCCTGCGGGACTACCCGACCCTCCTTGAAGGTCATCCTTACCTTCAGGAGAAGGCGGGGAGGCAGGCCAGCCGGGCACATGCCACCTTCCGGGACGCGATGTTCGCACTCAAGGGCCAGCTCACACCGGAACCGATCCCGGTCGCGGCACTACCCATGACACCGGTGAGTCGATCGGATCGCTCACGTCTACCGGAGTTGACGTTGCCAGAGTTCAACGGGAGCTGCGCCGGCTGGCCAGCGTATGCCGGGTTATTCCGGAGCATCCTCGACAAGGTCAAGGGCCTCACAGACCTTGAACGCTTTCATTATCTGCGGATGAGCGTCAAGGACGAAGCGGCTCAGCTCATCGCGAACATGCCAATGGTGGAGGAGTCGTTCGCCGAGGCGTGGGAACGCCGCCGGATGGCGGCGTTCCTGCTCAACCGGGCGCGCGCTCAGGAGCAGGTGGAGGAGGACGCGGCGCTCACGAAAGCCGCGGCAACCAAAGGAGGGTCGAAGAAGACCGCACATCAGGCATCAGCTCAGCAGAAGGGGCTGCAGCAGAAGGGCGCTCAGCCGAAGGGAGCTTCGGCGAAGCCAGGGGATGACTCCACCGTCTACCCCTGTGATTTCTGCAAGGCCAAGCATTTCATTGTCCACTGTCCGCAGTTCCGAGAGTTGAGTGCTCGTGAACGGCGACAGGCGGTTGTGGACAAGCGACTATGTTTCAACTGCTTCGGACGACACAACGCAAACATGTGTCGATCAAAGGTGACGTGTAAGGAGTGCTCTGCGAAACATCATACCATGCTGCACGAGGTGTCAGCTCGTGACGCTCCTGCGGCATCCACACCCGTACCATCGACCAGCTCATCCACCAACAATTGAAGCTTCGGTGCAATCGGTCGCTCATCATCACCGTCTAGCTCATCATTTTCGTCGCTGCTCGCCACAGCACTCGCTCACATCGACAACGCGGTGACCACTCACGAGGTTCGGCTTCTGGTTGACCCAGGGTCGGAACTCACATTCGTGTCGGAACAGCTCATCGGTCTACTCGGTCTTCCGCGTCAGCGGTCGTCGATTCCAATCTATGGCATCGGCGGTTCACGGTCTACTCAAACAAAAGGTACTGCTCAGCTTACATTACGGTCTACTCAATCCTCGCGCTCAGTTGCAGTCGCAGCTCACATCCTGAGGACGGTCACCTCGATATTACCATCATTCGAGGCTCCAATGCAGGCGTGGCCTCATCTGGCTAAGCTCAGGCTTGCCGATCCGGACTTCCTCACACCACGGCCTGTAGACCTCATCATCGGTGGAGATCATTACAGCCAGATCATCCACTCTAACATCATCCGAGGGGCTCCGACGGAGCCGATGGCTCAACTTTCGATCTTTGGCTGGCTGGTGCTCGGCCCGGTGCAGGTTACACACGCATTCACGTGCACATCACGCACGGCCACGGCACAGCCGGAGGACGCGGCTCTTCAGGAACGTCTCACGAAGTTTTGGACACAGGAAGAACCTCCGTCAGATACACCAGGTCAGCTCACCCCCAAAGAAGAGGAGTGCGGGGCTCACTTTCGATCAACTCACACCAGGGACTCATCAGGAAGGTACGTCGTGCGAGTGCCTCTCAAATCAGCGGTCATGCTGCTGGGAGACTCGTACCGTGCCGCTCATCGGTGCCTGCAGCACATGCTCAGGCGGCTCACCCGGGATGACGGTTTTCGGACACTCTACCACCGGTTTATGGACGAATACGAGGAGCTCGGTCACATGGTGAAGGCACCGACCGACTCTTCTGTCGAGGAGGTGCACTACTACCTGCCGCACCATGGAGTTCTCAGGCCGGACAGGGAAACAACGAAGCTGAGGGTGGTGTTCAACGGCTCTGCCGCGACCACCTCAGAACTGTCATTCATCGACATCTCGCACACTGGTGCGAAGTTGCAACTCGACTTCCCGGACGTACTCATTTGGATCCGACTTCATCGCTGCCTCTTCGCAACTGACATCACTAAGATGTTCCGGCAGATCAATGTGCATTCGGACCACTGGAATCTACAACGAATATTGTGGACCGACAGCCAGTCCAACCCGGTGCCGTTCCAACTCACCACCGTTACCTACGGAACGAAGGCAGCTCCATTTCTTGCCGTTCGTGCTCTGCTGCAGTTGGCAGAGGACGAAGGTCATCGGTTTCCGTTGGCACTGCCAGCGCTACGGCTCGGAAGATATGTCGATGACATATTTGGAGGCGCGGATACCTTGGAACAGCTCACCGAAGTCGCTCATCAACTGAAAGGGTTATGCCAGGCGGGCGGTTTTCTGCTAGCCAAGTGGCACTCTACTCATCAGGATCTGCTCACGTCAGTCTCATCGGCGAACACAAAGGATCACCTCTCACTTGACGATTGCGCTACCAAGATTCTCGGAATTCAGTGGCTTCCACACGAAGACAAGTTCGTGTTCTCATCGGGCTTCTCAACACCACCGGCAAAGCTCACGAAACGGATCGTGCTGTCGGAAGTCGCTCAGATTTTCGACCCGCTTGGCTTCATCTCACCTGTCACGATCCGAGCCAAGATGCTCCTGCAGGAGCTCTGGCTACACAAGGTTGGCTGGGACGACGCCTTGGCGGCTCCGCTCTCAGCCAAATGGCTCACTCTCCGAGAAGATCTCACTTGCCTGGCCAGGCTTTCAATACCCAGATGGCTCAACACCCGGGCCGACACAGCAGAGGAATTACATAGCTTCTCGGATGCTTCTCAACTGGCGATGTCAGCAGCACTCTACATCGTAGTCAGCTCACTGTCCACAGCCGCTCAGACGGCATTGGTGTGCTCCAAAACAAAGGTGGCACCTCTCAAGCGGCTCACCATCCCTTGGCTGGAACTCACTGCAGCGCTGCTCTTGGCGAAACTCGTCAAGTACGTCCGGGCTACACTGCACCTGGATGTCCAATCAACCCATCTGTGGACGGACTCATCGGTCACGCTCATGTGGATTCGCTCACACTCATCACGGTGGAAGGACTACGTACGAAACAGGGTCGCACAAATCCAGGAGCTCACAGCAGACGCTCAATGGCGACACGTCCCGGGAGTAGTTAACCCGGCTGACTGTGCCTCCAGAGGCGTTACCACCGGTCAGCTCAACAGTCATCCGCTCTGGTGGACGGGACCGCCGTGGCTCACCCAAGGCGAAGACTCATGGCCGACTCAACCCTCAACCTCGGTCTCGGATGATCTCTGCGCGCAAGAGGCTCGTCCGGGAATCTCACTCGTTGTCGCCGCTCCACGAGTCGACTATCACTGGGATCTGATTTACCAGGTGTCGACCCTGGTTAAATTGTTCCGACTCACCTCTGTTTGTTTCAGAATCGCGCTCAAACTTAGGAAAAGGCTCAACGACCCACCGATCGCTATCATCTCATCGGATGCCATGGAAGAAGCGAAGCGATTCTGGATCAGAGCAGCTCAAGCGGCATACTTCTCATCGGAGCTGCGTACCTTGCTTTCGGGCACTGCGCTGGCTCAGGCTCACCCCTTCACTCGGCTGACGGCTTATGTCGACGGGCATGGGATCATTCGAGTTGGAGGGCGACTCAACCAGTCTACGCTCAGCGAGGAGGGAAAGCATCCTGCTATCCTGCCTCGTCACGCTCGACTCACGACCCTACTCATCATCGATGCTCATCGGCGCACATTTCACGGAGGCGCGCAACTCACCCTGGCGTATCTTCGCCAGGCGTATTGGATCATCGGAGGAAGAGCACCTGTAAAGTCCCACATTTTGCGGTGTGTGGTGTGCGCTCGGCAGAGGGGGATCCATGCCCATCAATTGATAGGCCAACTACCTCTCTCTCGGTCGTCACCCTCACCTGCTTTTTCTCACACTGGTGTGGACTATGCAGGACCGCTCACGCTCAAAACCTGGAAAGGACGAGGATCCAAGCCATACAAGGGCTGGATCTGTGTCTTCGTGTGCTTCTCAACCTCGGTTGCTCATTTGGAAGTCGTCAGCGACTATGCGACGACTGGGTTCATCGCGGCCTACCGGAGGTTCACAGCTCGGCGGCGAATTCCAACATCCCTTTCCTCGGATTGGGGCACGAATTTCATCGGCGCGGATGCCGCTCTCCGTCGGCTGTTCGATCAAGGCACCCAGGAACATCGTCAAATCGCCGCGGTACTCTCATCCGATCGGACGCAATGGCGTTTCAACCCGCCAGCTGCACCGCACATGGGCGGAAAATGGGAAGCGGTAGTGAAGTCGACGAAATTCCACCTTCGTCGCACCGTGGGTGAAGCGCTGCTCACCTTTGAGGAGCTCACCACCTTGCTCGCTCAAATAGAGCCCATTCTCAATTCAAGGCCGCTGGAACCGCTCACCGACGACCCGCAGGACGTTTCGGCGCTCACTCCGAGTCACTTCCTCATCAGTCGAGCTCTCACCACCTTACCCGAGCCAACGCTGCCGGTTCTGGGAGCCTCGCAGCTGGCTCACTGGCAACTCATTCAACAACGTGTGCAGGCTTTTTGGTCTCAATTGTCGGCTCATTATCTGCAACGCCAGCAGTCCATCTCCAAGTGGCACCATCCGTCCAACCAGTTCAAGGTTGGTTCGTTGGTGCTGATCACTGACGAGCGGTTTCCGCTATGCAAATAGCCACTCGCCAGGATTACTCAGCTTCATCCGGGGAAAGATGGACTCGCCAGGGTGGCGACGCTGAAGACGGCCGTCACCACGCTCACCAGGCCCATTGCCAAACTCGCACTGCTGCCGACGTCACAACCATCGGATTCGTCGGAGAAGGACGAGGGATAACATCATCAACACCGTTGCTGATGGCGGGCGGAATGTTCGAGAATCCGACGCCTCAGCTGAGTTGAGCGAGGCGGCCGGGCAGCTGCCGAGTGGCAGCACCTCCCGGCCGCGCTCGGCCAAGCTCACGCGCGACGCTCGCGCAAGCGCGGTAGAGGAAGATGCCGTCGTGCCGTGCGCAACCGGCGTCTTCTTCATTCTTCTTCGTTAATGGCCGCGATCTAAGCTCACGTGTTAAGGAGTCGCTCATTTTTCAATCGGTCTTTTCTCAAGTTCAGCTCACGGGTCTGCTCATGATAACGGTACAGCATCACGGGAAATACCGCAGCATCAGTTTGAGATATTATTCAGCTCATTTGGAGCATAACGCGAAGTTATTCGTCCGGCAAAGTGCGAAGTGATTTTCGCCGGCGAAGCCCGCGTTCTCAACAGGTGTGCGACGCGTCGAGTCGCACACGGTTCAGCTCACCCGGTCGTGTCTCGGATTAATATAATTTTGACGGCTCAACTCGGGATTATTTCGACATCTGTTATCGGTTCTGCTCATTGCACAGCGTACTGTGCAGCTGTGTATAACATTGTTGCTGTGAAAATATACGATTATTTTCTTTAATATACTTTTTTTTTACCATCTTCATTTTCCTACCCGTTTCGCTAAAACTCAACGGCAATTCTCAAACAGTGTGTAATTCAGAAAAGAGAGGAAAAAAAATGTTACGGCGTACGAGAGTTAGATAATGGGAATGCATGGGTAATTTTTATGCAGTGTGTGCGGGTTAGGGAAGAGTGAGAGAAACGCGCGGGTCGGAGCGAGAGAGTTTTTATGACTGTGAGGGATTAGAGTGAGAGAGCGAATGGGTAGGGGACTGAACTCTGGCGCGTGCGGCAGTGGCACGTGCGGCTGGTCAACCTAATACAGCGGTTGATAATTTTTTTTATCTATGACTATGGTTAGAGAATGGAATAAAAAACACGCAAAATATATATGCATAGGTAAGATATTGCGTGGGACGTAACACCTCCCCTCTTAAGACGAATGTTAGGAGTTTGCAATATGCTAACATGAGTAGGAATAATATAGTCACACGAAACATGACATAATTGATTTTTAGAACATAAGATAATTCCCTTAAATATGGAAGAAGAAGGAAATTCTTAACTTATTTAGTATAATTTAGGAAATCGCTTACTCCTTACGGAGGTACTTACGGCAAGACTAGTTCGTACACTCTTTATCACTAACTTAACTGTCTTCAATCGAAGTGTTTTTTTATTATATATATATATATATATTTTGTTTTTTTTTTTTTCAAGGCACACATTTGGTGTATAATAATGAAAAGGAAAAAAAAAACTTGTTTATGTATATTTCGAGGCACTAACGCGCACTGGTCATTGTTAACCTTTCCCCTTTTTTTGTTTCACTCCGTCCGGGGTAGTTCCATGTACCAGATGAGAGGCTCGAAAGCGGTCCGCAGGTCTTCGTCTTGGATTTGAGGCTCGAGGAATGGCATCCACTGGGAGAGCCCCGGAAGTTGCTAGGGCGAGATTCCTCCGCTGCTGTACCTGGGATCCGAGAATATGTTGTCCATATGGGCCCTGATGGATGTTTCCGGGTTGGAGTAGTCGATCGGTTCTGCCTGTGGATCCTCCATTTCCACGACTTCTATCACTTCTTCATTGTCTTCGGCGGCAGGTTCTTCCACGGGGTCGACGACTTGCTCGGCCCTTGTTCGGCGGCTATGTCGGCTATCCGTTCGATGGCTTGCTCTATTTGTCATTGATGGTTTATGTTGGCCAGGTTATTGTCGAAGATGTCAAGGTTGCGGTAAGGTGAGTTTAGTGGCGTCCGGTCTTCGTTAAATTCTATTGGCACCAACTCCCATGGCATCGGATTTTCCTGCACTTCTTGCTCGGAATCGGCGAGAGCGTTGACGAGGCCGACGAACATTTTGTCGATGCATCAAGAGACGCGGTAGCGTCTCAACGCCAAGTACTTTAAAAAAAAAAATTTTAAGCGAGCGAAGGACGCTACCAAGTAGTTATACTCCAAAATGCCGGAAGTATATTTTTGCACTACGTTACCTCTTAAATAAATCAGCGGATCGAAATGATATTAAAATTTTACTATAGAATGTCTATCCAAGCTTTCCAGTTCGCTTAATTCCGAACACATTCGTTCGGTGGATTCTTGTGTACGATGATCGCGATCAGCGATCGATCCAAAATTTTTCGATTGTGCGTGAGTTAACGCGATAATTTTCGGTCGGCTCGATCTCGGCAACGAAGCATCAGATCGAATTTTCAAGGACACTTTTATCATTTAATTCGGACCCAATCTTTCCAATGGGCCTAATTACGATCATAATCGTCCAGCGGTTCCCGAGATATGATGAAGTGAACGTGAAATACGGGTGTGAGGAGATTGATTGTGCGTGAGTTTACGCGATAATTTTCGGACGGCTCGATCTCGGCAACGAAGCATAGCATCGAAAATTCAAGGACACTTTTACCATATAATTCGGACCCAAGCTTTCCAATGGGCCTAATTGCGAGAATAATCCTCCAGCGGTTCGCGAGATATGATGAGGCGAACCTGCAATACGGGTGTGAGGTGATACAGTTAGCGACAACAAAACTCTGTCCGTCACCGTGATAGTTTAGCATTATATTGCTTGTCGCATTTTTACCAAAGCCCGTACCATGAGCGAGGCGCGTTACATTGATCTCTTTTTGTGATTCTTTGCGTGTCACGGTGTATATAAATTTAAAAAATTGGGTCGCCGGGTAATTTGTTCAGCAATTAATTTTTTGATTGATTTGTTAATAACATGTCGAACTGATTATTATGCTAAATCAGTCTTTTCACTACCTTTAACAGTTGGAAATTGAAATTTTGATATCGCTCGTATTTACAGGATTTCAAAAATAGGTGAAATCAAACACAAAATACTTTTTTTCAAAATAGTAAAAATTGTTCGCCAAGTACTTAAAACGTTCAGAAAATATGTTTATGAAAAAAACCTCTTAAAAATTAAAAAATCTACCAAAGCAGATGTTTATCCGAACAATAAAAAAAAAAATATATGTGTATCAAAATTAAAAAAAGAATAGAAAAAAATCAAATCAAACCAGCCAAGTAGTATTACAAAAATCTAAAAAAAAATAAAATATGTGACGTACGGGCGTTGATTACGTCAAGAAATAACCCCGTCGCGGGAAGCGCGACGAGTTTATATTTTTGTTCGGGATCGTTACCGGTTCGTCCTATACAGGACGTTTCCCGTTTGTTCGCGCGGGTCGCCAAATAAATCACGCGGTATCTTTCATGAACTTGTGTTTAATCATTTGAAAGGATATTATACGCTACAATCGCAACAAGGTTTGGCCGGAAAGCACACACTTTACAGTCGCACACACAGACTCACACTCTTACTTACTATATCTATCCTTATCTGTTCGTGTATTGACGGTCTCTTCTCTCTCCACACTCCTTCTCGCTCTCTACACTCTCTCTCGCTCCTTCGTTCCGTACACACCCTTAAAGCTACACGACTGTATTGTTCGTGGCGTTGATAGAAAAAACACTTATGATCTAGCACGATCAGGCTCACCACCGCGGGCGCAACACTCTATAGGCTCCTTTCGGCCTTCGCGACTTTACCGCGTTCTAATAGACCGGGGTGTTCCTTCGAGATTTACATTGCTTTGCGGGTGCTAATCGAGGAGTTTCTCCGAAGAACAAGCTCGCGCTTTCAGTATCTAAACGGGACCGATTTCCCCGGCTCGTGCATCCGTCGATCTCTCGACCGTCGGATGTCGAGCCGGGGAGGATTTCTGCAAGACAGCGAAATTGCACCTCGTTCGAGCGAGAGGCGAGAGGAGGCACTCGTATGTCTCCTCGAGCCCTCGGAAAAATATCACGCGATCCGCGACGCGTAGAATAACGCCGCGGTTAGCGCGACACTGAAGGAATTAACTCGAGAAATTAAATACTGGAAAGGCAACGGAATACATCCTGTGCATTCCGATACCTTGACAGTCGATCCCGCGCTGACGAGCCCGAACGTGCCATTTCGCGAGTACTGTCGCGAATTGCGCAGGAAGATTAAGAAATAAAAATCGTCGCTGCGCGGAACGTGACATCCCTCCCCCCTTAAGAGTCGGCGCCCTCGTCGACCCGATCATCGGGATGATCGAAAGGGCGAGCGCGCCTAACTCGGCGGGTCGCGGAATTAAAGAAAAGAACAAAAAAAAATAAAATAAAAATAAAATAAAAATAAAATAAAAATAAAATAAAAATAAAATAAAAATAAAATAAAAATAAAATAAAAATAAAATAAAAATAAAATAAAAATAAAATAAAAATAAAATAAAAATAAAATAAAAATAAAATAAAAATAAAATAAAAATAAAATAAAAATAAAATAAAAATAAAATAAAAATAAAATAAAAAATAAAATAAAAATAAAATAAAAATAAAATAAAAATAAAAATAAAATAAAATAAAAATAAAATAAAAATAAAATAAAAATAAAATAAAAATAAAATAAAAATAAAATAAAAATAAAATAAAAATAAAATAAAAATAAAATAAAAATAAAATAAAAATAAAATAAAAATAAAATAAAAATAAAATAAAAATAAAATAAAAATAAAATAAAAATAAAATAAAAATAAAATAAAAATAAAATAAAAATAAAATAAAAATAAAATAAAAATAAAATAAAAATAAAATAAGCTTGCCGGCCAAATATTTAGAAAGTGATAAAATAAGATAGAAGATATAATAAAAGATATAAAATTAATTGAGAAAAATAGGAGACAAAAATCATTACGATACCGACAGATGCGAGGCACTACACTACACTTATTGTCTCTATCGATGGTCACGGCGGTGAGGAGTACCGTCGGCGAGGCACAGGCGATGGCCGTGCTCCTTGCCGTCGGCACGAACGATGAAGCGACGGCCGTGTTCCCCCGCCGTCGACAGCTGGGCTGAAGCGACGGCCGTGTTCCCTCGCCGTCGACTCCTGGGCTGTCGCGGCGGTCGGCTCCCTTGCCGTCGACACGCTCACTACTCGTCATTGTCGAGGACCTCCGAATCCACATCGGTGTCATCGTCGGTGTCATCGACCGACGAATCTTCGCCAGACCGGGCCGAGGCGAACGAGATGGTGCCTTCCGTCTCCGAAACCGCCGATTCCTCCGATCCTTCGGATTCGCCGCCAGAGACGGTCGGCGTCTCCCGCGGCGAACCCTCGGTAACGGCTACCGATCCGTCGGTATCCTCGCCGTCACTCGAGTCGCCGTCAGCCGAATTCGGCTGCAGAGCTCGCTCCAGCGCGATTGTCCGGACTCGGAGAATCTCCTCGATCTCGCCGAGCTGCCTCTCGGCGGAGGCGAACGCGCCATCCATCCCGTCCGCGGGGACCGCGGCGGCGTCCCCGGTAACGTTGTCCGTTGCGTCGGGCTCCTCGCCCCCGAGCGCATCGGCGACGGCCCGACGCAAACTCTCCATTAGCGAGTAAATTCTCGCTCGATCCGACTCGAGAAGGGGTCGTTTGGGTCCGGCCGCTCCCGTCCACCGGACATACTGAAGGTCTTCGCCGGGCTGGAGCTCGATGGCGGAGGTCTGCGTTGATTTGTCCCTTGTCTTCGCCTCCGCCTGAACACCCTTGTCCTTGACGGTGATAGTCACCGGTTTCAGGCGTCGGGAGACGTAAGTGGTGGTCTTACGAGCTATCGGCGGTGGGGTACCGCTTCCCGGGTACATCCAGGCCAGCGACCTCGGCAAACCCTCCACGCCGGCCGGCTGGGTTCGTGCAGCGCAGGGCGGCGGCGGCCCCAATCGTGGCTTGGCCGTCGCCGCGGCCTCTCTCGATGTAACCAGTCGGTCGCCTGCCTGCGCCTCCCGGAGCTCGTCGACACGGCGGAGATACCGCGCCAGGCAGGCCCCGGCGTGTTGCTGCTTTTCGCGCTCGCCGAATCCTTCACCGCACACATGGACACATGGAACCCGCGGCTTCCCATGAGCCGTCGCTCGTAACACCGTTCCCAATTTGGGCACTCCGGGGCGCGCTTGCCGCAGCACACGCATTGGCCCCGGAGCGTCAAATACACTATCCTGTCATCCATTATTCTGTTTTTTTTTTTTTTTTTTTTTTTTTTTCTTCAATAATTTTAATATCACTGAATTTTTAATGTCACTGAATGTCATTTTTATTTTTGCAACTGCAACTCGTGACCGTACGACTATTCTTCACCGGGGCGGTGAGCAATGACGTGCACGCGCGGGAGTTCGGAGCCAATCTGACTTCGGTAATTATCGTCACCAGGCCTCGCACCATCCCCGATGTGAGCTGGTGGGAGTTATTAGGGCCCTTGCAGGGCCGTCGGTCATTCAATCCCGCATTGGGTCCTGTAGTGGAAGCGAGCGCGAGGATGTTTTGTCTCGGCACTCGGCTCCACTTGAGATAACGGCGTCTTTCCTCGAACCACCGGGGACTGCTGAGTCCGCACCCCGACGCGAGGCACCGGGAGAGCGATAACTTTGTTTCGACTGTGGTGATGACTGAGTCCCTCGGCCACACCCGATACTCGCTCTGCATTTGAGTTTTATTTCGTCGGGCTTTGATTTCTTCTTGCACGCTGCACAAAGGCCCGTGACCAAATTCCAGGCCCTCGCACGGAGTAAATACAGCACGAATGTTCCCGCAAGAAAAGCCTGGACGGAAAATCCAACGAGGAACAGGCTATGCTGTTGTTGCCGTTCCCGTCGATGGGTTCCGATTTCATGGACGCGTTTCTCGATCTCGAAGAGCGATTCTCCGTCCTCTTGAGTTTTCCAAGAGCTCGTTTCCTTTGAATATTTTTCGGAGTTTCGGGTTTCTAACATAATGCCATGGTTGTGGAGAGATTCAACAACCCTGGCACCATTATCGAAATATTCAATGTTACATCAGGCAAATAAAAATATTGCTCGCGGCTCTCATACGTTCGTATCCCCGTCAACGCGGTCGTACGCGTTCGCCCGACGCAATTAGGGCTCAAGTGCAATATTCCCGCGCCGACCAATGTTGTCGTGGTTTCAACATTTCCCATACACAGGATGTGTATTGTTTCTCGTTCGTTGAGGGAGAATAACCACCCCCCTTGGGACGGTAAATGCGCCCAGAAGGCTCCATGCTGCGGTCTTATTCTTATATTGCATTTCCGATAAGCCGCCGGCGACGGATGATTCAGCATAATCGCCTCGCACTGCTCCGATGTTGAGACCTCGTGAAGCGGTGTTTCCATGGAGCAAATGTATTTTCGTTCGAGGTGCTTGCAGCTTCCGATATAGATTGAGTCTGCCAGGAAATACGAACGACGATCCGCCGACACTGCGATGTAGTCCGTCGCCGGTGTGATATGAGCGGATCCCGTTTGGTTGACGTCATTTTGAGGTACCGGCCATGGATGCATTCGGTACAGAATATAATTCATGCGATCCAAGAGCGGTATATGAGTCACGATTAGCATTCTTCCGCCGTGAAAAACCAAATCGGCATGTGCTACACGAGCGAGCAGTTCGCCGCGTAGATACTCGGCGGAGAGAGGAAATTCAAACTCCGGCGTTCGCGCCTGGATCTCGCGTGAGACGGCCAACACCTGTGCCGCTGAGGGCACGGCTGGGTCATATCGACCGTCTCTGGCAGCCGTTATCACGCGTAGGTACTGTCCGCACGCCTCGATGTAGCGGTCAACTTTCAGCTCCACACGACGAGCATAGTTGACGAGCTCGATCCGGAATATTACTTCAGCGGTGTCCTTCGTGACACCCCCGAGAGCTTTATACAGCGCATGGATGCGTTTCGACATCTCGTCGACCCTCTTCGTTTCCGACACATGTTCCTCGTGCAGTTCTTGTAGTTTTGAACGAGTGAGATGCATTTGTTTGCCCATCAAGTGAGTAAGATTCGCTTGATCGGCAAACAACCTGTCGATTTGTCCGTTGATATATTCAGCGTCCTCTTCATTCATGGTCCCAAAAAGCGATTTACTCAGAGACCCGATAAATCCCAGGGGCACTGAACGTCTCTTCATCGATCTTATCATCGGATCGACGACGGGTTTGACCGGCAAAGAGTCGTGCGAAATTTTTGATAATTCCGCCGCGCACATTTTCGCGTGTCCGATCCGGCTGAGGAGATGTTCTGAATTTACTAATTCTTGACATTTCCCACGCGGAAAATTCGTCCCGAGAAAAAGATTGTACGTCACTTCGCGGCACCGTTCGAGAAGATTTATTATGTGTTCTTCTTCCTTCGGAAAATCGCTCAGGAATCTCTCCACGTCGATGAACGTAGTCACTCTCCAGTCCACATGCTGCAGCCGGAGCGTAACCACACGCTCGAAGAAAAGTCCCGGTTGATTGGTTACGGGCGTAACGTGATAAGCATTTTCGGGGCTTAAGCTACCCCGCACGATGACTATCACGCCCACAATCGCGATTAGGAGCTTCATTATTCCTTGGCGAGCCCTTCGTTGACACTATTGCGCGTCTGTGAACACAGTTCTTAATCTATTTATTCGCAGTTTACACAGGTTTGTTATCATCCGAATATGCTCATCACACTGGACAATTTATCACTCTAGCCGTAGAGATTCGACACGAGTGAGAAATGCACAATTAAGCGGCTACTCGACCGTGACTCTGAGACAGCTGTTTTCTGTCGTAGGCTTCGCGCTACGCGTCGTGCCTTTGCACGCCGCACAACGTTCGAATCTTTATGACTTACAATTTCCATTCATACGTCATTCATATGCCAGCTTGACCTTGTCAAAATGTTTACGAATTCTAACTCCGTTAGGGGCTTCTAATATCACGTTACTGTGTTCTGTAATTTCTATTATTTTATACGGCCCGTGGTATTGACAATCGAACTTTCCCTTTCGCGGCTCTTTTAAAACGTAGACGCTATCACCTACCTTGCCTTCGAAAGGACGGACTTTTTGGTCATAATAGAATTTCGTACGTTCTTTGGCCTTATTGAGATTCTCTCCAGCCATCGCACGCAATTCTGCAAGAGGCTTTATCAGCGCGATGGTGAATGAATTGTAGGTCTCCAATTTATTGCCCACCGGAAATTCACTCGGTAGTCGAGGTAACTTCCCGTAAACAATTTCGTATGGCGTAAAATTGGTCGCCTCATGCACGCTAGTATTATAGCTTAGCTCTGAATAGGGCAGCAAGCGATCCCAGTCGTCATACGTCGTAGCATAATGCTTTATATATTCGGTTAACATTATGTGGCTCCTTTCGAGTGCTCCGTTTGTTTGCGGACGATACCCGGAAGTAGTCAGCAATTTTATTCGGAATATTTTCGCAATTTCTGCGAAGAGGCTGCTGGTGAAGGCTGGTGAAGGAGGCGCACCGAATTGAGCGATTAATCGTCGCGCCATGGCCTCGGCGATAGTCGTAGCCTTGAGATCCGGTATCGCCTCTGCGAGACAATATTTCGATAGATTATCCTGCATGGTCAAAATATGCCTATTTCCATGCGGTGTTGTCGGCAGTGGCCCTACAGTGTCGAGTGACACCTTATCGAATGTATCGGCTGCTGTATCGGTCAGCAGCATCGGCTCACGAGTTTTCGCTCGAACAAGTTTTTGCTCCTGACATCCTTTACATCGTCGGATGTAGTTTTGAATTTCATTGCGAAGTGAGGGCCAATAAAAACGTTCCCGAATTTTTCGGTAGGTTTTTGTCACTCCTCGATGTCCTCCTATTAAGCTCGAGTGAAATTCTTCAATTATCCGCGGGCGTTCTTCTGCCGACGGCAGCTGCAAGCCGCCGTAACAGACAGTCACACCGATCCCAGACTTTCCGAATATTTCATGCAAAATTTGAACAATTCGGTCTCCTGCCAAATCGTCGGAAAAATCTCCCGCACGCGAAATTCGAAATGTTTCGACGTTCGTGCGCGTAAGAATTTCTGTCAGGTTCGTTAATCCCTTGATTATATTATCCTCGTCCGTTCGGTCGAAATAACGGGATTTTACGACGACGCTGTACACCTTTCGCTGACCGATCGGTGTTACAGCTACCTGTCCAACCTGTAAAGCCCTGTTCTTTATTTCGGACGCATCGATTTTTCCGAGGTCGACCAGCAATCTTCCGATTATTGTCGACAATTCACCGTCCGCGGATACGAAGTGAACGTAATTTTCAGCTTTATACGTCAGGCATTCTCGCGTGCCGACAACCGGACGAATCGATGTATCTATGTCCGGTTCAACGGGCTTTTTGCCGACCTCTTCACTCTCGGGATCGGAGGAAGACAATCCCATAATTATGGGCTCTTTACCGACTTTTACGAGTTCTTCTGGGGCATGTACAGTTGTCTCGGTCGCCTCCTCTCGATATTTCCCTCGGAATTACGCGAGAGGAATGGGGAGTCGACCGAGCGTCAGGCCTGGCTCCTGCAGGGGCCAGCGACCACCTAACTGTACGCCTGGGTTTATTAAGTATCTCCGTCGCATCGGCTTCCGCCGTGGAGTCAGGGATGCCTCCTTTATTGGCCACGGCCTCACCCTCGTCGTCAGCCTCCGTTCCATCCTCGGAGTCTTTGACTGGACCCTTCATGCTTACGCGCCGGAGCAACTCAGCCTCCGTCACACCGGACTCCTTCGCCGATAATTTTTCTAAACGTCGGAGAAGTTCTTGGTCACCCGAGTCGTCGAAGGGGGCGATATCGTCGAGTATGTGTTGTGCCTCGGGGTCGACATCGTCTCCCTCTGATACAAAGTCTGGCCATTCAAATTTGTCCTTTTCCGGCACGGCTCCGTCGGGAGGTTGCGTCTCATCTTTGCTCGCGAAGCGCTCCTCCAATAGTCGTATCGTCTCGTCGAATTTCCTTACCGATTCCCTAATCCGGCCCTCCTCGTCCCGGGCCGTCACGCTACTCTTGTTAGCATATCGCTCTTCCAGTTCACGCAGCGATTTATCAAACTTACAGATTGATTCTCGCACCGACTGAGGAGCAAACTCCGAGCTTCCCGGCGGTAAAACGTCCGTGGCCGGCCGGAATAACTCGTCGTCCTCCGTGTCCTCCGCAGGAAGGCTTAGCACCACAGCGATATCCGTGCCCGTTGCCTCGGCGGCAACGGAAGGGTCAGGTATCGTCTCGGGATCCACGTTTCCCGTGACGGCAGCAGGCTCGGCGGGTGTGATCGGCCGTTTCGGTGGAAGAAGAGGCACCGGCAACGTGTTGCGATGCACACGCTCCGCGGGGACGTCCGACACGTCCGAGCTCGAGTCTACCTCTTTGTAATTCGGTGGTGGAGCAGGCACGGGTCGTAATTTCGCACGCGTGCGTGCGGCCACCGCGTCTTGCCCAGATTTCGACGCAGACGAAGCTCTCTCTCGGCTCGCGGACAACGCCGGCCTCAATATGGATTTCGGTTTCAAAATTTGACGCTTCGGAACCGCGCCCGTACTGGCGCTAGAAGATGAAATTGGTAATACCGCGTGAACCTCGCGTGTCTCTTTCTCTGCGCCCGAGTCACTACCATCGCTGGAACTTGATTTTTCCGGATTTACTGGGTTACGCGAGAGTGCATCGGCATTCACGTTTAGCCGTCCTGGTTTATACACGAAATCGAAATCATATTTTTGTAACCGCATCTTCCACCGAGCGAGCCTCTTGCCTGGATCGAGTGTGGTTCGCATCCATTTGAGAGGCTCGTGGTCGCTCACGAGTGTGAATTTTTTTTCATATAAATATGTCGCGAATTGCTCGATTGAATCAATAATAGCGAGACATTCTTTTTCTGTTGTCGAATAGTTCGTTTCGGCCGGGGAAAATATTCGCGAGCGATAAGCGACGGGAAGATCGCAGCCGTCATGATCTTGCGACAATACGGAGCCGAGTGCGAGGTCCGACGCGTCCGTCGTTAGAGTAAACGGCTTCGTCACGTCAGGATATTGCAATATCGGCTCCCTGCAAAGTGCTTTTCGCAGTTTTCGAAAACTTCTCTTTTCTTGTTCACCCCAGTGGAAAGCTTGTCCCTTTTTGAGTAAGTCCGACAGTGGCTTGGATTGCGCAGCAAAATCTTTGATAAAACGTCGATAATAACCGGTTAAGCCGAGGAATTCTCGAATGTTTTTCTGATTTTTCGGAACCGGAAAATTCCGAACAGCCACGAGCTTTTTCGGGTCCATTCTTAGACCTTCACAGCTCACGATGTGGCCGAGGTAAGCCACCTCTCTGCGCAAAAACTCGCACTTGTCGGGCTCTAAGCTCAGGTTTGCCTCCTCTAGTCGCATCATAAGTCGACGAACCTTTATCTCGTGTTCCTCAAGAGACTTCGCGAATACTACGACGTCGTCCAGGTAGACGAATAATTCCGTCCCCTGGAGCCCCACCAGCACGCGATCCATTAGACGCTGAAACGTCGCGGGCGCGTTTTTAATCCTTCCGGCATCCGAGAATATTCGTAGTGTCCGTTAGGAGTGGAAAACGCGGTCTTACAAGCATCTCGGGCGTCCATAGGGATTTGCTGAAATTCACTGGCCAAGTCAAAAGTTGAAAAATATTTAGCCCGGCCGAGTTGCTCCACGATCCCTATCATGTTCGGTAGCGGATACGCGTCTGAGATCGTCCTCTCATTTAGCCTCCTAAAATCGATGACCATGCGCATCCGAGGTCGTCCCTGCGAGTCAGGTTTCTTCGGCACAATCCACACCGGTGAATTGTACGGAGAACGCGAGTGCGTTATTACTCCGTCACCGAGTTTCTTTTGTACCTGACTTTCGAGCTCGCTACGATAAACAACGGGAAACCGATATTGCTTCGCGTTCACTGGCAAATCGTCGATCGTCGGAATGCGATGATACACGAGATCGGTTCGTTGTAATTTGTCTCCCGGTAGCTTAAATCGATAAGGAAATTCCTCGATCATTCTGCACACGTGCGAACGTTCGGAACCGTTAAGATGATCAAGTCTCAGTATTTTCATAATCGCGCCTACTCTGTCGTCCGGAGGAGCGACGTCCCGATCGGTGTCCTCCGGGTCCGATAACGAATCTGCACCGTCCGGGTGGCCGTATTCGAAAGGCTCAAGTTCCTGGGGTGCCAATTCAATTTCCACATCTTCAAAACGCGTATTAATCGCCAAGACGCGGCATAACCCTTCCTGATTGGTCACGATCGCGTTACCGATATATACCCCCGCGAGAGTGGTTATCCGCGGCAGATAGCCTACGTTCAACACGCTGCTCGCGACCGGCAATGAAATTTGTTCACGCATCCGCGCGCGCAGTTTAAATTTCCTTTTTGCGGGCTTTTCTTGCGTTATTAATATCTTTTCCGCGTCCCCGGATTGGACCGAATGATTTTCGAGAAAAGGCTTAGGCCGAATCGGATCATTCCGCGTGACTAGAGATTTATGGTGGAAGGATATTTCAGCTCCTTCTTCATAAAAATACGGCTTCCCGATAAGAGCATCGCTTTTCAATGGCAAATGTCGCAACACGTAAAATTTCGTCGGTCTTTCCGAAAAATGGAGGAAAACCGACCCCAACGTAGGAATCCGGGTTTCCTCCAAACCAGTTATCCAAATATTAGACTGGCCGCGGAGCCCGTGTCCAGGAAAAATTTACCCTTCTTATAACGCAGCTCCAGAGCTGACATCTCTACTGCTGGGTCCTCGACGGGGTTTGGGGTCCAGACGACGAGACATTGTTCTCCAGGAACTGCACTGACGGTCGGCGTTCGGGTGATCGACCCGCCTGCCTCGGTGAAGGTGGTCTGTTTTGGCTCGTCGTCGGGGTACCGGGACGAGCCTCCTGCGAGTTTAAATGAGCGTCATTACTCTGTCGCGGCTGTACGTATGCCCGATTCCACGGACAACACGGACATCCCCGACCGTACCAGCAATAGCGGTCACCGCAACCCTCCGTCCGAGGATTAAATTCGGGACGACGGTTCATTCGAGGAGACAAAGACGCATCTCGTCGTGCAGGCTGATTCGAGCTGTAATTTCTATATCCATCCGAACGCGGGGAATTCGCGCGCGCTTCCGATTGATTCGTACGCGGCACGAACTCTCGTCGTTCTCCGTCGCGCGAAAAAAAAACTAACGCGTCTATCCGTCCTTCCTGCCGTTGCGAAGGTAGATTCGCGTCTAAATATTCCGCGAGCTCATAAGCCTCTTCGAGGGTTTTGGGCTTCTGGAGGAGCACTCCCGCGCTCATCTGCGATGGCAGCCCCCTAATGAAGGTGCCACGCCCTATCCCGTACAACGGATCCTTATCTTCTGCCGGCGGATCGGCGCCGTATTCCGCCCTATACGCGTTCCTGACGCAGGCAATGACAGTCCGAACCCTGTCATAAAAATCGCCGACCGATTCGTCCTTTGACATGCGCATTGATGACAATTTGTCGTTATAATAATCGTACGTCTTTCCGGTTGTGTGACGTTTCTTTAAAGTTTTAACGAGATCCGCGATGGTGTTTAACTGCAGGCCGTGCAGACAGTTACGCAAGGCTCCGCGCAACTTGCTTATGACTATCGCGACGTAGCTGCTCTCGTCCTCCGCAGGCACGCATACTGCCAAATGTTGTACGTCTTGGAGGAAATCTCGTAAGGAGATTCCCTGGCCGTCACAAACGGGCAGACTATTGAAGCGATTTTGCAGGGACATTCCCTGCATCATGCTTGTCATGTTCTGCACGGATTGCGCGGACACGTCGAGTGCCCGAAAAACCTCCGGATCAGCCATGATTAAGGTTTTTTTTTTTTTTCAACTCGACTTTAATTAATATCGGGGAAATTTCTATTACAATTCCAGAGTGGAACGACAAAAATAGAATTAATAGCTATATTTTTTTTTGAAATTTCGAAAAAACGAATTTACGGGATGTAACCGGTATCCCACTTCTGACACAAGTTATTTGTGACGTACGGGCGTTGATTACATCAAGAAATAACCCCGTCGCGGGAAGCGCGACGAGTTTATATTTTTGTTCGGGATCGTTACCGGTTCGTCCTATACAGGACGTTTCCCGTTTGTTCGCGCGGGTCGCCAAATAAATCACGCGGTATCTTTCATGAACTTGTGTTTAATCATTTGAAAGGATATTATACGCTACAATCGCAACAAGGTTAGGCCGGCAAGCACACACTTTACAGTCGCACACACAGACTCACACTCTTACTTACTATATCTATCCTTATCTGTTCGTGTATTGACGGTCTCTTCTCTCTCCACACTCCTTCCCCCTCTCGCTCTCTACACTCTCTCTCGCTCCTTCGTTCCGTACACACCCTTAAAGCTACACGACTGTATTGTTCGTGGCGTTGATAGAAAAAACACTTATGATCTAGCACGATCAGGCTCACCACCGCGGGCGCAAAACACTCTATAGGCTCCTTTCGGCCTCCGCGACTTTACCGCGTTCTAATAGACCGGGGTGTTCCCTCGAGATTTACTTTGCTTTGCGGGTGTTAATCGAGGAGTTTCTCCGAAGAACAAGCTCGCGCTTTCAGTATCTAAACGGGACCGATTTCCCCGGCTCGTGCATCCGTCGATCTCTCGACCGTCGGATGTCGAGCCGGGGAGGATTTCTGCAAGACAGCGAAATTGCACCTCGTTCGAGCGAGAGGCGAGAGGAGGCACTCGTATGTCTCCTCGAGCCCTCGGAAAAATATCACGCGATCCGCGACGCGTAGAATAACGCCGCGGTTAGCGCGACACTGAAGGAATTAACTCGAGAAATTAAATACTGGAAAGGCAACGGAATACATCCTGTGCATTCCGATACCTTGACAGTCGATCCCGCGCTGACGAGCCCGAACGTGCCATTTCGCGAGTACTGTCGCGAATTGCGCAGGAAGATTAAGAAATAAAAATCGTCGCTGCGCGGAACGTGACAAATACAAGATGTAAAAAATCTTAAACAAAAAAAACTTGGCGTGCCAGTTTTTTTCCAATCGCTGTCGTACGTAGTTCATTCAAAAATTGTTTTTAAAAAACTGGCACGCCAAGTTTTTTTTGTTTAAGATTTTTTACATCTTGTATTTTTTTTTAGGGCATACGCCATTCCCGCGGTCGAAGTCAATATACCCGGAGTCATGGTGGGTACGGTGGTAACTTTATTCCGTGTTGCCCATATTCCGTTCAGGAAATTTGTCACCTCCTCGAGGTTGTTCTGTACCCATTCATTGGTAAATCCGGCCATTTTACCACTCTGTTATTACGTCGATGGGGAAACCCTCTAATAGTGCGTCCTTGTTGTCCAATTGCAAAATTTGCAGCGTAGCCGGAGCGGTCTTCGAGGGAGAAATAACGTATGTTGTTCTAAAAGTTGAAAGTTCTGTGGCTGGTGTAATTGTCCGAAATGGCACGATCTACAGGCTGCCCGTGACGTTATTGTACAGATGTATGACGTACCGATTATGCACACCGATTCCCAAAGTGCGAAATAAAATTCTGTGTTCGGTAAAATGCCGTCAATGGGACCGTAGAACTCGTTATCTTCTTCTTCGTTAAATTCGGCCGGGGGTTGCATTTACGAAACGGCGCGTCGCGTTAGAAAACTTTTCAAGAAATGTGCTTTTTGAGGATACTGTCTTAGCTTATATAAGTTTCGGATGCAGGGCTTCCTTTTCTTCCTTTTTTCCTTGTCTCCCCTTTTTGTAAAATTAGCTCGTTGGTGAATAGTGTACTGTCGGTCCTTCGAATGCTATCGTCGGAGCTGTGCCAAGCGTTGGGTACACGGATGAACTTTGATTCGTGTCTGTCAGCAGGGGCTGATTTCTTTGACTTTGCGTCTCGAGTTCTGACTCCTCTTTTGTTTTATAATGGGCGAGATGTAGCAACAAGTGTGTTACAGAACTCCAGAGGGCTCCGAGCATGTGTATCGACGAGCCATAAATTGGATGCAGCGCGTATCCGTGGATAATTGTGTCTGCGATAGGGATGTGCACGAACGTGTTCGAGCCTGCTCGGGTCATGCCCTGGCGACCAGTACTCGCTCGAGCTTAATATCGAGCTAACCAAGCTGCTCGAGACATTCGAGACGCTCGAGACGCTCGAGACGTACGAGACGCTCGAGACGTACGAGACGTACGAGACGCTCGAGACGTACGAGACGCTCGAGACGCACGAGACGCTCGAGACGCACGAGACGCACGAGACGCTCGAGACGCACGAGACGCTCGAGACGCACGAGACGCTCGAGACGCACGAGACGCTCGAGACGCACGAGACGCTCGAGACGCACGAGACGCTCGAGACGCACGAGACGCTCGAGACGCACGAGACGCTCGAGACGCACGAGACGCTCGAGACATTCGAGACTTCATTGAGCTAATGAACTTGTACGGTCGAGCTGTCTGCACGCAGAAAAAAAAATTATTTGACGGGCGCCCTCAAATAAATATTTATTTGATTGAAATAAATAATTATTTTTATCAAATAAATATTTATTTTCGATATTCGTTTCAAAATTCGAATTGAATATTCGAAAATTTGAATAATACGAATGATTAAATCGGGATGCATCGATGGGGCAAAACATCGGCATATATCGATGCGGCAAAACGAGGCAAAAAAATCGGGATATATCGTTGGGGCAAGACGGGGCAAAAAATCGGGGAATGTATCGACACGGCAAAACGGGGTAAAAAAAATCGGGATGCATTGCTGGGGCAAAACGGGGCCAGAAATCAGAACGTATCGATGGGGCACTAGGACGGTGGGACAAAACGGGGAAAAACCGGTTTATATCGATGGAGCAAAACTGGGAAAAAGCGGGCTATATCGATGGGGCAAAACGGGCAAAAAAATTGGGATGTATCGATACGGCAAAACGAAGTAAAAAAATCCGGATGCATCGGTGGGGCAAAACGAGGCAAGAAATAGGGGAATGTATCGATGGAGCAAATAATCGGGATATATCGATGCGGTAAAATGGGGCAAAAAATCGGGTTGTATCGATGTGGAAAACCGGGGCAAAAATTCGGGATGTATCTATGGGGCAAAATGGGGCAAAAAATCGGGATGTATCGATAGGGCAAAATGGGCCAAAAACTCGAAATGTATCGATGGGGCAAAATGGGCAAAAAAATCGGGATGTATCGATGGGGCAAAATGGGCCAAAAAATCGGGATGTATCGATGGGGCAAAATGGGGTAAAAAATCGGGAAACATCTATGCGGCAATACGGGGCAAAAAATTGGGATACATCGTTTGGGCAAAACGGGGCAAAAAATCGGGGAATTAATCGATACGGCAAAATGGGGTAAAAAAATCGGGATGCATTGGTGAAGCAAATCAGGGCAAGAAATCGGCATGTATCGATGGGGCAAAACGGGGCAAAAAATCGGGATTCATCGGTGAAGCAAAACGGGGCAAAAAATCGGGGTGTATCGATAGGGCCAACTGTGATCTCTTCAAATCGCGATAGGTGAATCGAGGTAAGGGAGAATGGGGAGCCGGACAGCCAGACAGGCAGGTCTGTCTGGCTGCCCCATTCTCCCCTATCCCGTTTTGCCTCCTACGATTTCAGGAGATCCATTTCGCCCCACCGATGCATCCCGATTTTTTTACCCCTTTTGCCGTATCGATACATCCCGATTTTTTTGCCCCGTTTTGCCCCATCGGTATAGCCCGTTTTTTTGCCCTGGTTTTCCACGTCGATACAACCCGATTTTTTGCCTCGTTTTGCCGCATTGACCTATCCCGATTTCTTGCCCCGTTTTGCCCCACCGATGCATCTCGATTTTTTTGGTCCATTTTGTCCTATCGATACATCCCTATTTTTTGTCCGTTTTGCCCCATTGATGCATCCCGATTTTTTTGCCCCATCGATACATCCCGACTTTTTGCCCCGCTTTGCCCCACCGATGCATCTTGATTTTTTGTCCCATTTTGCACCGTCGATACATCCCGATTTTTGGCCCATTTTGCTCCATCGATGCATCCTGATTCTTTGCCCCATCGATACATGCCGATTTATTGTCCCGTTTGCTTCACCGATGTATTCCGATTTTTTGCCCCTTTTTGCCCCACCGATGCATCTCCATTTTTTTTGCCCATTTTGTCCCATTGAAACATCCCGATTTTTTGCCCCTTTTTGCCCCATCGATACATCCCGAATTTTTGCCCCATGTTGCCCCTCCGATGCATCTCGATTTTTTTTGCCTATTTTGCCCCATCGATACATCCCGAATTTTTGCCCCGTGTTGCCCCTCCGATGCATCTTGATTTTTTTGCCTATTTTGTCCTATTGATACACCCCGATTTTTTGCCCCGCTTTACCTCACGGATGCATCTCGATTTTTTGCCCCTCCGATACATCCCCCGATTTTTTGCCCCATTTTGCCCCGTCGATACATCCTGATTTTTTGCCCCATTTTGCCCCATCGATACATCTCGATTCTTTGTACCGTTCGCTTCACCGATGTATCGATGAACCGTGAGACCGTGAGAAGCAACCGGTGAGACTCCCGAGAGTCTCGGCAATCCCGAGAGCCTCGGCACTCCCGAGAGTCTCGAACGTCTCGAATGTCTCGAGCGTCTCGAACGTCTCGAATGTCTCGAGCGTCTCGAACCTACAAATTTGACTCGGCACCCGACGCAGCACCGAGTCAGGCTCGAGCATGTTCGATCAGCAGCCTGTCGATTCGAACATCGAGCTGCTCGAGTCTCCCAACGCTTGTGCACATCCCTAGAGAGGATCCCCGAAAATATTGCGAGCTTGCGCATTACTATTAAACTTGCTTCGCGCAAGCGCGTCTATCATCGATGTCGAGAGCTAGAGCCCTCGATCGATGCTCGATCCCTTTTTCGCGCGTGTTTCGATTTTGTAGCTTACAACTTCAAGTACGGGTGTACTTCAAGAACATGTATTTTTTCGAGTACTTGAAGTACCTAATCAAGTACTAACTACGCACGCATGGAAAAATTCCAATTTTTTTTTTAAAGTGCAAACAAATTTGAAAAAATCCAAAACATATTTTTTTTAAATCCAAAAAAAGTCAAAAAATATTTTTAAAAAATCCAAAAAAAGTCAAGTAATATTTCTGAAAAATCCAAAAAAAGTGGCACATTTATATCTCTACCACTCTATAACTCCCCTACATAATAAAATCTCCCGTGTGGCCCCGGTGACGTCACACCGTGAGAGCCCGGGAGATCCTGTCAGCCGGGAAGACTGCAGCCGTCGGATAAGCCACTGAGAGACAAGTGGCGCCATCCGACGGGACCAAGCGGCGGCACGATCGATGCGGAGCGACGCGCACGCGCAATCACCAGAACCAGCAAGGTTGCGGAAGCACAGCGGCGCTGTGCTGCGGAATCGATGCAGAAGCACGCTCAAGGTCGCAGAAAGGCGAAAACGAGGGAAAATCGGCCTCGCTGATTGGACGAAAATAACGACACGACGAGCTGCACACGGCACCGACCGAGTGTATCATTAGCTCGGAAGGTAACACCGGATGATCGTCACAGCAATACCGACACGGTATTGGAGGGCGAGGGGAGCTTCCCGCGGAGAACCAATCATAAAATTAACAATCGGCCGATCGCACGCAGACGCGAGTCCGCCAGAAATCTGCCAAACCGACGGAGTGGGAGTCCAAAATCGGGGTATAAAGGACGGCGATTTCGGCAGTCGATCAAGAAGTATTGGATCTACCTTACCAGCGGCAACTCTCCAGGATTACCAGGGAACAGTGAAAAGTAAAAGTGCCCAGTGAAATAAGTGAAAGAAAAGTGGAATCGTGCAAAAAGGACTTATAAAATCCGTGCCGATTGGGACTTATAAACTCTGTGAAAACGGGACTTATGAACTTCCGTGCAAAAGTGAACTGATAAGATTGGTGACGAAAAAGGACTTATAAACTTTGTGAAAAAGGACTTATAAACTATCGCGGCCAGTGAACTTATAAAAATTGTGCCGATCCGGACTTCTAAAATTGGTGCCGTTTCAGACGTATAAAAATCGTGCCGTTTCAAACTTATAAACTGTGTGCCGATTTGGACTTATAAAAATTGTGCCGATCCGGACTTCTAAATTTGGTGCCATTTCAGACGTATGAAACTCGTGCCGTTTCAAACTTAGAAACTGTGTGCCGATTTGGACTTGTAGAAATTGTGCCGTTTCGGACTCATAAAGCCTGTGCCGAGGCGGACTTGTAAAAAGTGTGCCGTTTCGAACTTAGAAAATTGAGCCGTTTCGAACTTATAAAAACAAAAAACGTGCCAACTCGGATTTAGAACAATTGTGCTGAACTCGGAGTTATGACAGAACGAGTGAACGGGACCGCATGACATTCACAAGTGACCGGAGCGGCTAAAAGTGACAGTGAGCAGGACTGGTAAAGTGACCAAAGTGACCGTCAGAAAGGCCTCGAATACCACGGGATAAGCCGACAACGCCAAGGACAACAAAAGGCATACTCAGGGAAAGGTTCACATCTCCTGAAGGCGCATATACCATCATTTTAAGGTAAAAACGTCCCTTTTGTAAATAAACACCAATTGCAATTCGCGAGGTGAGCGAGCTGTCACCGTCAATCGCCGAGTCGTGACGTCAGAGCAAGCACAGCCGAGCGCGACGACCAGCCGAATTCAGCGACGATCGAGAAGCCACCCACGCATGCGCAGTGCGGTATACGCGCGAATAAAATCGGCCACTTAATATTCTAACTTCAAGCACGTAAATTATTCAAGATAAAGAGGAATAAGATTCGAGTATTGGAATAATCGATTTCCACACATCTGGTTATCAACGAAAATAAATTGTTTGAACGATAATAAAGGATCGCAATCATTCAAGAAAGAAAAAAAAACCTGTAATTATATAAGAACGTGTCAATTTACAAATAAAATTCATTACTTTTGCATACAAAAACGTCTCTGACACACCAACCCATAATTCCTAGACGCTCGAGTCCACGAATCCTTCCGTTTGAGCGCCCGTTCCTCTTAAGGAGGTGTGCAAATACGGGAAAATTATTGTAAAAGGCATTTGCTCCTGTTACATTTGGCGCCCAACGTGGGGCTCGAGCAAAACGGAATTGGTTGTGTCAGAGTAGCAATTCAAATTAATCGGACCAATTAATTCGAAACAATGTCGGTAAAATCGGTCGGTCAAGAACTCCGGGAACTCGAACTGATGGAATGTGAAGAGGAGATCCATCGTGACAAGGAGAGGAGGCGCCGCAACTCTGCAGGGGCGGCCGCCATCGGCCTAAATAATACCCACACGTCGGCGGTCGAGGATTCCGACTCCGAAAAAAGTATTGTGGATGCGAACGCGACCAATTTAACCATGAATTGGGAATCGACCACCGCCGACCACATGCTCGGACACATAGGAATCCGGAACCAGGAGGGACTGAACCGAATGTCAATAATACCACACCAGAACGGCGATACACCACCGAATCAAAACGATCGGATGGAAAACCCGACGGAAGAAACGAGAGGGACGGAGGAAGCGGGTGGAAACGGGAGCGGCGCAGTAAAACTCGAGGACGTCGTTAAACTCCTCATGGGCATGGCGGCGGACAACAAAATGGAATTTGCCGAGCTGAAAGGAACCCAGAAAAACCAAGAAAGGGCATGCGTCGCTCGAGGTACCGAGATAAAAACCGAGATGCTCGACGCGTTAACTAAAGTAGCCCAGGACGTCGAGCGATATACGGACCAAAAAGTAGAAAATATGCACAACATAATAAGGGACGAACAAGAGCCAACAAACGATCTCGTTCGAGACCGACTCGCAGCACAAGACGTCACCATCGTGGACATGATCGGGAAACTAGAACAAGTAACGGATCAATCAACACAGGCGCTGAGAAAGGCCGAGGAGAACGCCCGAAGAATACGGGAATATGCGGAAAGGGCACAAGCAGGTTTTTCCCAAACCATGCTCGGGAACACAACGTTCTGCGGCCTCAACGCCAGTAAGGCATACGTGGCATCAAAAAAGCTCCCGACGTTTAAGGGCGATGGCGTCGAACGCCCGATGCAATACCTAAAAACGCTTCGGGATCATTTCAGTGCCATCGAGCCAGAAGGCCCTGAGTTCCGATGCATGATAGGAGAGGCTATGATTGAGACGGCAAGGGATTGGTGGCACTTGGTGGCACCCGAGATCACGAACATTGCACAATTCGAGGCAGCTTTCCGTGCACGATACTGGGGACGCGAACTACAAGACAAAGTAAAGCGTCACCTCGAGTATGGAACTTATTTTGTCGAAGGGCAACGCCTCACGAAGGCAGAGTACGCGACTCGGGTCATCGGAAACGTTCGCGATCTAAGTGAACCGATCAGCGATCAAGAGACGATCCGACGGCAGTAGTGTACCTATGCCGGTTCTAACCCACTTTGGACCATAAAATCGAGATATCAGTAAAAAAGATAGCCGCAAACCGCAGCACCGCAGCAGCGATAGCCGTATCATCGCTCGCGTTCTGATGACGTCATAACCAAGATGGCGGCAAGTTGCCCGCAGCAGCGATAGCCGTATCATCGCTCGCGTTCTGATGACGTCATAACCAAGATGGCGGCAAGTTGCCATAGCAACCTAGTGTATAAACAAGATGGCGGTGTAAACAAGATGGCCGCGGGTGTAAACAAGATGGCGAGTGTGTTCGATAATAAAAGGATCTCAGCAACCGACGACACACGAACGATGATCGAGCGAAGTGATTCCTTCTTGACCGACAGTGCGATGATCCAGCGATTCCTTCTTAACCGACAGTGCGAAGATCCAGCGACGCGTCGATCGATCAGTCCGCCGTCGATGCGGTAAGTGCTGCTGCTACTGCCTACCCGTCTAGAAAAAAATGTTGCTCGGTGTGGGGTTCGAACCCACCGCTGGTACGGCGATGTATCTGTTCGTCCGTTGCACTCGAGATATCAGGAGTCCACGAAGCGTGAGGAAGTATTTTTTTCTTTATGAATGAAAAATTTTTATTAATTTTTTATCTTTAATATTACTATGAAAAATATTAGGAGAACATTATGCGATAGAAGGTAAACGAGTCGCAACCTCCATTCATCCCTCCCTCCCTCCCTTTCTTTTTCATCCTTCGAACGTTGTACGCAAATTAATCAAAACCCCCCCCGCAAATTAGTTTAACGAGCGAGAAACATCGCTTCTTCCGAGATTGTATCGTCACCCCCCCACTCACCACCTTTTTTTCCTCGATCGTTTCTCTTATCTTCGTGATAATACCCCCCTCGATAGTGTACGGAAGCGACGGTGCATAGTTCGAGAAAAAAAAAAAACGAGAGGATGTGAAGGTTTATTATTTTTTTTTTTATAGTCGACTACGGAAGCGATACATAGTTCGAGAAATACGGTTGGTTAGGGGGGTGGGGAAGGTTTATATTTTCTGAAACAAGAAGAAGAAGAAGAAGAAGAATCAACAGCATCAATATCATTACCATCTACATCAGCGACCTTATCCTTCGCTGAGAGAACATCGAATTTTACACCAGATTTTCATCAGAAAATCAACGATCGACCACCATTGTTCAGTCGTTGACCCATTACAGCTACGAGGAAAGATTAGGAGAAAAAAAAAACATTCGAGGGTAATATTTTTTACTTTTCTTCAATCTTACAATACATTTTTTTCATCGATCCACGAATTATGAGACGAATCCATTCCCAACCGTTTCACATGAACTTTCTTTCCCTTTTTGCGTAATACTTTTTCCACCAGATAAACATCAGGTTGTTTGGTCAATAATAATTCTTGTTCATAGAATCCACCCTCGATGTCTTCACCATTGGCGTCTTGTAGCAAGTATGTAGTGGGATTGGTCCGTTGAACTTTTACGATACGAAAGATTTCCGTAGTCCAATTTGGTGTGTAACCTTTATCGAAGAGATTCTTGTATTTGCTAACACGCACACGATCGTTGACTCTGTATCTCGCTGGAGGAACAATTTTTATATTGCTGTAGACGGTTGACAAAAGTTTCTTCGTCATCTTCGATGTCACATCCTTGGGGCGCATACCAATCGTACGGTGTACACGATTGTTGTACTCCTTGACCAGTTCCGACAATATTTTCAACCATCGATAATTACCATTTAGTGTGAAAGTTTTCCACATTTTATTCTTCAACGTTCTGTTCCAACGTTCGACGATCGATGCTTTCATTACACTGTACGTTGAATAATGATTGATATCGTGTTTCTTCATGAGCTCTTGAAACTCTCTGTTGTAAAATTCTTTACCATCGTCGGTCTGCAAATTTTTCGGTTTCCGGATATTTCGCCCACTGCTTTCATTGATTATTATTTTTCGAAAGGATGTCGCAACGTCGTGCCCACTTTTGGATTTCAACGGTTCGGCCCATGCATATTTTGAGAATGTATCGATGACTGTGAGAATGTATCGATATCCACTGTTTTCTCGAGAATATTTTTGCATGTCAACCAGATCAGCTTGCCACAAATCATCGTAACCGCGTATTATCACTCGCCTGCGTGGAAAGTTTTTTCTCGCCGATGTATGCAACTCCTCGACCAATTTAATTTTTTCTTTGCTAGCCATTATCTCTTCGTTGCATCGCCGACGATCTTCAACACTGTTCTGTCTCTCTCGATTTTTACTCTTCGTATTATATATCAGTTACACATTCTCATTATCATCATTTTTTTTTTTTCTTCTTTCTCGATAGGTGACCATTGAATCAATGCATTATTCTTTTTCGAGATCGTCGCTTCGGACGTTGATTTAATATCTTCAATGCTCCTCCTCAACGGTTCCAATTTTTCATCGATCTGTCTCATCATTATCTCCATAGAATTTTTTAAATCTTGATAAATTTTTTCGATCAGTTCAACCTTCATTCGAGTATTTTTTTGTGTCTCTTCATCGATCAGATTTTTCAACTCCACCATTCTCACATCGATAATTTTTTTTACATCATCCTCGATACTAGTCACCGTTCGTTCGACGATCGCGACACGTGATTCAAATTTTTCCCCCATCTTCTCAAATTCTTTACGATTCTCCCACATACACTCGTCAATGTATCTCTTGTTGACCACATCGCTCGTTGCGGTTGGATCTGCGAGACGCACAATCTTGGCATTCTCGGCATCGTACACCTTATCTTCGTCGTTCCATCTCAGAGCCTCGTACGTTCTTTTCGTGACGACGCGCTGATTCGATTCACCGCTATCACCAAATTTATTGATGAACATCTTCGGAGAGAGAGAGACACGATCGTTGCGACTATCCCAACGGTGTGTGACGATTCGATCGATGTATCGAGACATTTTATATGATTATTCCATTCTCACGTAACTCCTCGATGATGGACATTATTTCATTGTCGTGACCCGTGTGACCAGCATTTTTCGATGATGTTAAAAGTCTCAGTCTGTCGATCAATTCATTCGGATCGTTCCAATAAATATAATCAATGGATGCATCCGTTACGTTCATTTCCTTAGGAAGAATACCTCTTCTTCCACCACCATCACCTCCTCCTCCTCCTCTTCTTCCACTACCACCACCACCACCTCCTCCTCCCCCCCTTTTCGATGTAGATGCGACACTACCCATCGTTTTATACATTTGAGGAAATAACGGTGCGATTATATATTTATACTTGTGCCCCTTGTTTCCCATAATCTGTTTTCTCGATGAATAATCTCGTCGATGAGCCTTCGTCGAGATCAATATCGCTTTATACTTTTTAAGATCTTCATCGGTGATGATTTCTCTATTGGGATTCTTCATGAATATCAATTCGAAGGTACCCTTCGTTCCCTTGTAATTCGTTCCATTTATCAAGATATTGTCAGCGTTATCGATTTCAAATATCGAATCCCCAAGCATCATTTTGTTATCTTTTAGATAAACACCATAATTATGATCTATGAGACGATCAGAGTCTTTTCCAAAGAACAGTGTAAGATATCTTTGCGACAATTTACCAAATTGTTCAGTCATCGTTCGCTCCATCTCGCTCGTTGGATTCTCCATGATATCGCGAATCGATTTTTCACTACCTGTATCGGTATCATCATTGTTGCTATTATCAACCGATGACAATGTTGTCTGCTCCATGAAAGACGATTGAAGGGATTTCGGTGACAGCGACGATCGCGATGATACAGGTGTGCTGGTTTTTTTCGGATGTGATTGTTTTCGTCGTTTCTTGATTTTGAACTCATTGATATTTTCTTTTTCACTGTCACTTAAATCATCATCATCATCATCACCATAATCATCCTTCTCCTGTTTTTTTATTACTGTTTTATCATTTTCTCTCTTCAACAGTTTTTGTTTTTTCACGATTATATTGTCCTGAACCAATTGATGCAACGGTTCGACTATCGGTCTGTACGATTCCTCCAATAATTCTTGCTTCTCCATCTTTCCAAATTTCAAGGCTTTGTGTTTCCTCCTCACGCTGTCACTCGTTTTTGCAATTTTTTCGAGAATCTTCTCGTTTCTCTTGGAGACGATATCATCGCTCGTTCGAGCGACTCTCGTAGCCATTTTTTCACAACGATTCTCCCTCATCTAACCTCTTTCAATGAAAATAAACAACCTCTTCGATTCACGATCAATCGACAAATACTGACATTCACATCATTGCAAACTCATTAAATCCTCTCCGATATCGACCGTTTCGTATCTCACTATCTTTATCGATTACAAGAAATCCATAAGGCTCTTTCCAACAGGCGGAGCACAGTTTCACAAAGTCGTCGTAACGCATATCTGTGTTTACATGATCATCGAATATGTGTCGTAGATTTATACCGTCTTGTTTAAAAAGGATGATGAAATTGGCATTGTCGCGAATCAAATGTTTCGGAATTTTTGCATACGTTTGACACAAGTAAAAACTATCGATGTCGAAGTGTCTACCCATAGCGAAATATTCTCTTATAGTATTTTGTTTGTCACACGCCACATCGTCAAAAATGAAGATCGAATTGGGCACCTTCATCCGGTGGAATCACTTCACTGTTGTTCGAGAACGTATAATATCCAATATCCTTGCTGAGTGGTTTTAAAATATTTTCAAGATATTGATATTTCGCTTGCTGCAACGATTTCGAATAGACGTACACGTTCTCGAATCGCACTCCGTTCGAACTTTCGATCAAGCTCACGAGTAGATTAGTTTTACCGCAATTCGATGGACCGCACACAATCGATCGTATCGTGTTCGGTAAGAGTGTTCCGTGTCGTCGATTTTTTTTTCCTCTCAAACATTTCTCTCCTTCCATCGTAGTACGTCACTTTGATCGACGTTGGTTGTCTCACGAATCGCATGATGATATTGATGACGTTGTCATTACGACTGATGAGATGATCGATCGCTCCACCATTGATAAATAAAGAAATAATACATATTCTTTCATTCGAATAATTTTTTTATTTCACTTCGTTGACATATTACATATATTATATACGGTGTAATAATATTCATCGTTTATTGATTTCCCCCCCCCCCCCCCCCCCCACAGATTTCTCATAATTATCGTTGACAACCTCACGCAGTCGTTGACGAATCATCGGTCCTTCGATGGGTTGCAGTCTAGAGGTTGGCAACGTTGCGGCTATCAAAATTTTTCCCATATCTTCACCGTTGTAATTCAACCACTCGTACGGTACATCGATCGTATAACCATTGTTCAAAACGATATACATCTTCCGCCATATCATATCAGTTATCACCATCATTTTATCTCAAACACCGAATAATTCCCAGTTTTCAATGTTTCGAGTAATTCAGCTTCGTTCTCGTGACACGTTTCACGCAATGATCTTATAAAATTATCGAAGGCGTGCGGTCCTCTCGTCTTTATCGTTGATACGATATCTAGAATGGTTTCTCTTTTGTGCAACTCTCTCTGCAAGTAATAAAATTATTTCATCAGTATTCCGTATGATTTTAATTTAAAAAAACATACCATCCACCCTGATAGATTAACGTCATCCGGTTTGAAAATATCGTTCTCGATCAGCTTTGGAAGAAGAGCGTAGATATCAATCCTCGAATCGATAATGTTACATGCAAAATCAATTATTCGACGTTCTCGTTCATTCATTTTTTACTACGTTGCACTATTTTTACAATTTCACTGATTGACGATAGTGAGCGTCGCGTGTCGAACAGAGAGTAGTCGTATCTTTCTTTCGTTCTATATATGATTCTTCCTGTTTCACATTCACCACAATTGATAACGCTGCGGTTTGCCGTTCGTATCTTTACTATTTCCAGGAGCAGCGTGCATTGCAGCGCGCCAATCACTTTTCTACTACGCAATAAAAGATTCCATCACCTTCACCTTCACCTTCTCCTTCTTCTTTTTTTTCCCCCCCCCTCAAACGAAACAATAAAATCTCGGTTGAGATTAATTTGTAACAAACAGTTCGAAAGTACACACGTGTTCGGTTCATTCTGCGCACACTGCTGCTCTCCAATCATGTTCTCAAGCACATTGAATAAATTGAACGCGTACGATTCATTGACGAGCAAACAGTTTTTGCCAAAAATCAGATTTCGCGATCTCATTCCTCATGTTCCCAATCGAGTGACTAACATTAGAAAAACATATTCGCAACTGTGCGGTGAATCGATCGTTGTTGAATTGAACGATGATTGCTCCGTCTTTTTACCCGATCGTATTGCAAAATCACTTATAAATGATGAATCAACCTTCAACGATACGATAAAAATGATTGAACAAAACAATCTTGAGATTTCATACATGGGTAAACCAACTCACGGCTGTTGTTTTCTCTCAAAGAAGGAGGCTAATGAGCAGAGAAAGATCAATGAAGAAAATAAAACGAAGGACGAGGATGAAGCATCAACGATAGCATTGGAGATCGATGAGCAAGATGATGATCTTTTCTTCGACGGATCGCAAGTACTCGATGATGATTGTGAATTGCTGGAAGAACCGAAGAAACGGGTAAAATTCACACCCAAACACCCATCCGAAATATCGTCGACTTCGACGATGGCGAAGGGAGGAGGAGAAGGAGGAGGAGGACCGATCAAAGTGCCGCCCACACCATCAAAGATTCCACGAACACAAGTTGTTCGTCAGGATCGTTCGAAGAAATCCACGCACCTTTTTGAAAACAAAGAATAAAAAAGGTAATTGATAATGATTTATCTTTTTTTTATTTCATGTTTTTTAAATTATCTATTTGTCTTTTCAGAGAGAGACGGTGCGAAGAACGTTAACAATCAATGATGAATCATCTCAACGATATATTACCCCCCCCCCCCCCCCCCCCCCCAACTATCACACATAATTTATAGTGTGGTAGTATATATATATATATTATTCTTGTTGTTTGAGTGATCATCACGCGTACAAATTTTAGTGTTAGTAGTAGTAGTCATTGTGTAGTATTTGATACGATTGAAATAAAAATGAACCGTATCGTCGTATCCCATCCGTCAACTTATTCCATGGGAGGAGAGGAGCGAGGAGGCTTAACGATGAAGTGATTGGTTGGTAAAAGATTCTTAGATATGGTGGGTGTGGTGGGTGGTGGGAGAGATAGGGAGACGAATGAGCAAAAAAAATCGTTTCACAATCGCGTTGAAAAGTTCACAGAGATGCGATCTCTTTCGATCGTCGCTCTCGCGACACTCGTTGTCACGTTGCGAGTAGAAAACACATCATCATCATCGTTAACCGTCGAAGAATCGATCGAGTATCTGCGAAAATATCAGTGGTTGAAGGTTGAGGAAGACGAGCAGCACAGTGATATCGCATCCATATCCGAGGAAAAGACGAATGAGGCTTTGAGAATATTTCAAGAGTACTACGGTTTGCCAACCTTCGGCGGATTTAACGCTGCAACGATTTATTTCATGGAACAACCTCGGTGCGGTGTCGTCGACGATGTTTTAAATTTCAAATTAACAGCGAATCGCTGGACGAAGAGAAATCTCACGTGGTATTTCTTTGCCGCGAGCGACGAACAATATCGTACCGCGACGGAAGTCTTTGATCAGTGGTCTCGAGTATCGGGTTTAACGTTTACCAGAGTCGTGGATAGAGACGCCGATATAATTATTTCATTCAAATATCGAAGTCATTATTTTATACACGAGAATGCAACACTTTGTCATGCACGGTTCGAGGATAATGAATTGGGTCATGGGTATTTACCAACACCAATCGATTCAACGAAGGAAATTCATATGTCGTCGAGTTTTGAGTGGGATTCATCGTTGTCCGATAAACTGGATCAGAACAAATATAGTTTGTATTGGGTATTGTTGCACGAGGTTGGTCATGTGTTGGGTTTTCATCATACCAATGTTCCGAATGCATTGATGTTTCCTATTTATCGTTCACACACCGATACCCATGAATATCCTTTCGATCAGGATGATTTGAATGGTGTCGAAGAATTGTATAAAAAAAAAAAGAACATCGTCGAGGAGGAAAAAAGTTCACTATCAGCAACCGACGACCGCAGTGGTGCCCACTCCACCACCACTTCCTCCTCCTCCTCCTCCTCGCAACGAAGAATCATCATTTCCAACCGAAGACGATATCTGTCAGATAGAACCATCGAAATTAAAATTTTTCATCACTCGAAAACGAATGTACGTTATTTATGGGAAATGGGCGTGGCCTATGGATATGTCTCCACAAAAAAATATGAGAAACCTCGATTGATGAGAAGTTTTCTCAAGTTTTTACCGGAAAATCTTACGTCTATATCTGCCATATACGAACAACCATCCGGTGATATCGCTATCTACGCTGATAATTTGGTCTACGTATTCGATCGCACAAATCTTCAACTCTTGAACGGATGGCCCAAGACTTATCAACGCATTTTCGGTGTGGATTTTCGATACAACGGAGTCAAAACAGCTGTCTCAACGCACAGTGGAAGAATCTATGTCTTCGGCGAAGGTCCCTGGGTGATCGAATTGGACTCGTGTAACGTCAACCGACACAAATATCATATTTTGACGGATGCTTTCTCGGGTATCGGTGTGAAACACACCTCCAATTATACATTCTTCAAGTACAACAATGGTCGATTGTATATAATCTTCGATGATATGTATCAGGAGTATGACGAATTCAGTGAGAAAGTAACGAAATCTGGCAAGTTTGATCTGTCGATATTTGGAATCGAGTGCCCGATGGAGGATGCGATCACGAAATTGCAACAACTCTCAAATAAATTAATGTCTTTTTATGATAAAAATAAGCCAAGTTCCATCAGAGATCTTTCGTCTATCGTAAATTATAACAAATATAATGGAGATAAAACGGAGAAATATAGAAATGGTTTCGATACTTTGACCGAACTACGTCAACACATAAAGACGTTATGGGAGTATTGAGGGAGGAGGGAGGGAGAGCAAACTGGATTCGGCGGGGGGTGCGCGTCGAGTATAAAGAACACTTTTTTGAATACCGCACACAGTGCGATCGGAGAGTGTCGCGATAAAATGGATGGAACGCGTGTGACCCGCGAATTGATGCACATATTGATCGTCTTCGCTATCGAAAATTTGAATCGAGATCTGCAAAGTGTTAACGATCAAGCGGATCGAACACGTTGGTCGACACAGTGCAAAGAATTCATTTGTTTGATAATTTTTTATCTAAAATTTGTGAATTCTTCAACCGAATTTTATAAAAAAACATTGGAGATAATTTATCGATTGGATAATTTGCGTCGACTGTTCGAGTTTAACTTGTGATAAAATGGAGCGATACACTTTTAACGATGGGGAGGAGGAGGAGGAGGAGGAGGAGGAGGAGGATATCGCAAAAGAAATGTGCGAGCTTGGTCGATTAATCGAAAAAAATTTGATGGAACAATTGGAAAATGTCGACAACGCATCGTCGCGACAGATATGGATGAAGAAATGCGATGAGATCGTTTCAATGTTGACGAATCATATGCGAACCTACAGCGATGTCATGAATGTTGCATACAAACAACGAACGACCGCATTGATAATCAGACTCAAATCGTTGAGAGTGAGAACGCGGCTTGGTGTGTGGCGCGGGCGGGGATTGAGCCTTCCGCCGACGTCGAGAAACGACGATGATAACGATGCGGTTACCACCGACGCTAGATCTTTCCTCGAATGGCAAATTATCGAAACAGCGTTCCAGACTCGTATCGTCACCGGTATGATAGTGAATATTCAACACATCGAACCGCAACAATTTTTACACGACGCCAAATATTTGGTCTTGGAAAATGTTCGACAAAATATAGAGAAGCACGATTGTGTGAAGGTGAACATTGTGTTGAACGCTGAATTTACGATCACTCACGCGGTCGACGACGAAATCGTGGAACTCTCGGAGACCAAAAGTTTCGGAACACCGAACAAGATGCTTCTTCCCACGAGTGATGATTTGGACTATTGGTACGAGAACGATGTGACGAAACGAATCTTAACGGCTATGGAAGAATTTCAAGAACGCGACAGCGGTTGGGCTTTGTCATCGATCGTGAATTTGATAGTCAATATTAACAGATGTGAATTGATGAGCGGAGCGTGTAGCGCGAAACTTCCGAAACAGATTCAACAGAGACGAGCCGTGATCAGCGTGAGATCGGCCGATAATATGTGTTTCGCATGGTCGATAATCGCCGCACTGTATCCCAAGAAGAAACATTCGGACAGATGGCGATCGTATCCGCATTACAAGAATGTGTTGAATCTGGACAAAATCATATTTCCAATGACGTTACCACAGATTTCGCTTTTCGAGCGAAACAATGGAATGTCGATCAACGTGTACATTCTGAAGCAGCAGCAGCAGCAGCAGCAGCAGCAGCAGCTCGACAACGAGGGGGGTGGAACGTGCAAGGTCGTACCGCTGCGATTGAGCAAAGCGTACGATGTCTACGACAAACATATAAATTTGTTGCTCTACGAGGATGAGAGAAACACCGGTAATTGGCATTATGCGTGGATAAAGAATCTCTCGAGCTTGATATCGTCTCAGGCCAATCGTCACAATCATCGAATACACATTTGTGAGAGGTAATATGTATTTGCAACAGATTATTTTATTTTTTTTCACAACGATCGATCGATTATTATTTTTCTTCTTTCAGATGTCTTCATTATTTTACGTCAGAAAAAAATTGAAGGATCATCGGATCGATTGCGTCGAGATGAACGACTGCAGGATCACTCTACCACCCGCGAATCCATCCGACAACGATGAGAAGTGGATAAAATTTAAGAATTACAACAGAAAGAAACCACTTCCCTTTGTTGTGTATGCCGATTTCGAGTGTCTTTTGAAAAACATTGAGAACACTGATCCGACCGCAAAATCGTACGCGGATCAAAAACATGAACCGTACAGCGTGGGTTATTATTTTCATTGCAATTTCGATCGAGAATTGTGCAAATATAACGCCTATAGAGGAGACGGTTGCGCCGACTGGTTCGTCCAAGAATTGATGGGAATCATTGAAATTATCGGTGAACGTTATCAGAATCCGTTGGAGATGACGACGAATGAACGAATCAAAGCCAAAAACGCTCTCTGTCACATCTGTGAAAAGACGATCACCTCGAATCAAACGATGGTTCGAGATCATTGTCATTTAACGGGGCGTTACAGAGGTGTGGCTCATGTCGGTTGTAATTTAAATTACAAAGATTCACGCCTTCTTCCAATAATTTTTCATAATTTAACTAATTACGATGCACATTTTTTGATTCAGGAAGTGGTTGAAAAGTTTGATGGAACGAAAACAAGTGTGATCGCCACAGCGCTTGAAAAATATACAGCTTTCACGAAAAGAGTCGCTACGCGCGATGGTCGATTGAAAATCCAATTGAGATTCATCGATTCGTTTAAATTTTTGAATACGGGTTTGAGCAAATTGGTTTTAACATTGGAAAAGAGGGATATAAAAATTACACGCGATGATTTCAATGATCTGAGCGATGAAAAATTTGATCTGTTAACGAGGATAGGTGTCTTTCCATACGATTATGTGTGTGAGTGGGAGAGATTAAACGAGACGACTTTACCCGCGTACGATGACTTTTACAATAAATTGGAGGATCGCAACATCTCGAGAGAGGATTACGAGCACGCGAAAAATATTTGGCGAACGTTCGAAGTTGGAACGCTCGGTGAATACGGTGACTTGTATCTAAAGACGGATGTGCTGTTGCTGGCTGACGTCTTCGAAACTTTCAGACTCGACTGTCTGACGAGTTACGGTCTCGATCCCGCTTATTACTTCACCGTACCCGGTTACGCGTGGGATGTCATGTTAAAATTTACCAAGATCGAGCTTGAATTATTGACGGATGTCGACATGGTGATGTTCGTGGAGCGAGGTGTGCGCGGTGGACTCAGTCAGTGCTCTCATCGATATGCGAGAGCGAATAACGCATACATGAGTCGTGGTAACGATGATGATGATGATAACGAGACGGCTGCGTACGACGAACGAAGAGATGACGTCTACTTGATGTATTACGATGTCAATAATTTGTATGGATGGGCGATGTCGCAAGCGTTACCATATAAAAATTTTGAATGGGTTGAAAACGTAAAGAATTTCGATGTAGAATCGATAGCTATCGATGGATCGAGCGGATATATTTTGGAGGTTGATTTAGAATATCCGGACGATGTGCACGATTCGCACGCGGATCTTCCGTTTTGTCCGGAGCACGCGCGACCGCCGGGAGAGCACACTCATCGTAAACTTCTCGCTACGCTCAACGATAAGTATCGTTATGTCATTCATTATCGAACACTGCAGCAGTGTCTGCTTCACGGTTTGCGATTAACGAGGATTCATAGAATACTAAAATTTGATCAATCGATGTGGTTGAGCGGATACATCGATTTGAATACTCGATTGCGTACCTCAGCGACTAGCGAGTTTGAAAAAAATTTACGAAAATTGATGAATAACGCTGTATTCGGTAAAACGATGGAGAATGTTCGCAATTATATCGATGTGAAATTGGTTACATCGTGGATCGGACGATACGGCGCGAAATCGTTGATCGAGAAACCAAATTTTAATCGCAGAGTCGTGTTCGATGAGAATTTTTTGGCCATTCACATGTCGAGACTGGAGGTGAAAATGAACAAACCGTTGTACGTTGGAATGTCGATATTGGACATTTCAAAAATTCGCCTGTATGATTTTCATTACACTTATGTGAAACCAATGCTCGGAGATCTTTGTAAAATTTTGTACACCGACACCGATAGTCTTATTTATGAATTTAGAAACGTTGATATTTATGAAATTATGAAGCGAGATATAGAACGTTTCGACACGAGCGATTATTCGGAGAACAACGTGTACGGTATGCCGAGAGCGAACAAAAAAGTATTGGGTTTGATGAAGGATGAGAACGGTGGATCGGTCATGAGCGAATTCGTTGGACTGAGATCGAAGATGTACGCGTTTAAAATCGACGATATGAGAAAAGCCGATGTTAAGAGAGCCAAGGGTGTTTCGTTCAGGGTCGTGAATCGAAAAATAACTTTTCAGGATTATTTGAAGTGTTTGGAAGAGGGAGTATCGATGCTCAACGAGCAGAGATGTATCAGATCGAAATTGCACAAGGTGTACAGTGTGTTGGAAAAGAAAATCTCTCTGAACCCTCGAGACGACAAACGATGCGTGGCTTCCGACTGTGTGAACACGTTGCCCTGGGGGCATTACTCTCTCCATAATCGACAAAGAAATAGCGATGATGATGATGAAGATGAGGGGGAGGAGGAGGAGGAGGAAGGGGATGTAATAGTGATAGATCAGTAGTATGATATGTAATCTTATATCGTTACCTCCTCATAATCAATAATGTGGAGGGGGGGAGAGTAATAGTTGTACAAGAATATTATAAAAGAATTGTATCGAAATAATTGACGTCAGTGTAAACACACTTGGTTGTGTGTGTGTTGGTAGTGATGAGAACAATAAAAAATAAAAAAATTAATGGTTGTGGATTGGTGAACAGCGCGATCAACGCCCTGCCCTTCGAACTTCATATTCCGGGATATCAATTTTGTGGTCCAGGTACACATTTGAGGGAGAGATTGGCTCGCGGTGATCGAGGTATCAACCCATTGGATTCCGCCTGTCGAGAGCACGATATCGCGTACGCCGCGCACAAGGATCTCGATCATCGTCACGCGGCTGATAAGATATTGGCACGCGAAGCGAAGAGGCGAATAACTGCGAGCGACGCGACTCTCGGTGAACGAGCTGCAGCGACCGCAACGTGGGCGACGATGAGCGCGAAGCGAAGGATCGGAATGGGTATGAGCAGCGGCGGCGGCGGTGCAGCTGGTAACAAACAACAACGAGGAAGAAGAAGAAGAAAGAGAGGAAGAAAATTACTCATCGCCAAGAGGGGAGGATTTCTACCAATATTACCGATACTGGGTGCATTGGGTTCGTTGGTGGGTGGCGCCGCCGGTGTAGCGACCGCCGTGAACAAAGCCAAATCCGCACGAAAACAGTTGGAAGAATTGCAACGACACAATCGAAGGATGGAGGGTCGAGGTCTCTATCTGAGACCATCGCAGACGAAACGTGGTGGAGGAGAAGGAGGTGGAAGACGAAAAAAAAAAAAACTCGAGAAAAAAAAGAAAAAATTAGATGGAACGACGAATCATCAACTCGCTAGAGCATGCGCTGACATCGTTAATTCCAGAGGTGTATTCATGCGCGATGATTTACCGAAAAAAAATTGGAAGCGGGAATGCGGAATCGTGAACCTCGATGATACCAAAGGATCGGGCACGCATTGGGTTGCATACATCAAACGTGATACCGTAATTAAATATTTCGATTCGTTCGGTAATCTTCGCCCCCCTCTGGAATTGATTAAATATTTTGGTGGTTCATCAATCCGAGTGACATACAATCATAATCAATATCAATCGTACGACACACAGATATGTGGGCAATTGTGTGTTGAGTTTCTTCGGAGAAACATCGAGAGTTAAAAATGTCATCGCCGTCGAAGTTGTTGACATCATCCATCACTGTTACATTGACTGGGAAATATAAAAATTTGACGGCAGAATTTTTTCCACCTATAGACGTGAGTGACGGCAATTACGAGCTCGGATTGACAGATTTTCAAACGTTTCACGTCATTCCCAACATTGATTCAACCAATAATATGTTCTATTACGACACGAACAAGAGCGTTGCGATACCGAAGGGATCTTACGAACTTAGTGCCATAAATAAATATCTGCAGCGAGAGATATCACGTGGAATCAAGGGAGATCCCGAGGACGTGTTCCTCCTACGCGCGAACAATAACACATTGAAGAGTGAGATCAGGTGTAGATATTCGATCGATTTTGATAAACCAAATAACATTGGTAGCATTCTAGGATTCTCAACGAAAAATCATGAATTGAAACCGAAGCATTGGCACGAATCTGACATTCCGGTGAATATTATTAAGATAAATATCTTGAGAATCGAGTGTAACATCACGTCGGGGGCTTACAGCAACGGAAAATCTGTGCACATCATTCATGAATTTTTCCCAAACGTCGAACCTGGATATAAGATATCGGAAACACCGTCGAACGTCATTTATTTACCGATCATCGTACGAGTAATAGATCGACTAACTCTTCGAATCGTTGATCAGAATAACGACATCGTTGATTTTGGTGAGGAGGAGATAACCGTGCGACTACATTTGAGAAAATGTTGATCTACGATAGTGCTGAGTCTGTCGCCACCACCACCACCCCCAAAACCACCACCACCAATGATCATCATCGTCGTCGTTATCGTCGTCATCTGGAACGAATGAATAAATTACCAACGTTGAACGCTGTGAGTGTCAGTGCAATCTCGAAAGAAGCGATGTTTCTCGCTCGTTAAACTAATTTGCGGGGGGGGGGGGGGGGGTTTGATTAATTTGCGTACAACGTTCGAAGGATGAAAAAGAAAGGGAGGGAGGGAGGGAGGGATGAATGGAGGTTGCGACTCGTTTACCTTCTATCGCATAATGTTCTCCTAATATTTTTCATAGTAATATTAACGATAAAAAATTAATAAAAATTGTTCATTCATAAAGAAAAAAATACTTCCTCACGCTTCGTGGACTCCTGATATCTCGAGTGCAACGGACGAACAGATACATCGCCGTACCAGCGGTGGGTTCGAACCCCCCACACCGAGCAACATTTTTTTCTAGACGGGTAGGCAGTAGCAGCAGCACTTACCGCATCGACGGCGGACTGATCGATCGACGCGTCGCTGAATCTTCGCACTGTCGGTTAAGAAGGAATCGCTGGATCATCGCACTGTCGGTCAAGAAGGAATCGCTTCGCTCGATCATCGTTCGTGTGTCGTCGGTTGCTGAGATCCCTTTATTATCGAACACACTCGCCATCTTGTTTACACCCGCGGCCATCTTGTTTACACCGCCATCTTGTTTATACACTAGGTTGCTATGGCAACTTGCCGCCATCTTGGTTATGACGTCATCAGAACGCGAGCGATGATACGGCTATCGCTGCTGCGGGCAACTTGCCGCCATCTTGGTTATGACGTCATCAGAACGCGAGCGATGATACGGCTATCGCTGCTGCGGTGCTGCGGTTTGCGGCTATCTTTTTTACTGATATCTCGATTTTATGGTCCAAAGTGGGTTAGAACCGGCATAGGTACACTACTGACGGCTCGCAAAGCACTTTGACGAAAACATAAGGACGGCGATTCTTGTCCGAAACGTCAGTAAGGTGAGTGAATTAATCGAGCTGCTCGAAAGCAACGATCTCGGGGGCACGATTAACGCGAGCCGCGGCAATGATCGATCGAACGGAGGTGGATACGGGCCACAGCGAGGAAACGGGCGAGGAAATGGGGGAGGACAGCGCCCGTGGCAGCAGCGAGGGGGAATGCAAGGCCAGTGGCAAACTGCCCAATATGGCCCATCTCAGGTACCGCCGCAAAATCATAATCAGTGGCAAGGACCACCAGGGACGGTCACAACACCAAATTTTTCGGTCCCGCCACCAGCCTACCCCGTGTCGCCTCCACCAACACCGGCACAAGCGATGCAGCAGGGACAAGGCGTTAATGCGAACTTCACGACCACGAACCAGGGAAACGCGTAAACGTTGCGTCCGTAAGGCACGCAGAGAAACCACGAGACGCAACGGCGGCGCAAAAAGAAGAAAGGAAAGAAGAAGAGAAGAAGAAAGAAGAAGAAAGGGGAAGAGAGGAGGAAAGAAGAAGAGATGAAGAAAAAAGGGTACAAGAAGAAGAAAAGAAGAAAAAAGAAGAAAAGAAGAAACGAGATGAAGAAAAGAGGGAAGAGGATAAGAAAATAATGGAAGAAAAAGAGAGGAAAGCGGAAGAAAGAAAAAGGCGAAAGGACGAATATTGGCAGAAACGACAAGAGAAAAGAGAGAGAGAAAGAGAGGCAGCGAGAAATTCGAGGGAAGAAGCGACGAACTACGAGACGATGACAACCTGTAATGTCGAATCATTGGAAGAACGAGAAGGGTTACCGAAGAATGGGGGAGAGACCAAGCCTATAGAAGGGGGAAAGAAGGTCGGACGAGATCAAGAAGAGATCGGTGCCGTGGAGGAAAGGAGGAGGGATGGTCTACCCCAAGTCGGGCCCGCATCGGTTTCGGTGCCAATGACGACAGACAAAAGAGTCATCGCTATCGGACAAGGAGCGATTCCCAAAAGGACGGAAAAAAGGGTCCAAACGATTTTCGAGAGCCCTCAGGACTATCTCCTCGATATGCCACGGCCAGGAGAGGGCGTGACCTATGACGAAACACGCCCAATGTGCCCCGAGGTGCCGATCGGTCTCGAGGGAGCATTGGCCAGTGCGTTAGTCGATAGTGGGAGCGAGGTTTCGTGTATCTCCGAAGAATTCTACGCACAGAATTTGGAAGCCTTTCGAAATTGTCCAACACTACCGGTGATATCGATAAATGTGGTGGGAGCGTTCGGAGGAGGTTCGGGACGGATCAAACAGCAAGTAATGGCCACAGCAAAAGTGTACGATTCAGAGGGAGACGTAACGCTGTTGGTCGTACCGAAACTGCAGAGATCCGTGCTTCTTGGTATCGACGGGATGGACAAACTCGGGGTTTACGTCGACACGCACAGAAGAGTCATAAAGGTGCGAGATAAAATTGTCGGACACCTCGTAGGAGGCTACTGGCAGATGGAGGAGAGCCAGGGTAATATAACCGAAGGGGACAAAGAAATGGGGGAGAGTAGACCGATGCTCGTGCGAGCCGAAGGCACAGTGGAGGAAGAAGAACCGGGAGAAACGGTCACGAAACATGTGATGAGCGGACAAATACAAGATCCCAGCTCAGAATGTCTCCGGGAAGCCGAAGTCGATGAGAAGCTCCGAGAATGCGCCGACGTCGACGTCGAGATTCAGCGAATTGGTGTATGAATATCGAGACGTATTTCGTAAACGACCGGGGCGGATGCAAGCATATGAGCATCGGCTCGTCCTTAAGGACGAAAAACCCCTCGTATCTCGCTCATACCCCGTTCCAATGGCGTACCGCGGAAAGGTAACGGATGAAATCAACAAAATGCTCGCTCAAGGGGTTATTCAAAGGTCAACGAGTACCTACATTAACCCTTTAGTGACCGTTATCAAAACCAACGGAGACGTCAGGTTGTGTCTGGATGCACGGCTATTAAATGAACACCTCGAAGGAGATTATGACTCCGCGTTACCAACCGAAGAGGTTTTCCAGAAATGCGGAGGCGCAAAGGTCATGTCGACCTTGGATCTAACCAGCAGTTTCTGGCAGATCCCGTTACACCATGATTCACGGAAATACACGGCTTTTCGACACGAAAATAAATGCTATGAGTTTACGGTTACGCCATTCGGGCTAAAAACGAGTACCGCGGCGCTGGTTCGAGGACTAGACATCGTCCTTCGCAACACCGGAGATTTTATAGTAAATTTCGTGGATGATCTATTGGTAGTGTCGGGGAATGCCCAACAACACCTGCAACATCTCCGACAATTATTCTTGAGAATACGAGAACATGGAATGACTCTCAAGATGGAAAAATCGCATTTCTTCCGAAGGGAGGTGAAACGACGGACGCGAGTGACTACGCGCTGGGCGCGACATTGTCTCAAACCGACGAAGATGGTGACGTCGGAGTGATCTCATTCGCCAGTCGTACACTTAAGGGGGCAGAAGTCGGGTACACCACGTCGGAGAAAGAATTACTCGCCATCGTGTGGGCGCTGCAAAAATTCCAAAGTTATCTTAAAGGAGCGAAGATAACAATAATAACCGACCATAAGGCGTTGACATTTCTGAAAACGTGCAGATTTACAAGCGACCGATTGTTGAGATGGGCATTGCTGTTACAAGGATATGATTTAACGGTAGAACACCGACCGGGAAAATCGAACCAAGTAGCAGACACGCTAAGCCGACTCCGCGATCACACGTACGAGCCCGATGGAACACTGCCGGGAAAAATCGTCATCGCCGCCCTCGCGCAAAAACCGTCGAAGTTGCTGTCGCAAAAGATGTGACAGATTGGTACGATGCAGCGGAGTCAGGAAGATCTCAACGCCATTATAAATCTACTCGAGGATGAAAAGGAGACGCTTAACCATCCGAAAAATTATCGACTTCGGGAAGGGGTATTACAAAAGGCCGCGAAAACCGGCCAATGGAAAATAACCTTGCCGGAAGAGATAAAAGAAATACTGGTCGAGGAATGCCACGAGATGTATGGACATATCGAGGCGAACAAGGTTTTTCAGATGCTGAATGAAGACTTCGCGTATCCCCGATTTGCGGAAAGCATCAGGCACCAGCTCGCCACATGCGACTCCTGTCAGCGAACGAAATGCGCGGTCCAAACTAGCTATGCGAATATGCAGACGATTGTGCCCGACGGACCAGGAGATCTAATATCGATCGATTTCTTTGGCCCCCTCCCGACATCCACAGGGAGAGTTCGGCACATTCTAGTAACCCTGGACGCGTTCACGAAATTTGTCGTCCTATACCCGATGCGCACGGCGAACACCAAGACGGTTATAAAGAAGCTCAGCGAGGACTATATCCCGAAATACGGCAAGCCCAGAAGGATCCAATTTGACCATGGCACGCAGTTCACGGCCAAGGCATGGAGAAAATGGTTGGAAGATGAAAAGATCCGGGGAGTATTCTCGTCTATACGGCACCCGCAAGGAAATATTGTCGAGAGGGTAAACCGAGAGCTCGGAAGATTTTTCCGTACCTTCCTAACCGATCGCCACACAGCATGGGCCAGATGGGTACCAATAATACAAGATTGTATTAATGAGACGCCACACGACACCACCGAGTATACTCCGACGGAATTACAAACAAAAAAGAAACCACATCGCCCCTGGAAAAATTGGATTCCGGCCTTACGAGGAAAAATAGCCGAAATAGAAGACTACACGAAAAAGCTCGAGGAAGTCCAGTTAAGAATCCTCCGAAAGGGAAGAAGAAGGGCCGAAAAATTCGACGAATGCCATCGAATGACGACGTATACCGACGGAGAACTCGTCTTGGTCAAGGCTTTGAACGTCTCGCACCAAATGGACAAGGTCACCGCGAAGTTCATGCCCCTTTACGAGGGTCCGTACCGGATAAAAGCATGTGTGGGACTTGCAACATATTTGCTCGAAGACCCCGAATCTCACCGAGAACGAGGCAAGTTCCACTCGAGCCTACTGAAGAAGTACCGAAGCAAGACAAACGGGAAAGATCCGGACGACTCGGAAGACGACGAGCCAAAGAATCAATAAACAAGAAAAACAAAAATCGAGATAAGAATGATAAGAATAATTAGGACAGGAGAGGAGCATCAGTAGGATAGGGATAAAGAAATTAGGGGAATTGAAACCAAGGGAAAAAGAACTTAGAACAGAAAAGAACGATAAAGGGATAAGAGAAAAAAAAGAATAATGAAAGTAAGAACGATAAGAAAAGAATCAGAGACAAAAATAAAAATAAGGATAGATTAGGGATAGGGTCAAATAAAACGTAAGGATAGAATAAGAAACAATTAGGGAAAATAAAAAAAATAAAAAAATAAAAATAAAAATAAAAATAAAAATAAAAATAAAAATAAAAATAAAAATAAAAATAAAAATAAAAATAAAATGCAAAGAATTAGGTCGGAAATAAATCAAATAAACATAACCATACAAATAAAAATTGAGGATAGAATAAGATAATAATTAAGAGGAGGATAATTAAGAGGAAGAGATTCGAAGAGACATTAGAAGGAATATTAGGCAAGGATAAGAATCGGAACAAGAAGAAGAAGAAACCGCTGTTACCGACCCCAATAACCGGCAGCAAAGATCGAGAAGCAAAGAATCGATAAAGGAGAGCGCGCTAGCCCACCGCGGCCGGGACATCGAGACCGCGCGACGGCCCGCCGAGCTTTCGAACGGCCGAGCGCCACGACCCCTCCGCTCCCCCCATCGGAGCTCCAAACGGCGAAGGAACCAAGCGCGAAGGATTCGGAGAATCACAACAAACAATCCCGAGAACCGAGAAGCTCGCGGCAACGCAAATGACCTGCAGAAATCTGCGGAACAATGAATATGCCTCCGAAACTCAGGGCCACCTCGGGGACAATAGAATCCCGGCTCCACAAACATAACGGGAGTATTCCCGAACAGGCGAAAATTCGCCAAGATAAGAAAAAGGGGGGAGGGAACAGAAGTAAAATTTCACGGCCTATCGAGCCGAATTATCGAGAGATTCCGATAGTAGCAAAGCGATCAGCATTAGAGACAGGCGATACAAAAGTGAACAGAGAGAGAAGGAAAAGATAGACAGAGGAAAGAAGTATAAAAGGGGTAAGAGAATAAAATAAATTAAAATAAGACTAAATCAAGGAAAGAAATAAAAAGGGATAACATTCAATCCCAAACAGAAAAATAAAGATGAACACGTTCCGAAATTTCCCGGCCCGGAACCTGGAGGGCAGTTATCTGGGAGTCGAGGTCCTCACGGTCTCCACCCCCAGCCGGTTCTACGTCCATCTGCCGGATCCGGAGGGAAAAAGGGCGCAACTCCTCGCCTATTACGCTAGCACGACCACCGACCACCCGGAGGTGCGCGCCGTGGAGGAGGAGGACGTATACCCGGGAGCGCCGGTGTACGTGCGACACGTCCGACGGTTTTACCGGGGGGTGGTGATGGGAGGACGGGACCAGGACGGTGACATCCCGGTCTGGCTGGGCGATTGGGCCCTGGAACTTAACGCCAGACCGGGGGAAATGTTCACCGTCCCCTGGGAGCATAGGAGCGTCGGCTTCCAGGCGATTGCCTTCGGGCTCCACGCCACCCGTCCAGTGGGAGGGGACACATGGTCTCCCGCAACGATCCAGTACGTGAGGGACCATCTGGAAGACCAATATTGGAACCTCCACGTGATGGACCGGCAGACGAGTACCGACGCAATTTGGGTGGCGTTGGAGTCGCCGGAAAACAATGAGGAAGCGATCCGGGATCTTTTAATCCGGAACGGACACGGGCAATGGGGCCCAAACCCCCGACAATTCAACTGGGGAGAGGACGGCGGCCGGCTCTGTGAGCGGCCGGAGAGAGTCGAGGAAGACGACGAGAACGAGCAAGACGACGACGAATGGGAAGAATGGGAGGAGGAGTACGACAGCGATGAAGGGTACGGCAGCGATGACAGGACGGACGACGACGAGGAAGAACACATGGAAATAAATTAGAAAAAAAAAAAAAAAAAAAAAAAAAAACCCACGGAAACACGAAAACACAAACCAAAACGAACAAAATGTAATAATAAAATAAAGAAAGAGTAGACCTAAGAGGCATTTTTCTTATGGAATTAGGATAGAACAAAAAAAAAAAAAAAAAAAAAAAAAACCAATAAAAGATAAACATGACTGGAGAAGCTCGAGCCGAGCTTCACCAGTAATGTGGGGGAGAATATAACTCCCCTACATAATAAAATCTCCCGTGTGGCCCCGGTGACGTCACACCGTGAGAGCCCGGGAGATCCTGTCAGCCGGGAAGACTGCAGCCGTCGGATAAGCCACTGAGAGACAAGTGGCGCCATCCGACGGGACCAAGCGGCGGCACGATCGATGCCGAGCGACGCGCACGCGCAATCACCAGAACCAGCAAGGTTGCGGAAGCACAGCGGCGCTGTGCTGCGGAATCGATGCAGAAGCACGCTCAAGGTCGCAGAAAGGCGAAAACGAGGGAAAATCGGCCTCGCTGATTGGACGAAAATAACGACACGACGAGCTGCACACGGCACCGACCGAGTGTATCATTAGCTCGGAAGGTAACACCGGATGATCGTGACAGCAATACCGACACGGTATTGGAGGGCGAGGGGAGCTTCCCGCGGAGAACCAATCATAAAATTAACAATCGGCCGATCGCACGCAGACGTGAGTCCGCCAGAAATCTGTCAAACCGACGGAGTGGGAGTCCAAAATCGGGGTATAAAGGACGGCGATTTCGGCAGTCGATCAAGAAGTATTGGATCTACCTTACCAGCGGCAACTCTCCAGGATTACCAGGGAACAGTGAAAAGTAAAAGTGCCCAGTGAAATAAGTGAAAGAAAAGTGGAATCGTGCAAAAAGGACTTATAAAATCCGTGCCGATTGGGACTTATAAACTCTGTGAAAACGGGACTTATGAACTTCCGTGCAAAAGTGAACTGATAAGATTGGTGACGAAAAAGGACTTATAAACTTTGTGAAAAAGGACTTATAAACTTTGTGAAAAAGGACTTATAAACTATCGCGGCCAGTGAACTTATAAAAATTGTGCCGATCCGGACTTCTAAAATTGGTGCCGTTTCAGACGTATGAAACTCGTGCCGTTTCAAACTTAGAAACTGTGTGCCGATTTGGACTTGTAGAAATTGTGCCGTTTCGGACTCATAAAGCCTGTGCCGAGGGTGACTTGTAAAAAGTGTGCCGTTTCGAACTTAGAAAATTGAGCCGTTTCGAACTTATAAAAACAAAAAACGTGCCAACTCGGATTTAGAACAATTGTGCTGAACTCGGAGTTATGACAGAACGAGTGAACGGGACCGCATGACATTCACAAGTGACCGGAGCGGCTAAAAGTGACAGTGAGCAGGACTGGTAAAGTGACCAAAGTGACCGTCAGAAAGGCCTCGAATACCACGGGATAAGCCGACAACTCCAAGGACAACAAAAGGCATACTCAGGGAAAGGTTCACATCTCCTGAAGGCGCATATACCATCATTTTAAGGTAAAAACGTCCCTTTTGTAAATAAACACTAATTGCAATTCGCGAGGTGAGTGAGCTGTCACCGTCAATCGCCGAGTCGTGACGTCAGAGCAAGCACAGCCGAGCGCGACGACCAGCCGAATTCAGCGACGATCGAGAAGCCACCCGCGCATGCGCAGTGCGGTATACGCGCGAATAAAATCGGCCACTTAATATTCTAACTTCAAGCACGTAAATTATTCAAGATAAAGAGGAATAAGATTCGAGTATTGGAATAATCGATTTCCACACATCTGGTTATCAACGAAAATAAATTGTTTGAACGATAATAAAGGAACGCAATCATTCAAGAAAGAAAAAAAAACCTGTAATCATATGAGAACGTGTCAATTTACAAATAAAATTCATTACTTTTGCATACAAAAACGTCTCTGACACACCAACCCATAATTCCTAGACGCTCGAGTCCACGAATCCTTCCGTTTGAGCGCCCGTTCCTCTTAAGGAGGTGTGCAAATACGGGAAAATTATTGTAAAAGGCATTTGCTCCTGTTACAACTCACAACTCTCCCAGATAACAACTCTACCAGAAAACATCTCTACCGCATTACATGAAGCTGAAGCTAGCGGGCAGTTCAGCGGGCAGTTCGCCGCGCGTGCAGGGGTTCTCACGCGCTGGCGTAACCCTCCGTATTCTCGATTCGGCCGACTGAGAATTCATATTTTCAGCACTTATAGAGTTTTAGACTGTGAATAGCCATTCAAATATACATTTACTAGTATCCTCCGCAATATTCGTTACGGAAACAATTAAAAAAATATCTATTACGAATGTTTATACTGAAAAACTATATCTGATTGCGCGTTGTACTATAAATATTGGGTTCTCGAGGTGTACATTGGCTGATTATTTTTTATATAGTGTCGGATACCCAACAGAAGACATCTCCAAAGTTACAAATAATGTACACCTCTAGAAGCCGAGATATTAATTGTTTATTGCAATTTTCAAAGTATCCGCTGTATCTCGGACCCTGCAGTTTCAATTCTCGAGGTGTACATTGACTGATTATTTTTTATATAGTGTCGGATACCCAACAGAAGACATGTGGAAAGTTACAAACAATGTACACCTCTAGAAGCCGAGATATTAATTGTTTATTGCAATTTTCAACGTATCCGCTGTATCTCGGACCCTGCAGTTTCAATTCTCGAGGTGTACATTGGCTGATTATTTTTTATATAGTGTCGGATACCCAACAGAAGACATGTGGAAAGTTACAAACAATGTACACCTCTAGAAGCCGAGATATTAATTGTTTATTGCAATTTTCAACGTATCCGCTGTATCTCGGACCCTGCAGTTTCAATTCTCGAGGTGTACATTGGCTGATTATTTTTTATATAGTGTCGGATACTTAACAGAAGACATCTGGAAAGTTACAAACAATGTACACCTCTAGAAGCCGAGATATTAATTGTTTATTGCAATTTTCAAGGCACTGCTATGTCTCTCGACGTGCGGTTTCAATTCTCGAGGTGTACATTTGCTGATTATTTTTTCTATAATTCTAGATACCCAACTGAAGAGATTTGCAAAGTTACAAACAATGTACACCTCTAGAAGCCGAGATATTAATTGTTTATTGCAATTTTCAAGGCACCGCTATGTCCCTCGACGTGCGGTTTCAATTCTCGAGGTGTACATTTGCTGATTATTTTTTCTATAATTCTAGATACCTAACTGAAGAGATTTGCAAAGTAACAAACAATGTACACCTCTAGAAGTCGAGATATTAATTGTTTATTGCAATTTTCAAGGCACCGCTATGTCTCTCGACGTGCGGTTTCAATTCTCGAGGTGTACATTTGCTGATTATTTTTTCTATAATTCTAGATACTCAAGTGAAGAGATTTGCAAAGTTACAAACGATGTACACCTTTAGAAGCCGAGATATTAATTGTTTATTGCAATTTTCAAGGCACCGCTATGTCTCTCGACGTGCGGTTTCAATTCTCGAGGTGTACATTTGCTGATTATTTTTTCTATAATTCTAGATACCTAACTGAAGAGATTTGCAAAGTAACAAACAATGTACGCCTCTAGAAGTCGAGATATTAATTGTTTATTGCAATTTTCAAGGCACCGCTATGTCTCTCGACGTGCGGTTTCAATTCTCGAGGTGTACATTTGCTGATTATTTTTTCTATAATTCTAGATACCCAACTGAAGAGATTTGCAAAGTTACAAACAATGTACACCTCTAGAAGCCGAGATATTAATTGTTTATTGCAATTTTCAAGGCACCGCTATCCTTCTCGACGTGCGGTTTTAATTCTCGAGGTGTCCATTTGCTGATTTTTTTTTCTATAATTCTAGATACCCAACTGGAGAGATTTGCAAAGTTACAAACAATGTACACCTTTAGAAGCCGAGATATTAATTGTTTATTGCAATTTTCAAGGCACCGCTATGTCTCTCGACGTGCGGTTTCAATTCTCGAGGTGTACATTTGCTGATTATTTTTTCTATAATTCTAGATACCCAACTGAAGAGATTTGCAAAGTTACAAACAATGTACACCTCTAGAAGCCGAGATATTAATTGTTTATTGCAATTTTCAAGGCACCGCTATCCTTCTTGACGTGCGGTTTTAATTCTCGAGGTGAACATTTGCTGATTATTTTTTCTATAATTCTAGATACCCAACTGAAGAGATTTGCAAAGTTACAAACAATGTACACCTCTAGAAGCCGAGATATTAATTGTTTATTGCAATTTTCAAGGCACCGCTATGTCCCTCGACGTGCGGTTTCAATTCTCGAGGTGTACATTTGCTGATTATTTTTTCTATAATTCTAGATACCCAACTGAAGAGATTTGCAAAGTTTGCAATAAACATTTTATATCTTGACTTCGCGAGGCGTACATTATTTGTAAGTTTGCAAATCTCTTCAGTTGGGTATCTAGAATTACAGAAAAAATAATCAGAAAATGTACACCTCGAGAATTGAAACCGCACGTCGAGAGGCATAGCGGTGCCTTGAAAATTGCAATACACAATTAATATCTCGGCTTCTCGAGTTTTACATTGTTTGTAACTTCCCAGATGTCTTCTGTTGGATATCCGACACTATATAAAAAATAATCAGCCAATGTACACCTCCAGAATTGAAACTGCAGGGCCCGAGATACAGCGGATACGTTGAAAATTGCAATAAACAATTAATATCTCGGCTTCTAGAGGTGTACATTGTTTGTAACTTTCCAGATGCCTTCTGTTAGGTATCCGACACTATATAAAAAATAATCAGCCAATGTACACCTCCAGAATTGAAACTGCAGAGTCCGAGATACAGCGGATACGTTGAAAATTGCAATAAACAATAAATATCTCGGCATCTAGAGGTGTACATTGTTTGTAACTTTACAGATGTCTTCTGTTGGGTATCCGACACCATATAAAAAATAATCAGCCAATGTACACCTCGAGAATTGAAACTGCAGGGTCCGAGATACAGCGGATACGTTGAAAATTGCAATAAACAATTAATATCTCGTCTTCTAGAGGTGTACATTGTTTGTAACTTTCCACATGTCTTCTGTTGGGTATCCGACACTATATAAAAAATAATCAGCCAATGTACACCTCGAGAATTGAAACTGCAGGGTCCGAGATACAGCGGATACTTTGAAAATTGCAATAAACAATTAATATCTCGGCTTCTAGAGGTGTACATTGTTTGTAACTTTCCAGATGTCTTCTGTTGGGTATCCGACACTATATAAAAAATAATCAGCCAATGTACACCTCGAGAACCCAATATTTATAGTACAACGCGCAATCAGATATAGTTTTTCAGTATAAACATTCGTAATAGATATTTTTTTAATTGTTTCCGTAACGAATATTGCGGAGGATACTAGTAAATGTATATTTGAATGGCTATTCACAGTCTAAAACTCTATAAGTGCTGAAAATATGAATTCTCAGTCGGCCGAATCGAGAATACGGAGGGTTACGGTAGCGCGTGAGAACCCCTGCGCGCGCGGCGAACTGCCCGCTGAACTGCCCGCTAGCTTCAGCTTCATCATCTAGCGGCAGTAACAACACACTCGGGTGAGGTATTGCGCACGGTCGGTCTGCGTGTAGCAGGAGTTCCAACGAACTCACTAGATGGCTTACGAGCTCGACGTTTCTCGAAAACGAAACAGTCACCGAGTAGCTTATAAGGCAGACGCACGACGGCTGTACAGTGTACACTTCTCGGTGTGAAACCATTCTATTTTTTGAAACTCGATCGGTTCCCATAAGTTCTTATACCGAACCGTTCTTCTCTAAGACTATCAATAGCAAATTAATTTTTATTGGAAACGTTTATATATTATTTTTTAATATTCAGTCAGATTTTATAAATCATGATCGGTTCATGGTTGGTTTGAGGTCTGTCACTCGACCACAGTTACTTTGTGGAGCTCGAATGATCCTTGAATCATCCTTGGGAAATCGTTGCTTACGGATCAAGGAAAAAATTTCGGAGCCTCGAATCAACCCGGAATGATCCTTCAGAAATCATTATTTGGCGATCTGGGAAAAGCTCTCAGATCCACGAAACATCCTTGGTCTCCTACGGATTCAATGTTTTAGAACGCATCCAAGCATTTTTTTCCCTTTCAATAAAGGTAACTCACGGGTGATACAACAGCGATTCGTAGATTTTTTTTTTAAATTGCATCCTGGAACAATCTTTGAATCATCCTTAAACATGTGGCCCAAACCAAGGATGCGATCCTTGAATCAGCCTCGAATTATCCTTGTGACTTCTGATAGGGGTGCGCCGCTGCAAGACCCACAAGAGATTAGTCTGTATTCTGTACGATATATAATAAATGTATTCTGTACTTCACCGCAAATCGTAAAAATTCTCAAAGCATTACCAAATAAAACGTCCAGCGGACTCGACAACATTCCAGCTATGATACTAAAACATCTTCCGGCGTGTGTCATTAAAGCTATCACAATCATCTTCAACAATTGTTTATACTACCGATATTTCCCAAAAATTTAGAAGTGTGCTAAAGTACTGTCAATCCATAAAAAAGGAAAATACCCCTCAGGCCCAGCTAGCTATCGTCCAATCAGCCTCACTCCTAACCTAAGTAAAGTCTTCGAATCAGTTCTGAATCTTAAAATCACTACCTACTGTAACATTCATAAAATCATTCCGGACACAATTCGTTTTTTTTTTTGTTTCTTTTTGGTTTTGTTGAAAGCTCAGATACAAGCTTTCAGCAACTCACGCAGTACATAAACTAGTCGCAGATATAAACACCGGTATCGATAAAGGGCTAAGAGTCGGAGCTTGTCTCATAGACTTAAAAAAGGCATTCGATTCGGTCTGGTTAAGAGGATTGCTATTCAAGCTCCACAGAAAAGGATTTCCCAAGTGTCTTGTTTTTTTTTCTATATGGGACATGATTACAAGTAAAACGTTTCGAACATAGGATAGGTCAGCCCTATCAACGGAGCTCTTCGCCATCGAAGAGGGCTTGCAGCAGGGTACTGTGAATTCACCCTTATTATTTAATATATTTACTAGCAGTATTTTAGATATTAACAGCTCAGAGAAAATGTCATCGAGCGCCTTCGTCGACGACTACATCGTATACGCCACAGAACTTAATCCTACCAAAGTCCAGCATCAGTTAGAAGAAGCCGTCGAAAAGGCCTATACACTAGGGCCTCGACTTCATGCACGGCGGCGGGACCGGCTCCCGCTGACACGCACGAAAATCGAGGCAGCGCATGCCCCGCTCATACTAACTGTCGAGCATGGCAAATAGCTTACTGCGTCGATCGATATTCGCTCCGTGGTGGGACTGTTGCGGAAACCGAGGCCGCACAAATCGAGGCCCTAGTATAAACACTACTGTAACTGGAATGTGCGAATAAACCCTACAAAATGTGAAACCATTTTTTTTTTAGGAAATCGACTAAAAATATGACCGATACCCACAAAATAGCTATTATTTATATACGTATTATATGTCTCAAACAAAGTGGGGTTTTTTTAATAGCATTAAGCTGTTTTTTCCGCGTGCCACGATCCATAGACATGGAAAAAAATATGTAGGGGTAATGTCCATCTTAACAAAGCCAAAAATGTTATGTATCACGTACCGTCACTGGGTCATACGAGTCCGTTCAACTGTATAGCTGCGAGTTCCTCTCTCAAAGGGCAAGAGCTAAATATCTCCGGTTAAATTTTAGGTATTTTTCATGGATTATTTCTACCCTATAACTCCAATATGTCATAAGAATATGAGGATCGTTTCACTTTTTTTATGAACGAACTCTTCATTATGGCCATTAGCGCGTACATCATTGCATCACCGTACCACCGCCGACTCATATATTGTAATAATTATTACAAGATATGAGTCGGCGTATCTCCAGAGTTGCTTTCGATTTGGATAGGCCTTTTCTGAAAGTTCGTCTACCTACATGGTGGGCAGACGAAATACGCCATCGATTTTGTTACCTGCCTATCAAATCTTTCTCGCTCTAAGTCTTATAAGTAACGGCGTATTTCTATTGAATATAAAAATAATTCCATTTTGTTAGAATAATAACATGTAATGCCTTGTATCTTTATATCTGCATCGAACGCACAACCGCGAAGTATGAGATGGCTGTTCTTATTACCTGAAATATAAAAATAACCTATTAATTGTATTTCGATAACAATTTGTCGCAAGTCACGGATTTCTTATGAGGTGTTAATAGAAGAACGATCGTTCTTACCTCCCCGAAATTTTTCATTGACAAGATTAACAACTTCCCGGCTGTTAACTTGCAAGGTACGTTACAACGCATTATCATTAATTGCAAAAGGTTCTGAGACTTAGGCGCCAACTCGTACCACTGGCTGCTGCGTCTGCGCAGTAGAAAACTTTTTTAGGAGGCCACGCCACTAATGTTCAACTACTCACATATATGACTGAATACTGATACTGTGATCTAACAGCATTTGGGAAATGTAGCAGTCTCCGTAGAAGTGGAATATTGCAGCAGTTGCGAAACTTATAGATCCTAAAGTTTCTTCGGGATTACTTTTTCCCAGAAGAATCTGAATTTACACACAATTTATCTGTAGATTCGGGAGATTATTAATCATTCATCGAACCTCTTACCTGAAGTGCTGATAAGTTAAGTATAACCATGCCAAACCCGACGCTATAGAACATAGTCCATCTGTAAGTTGCCTCGATGAGGTTAGCGCAACTGATAATAATGGATTTATCAATAATATTGAACATGATATTTAAGGTTGTCTAGATACATTCTCTAAACTATTTTACTCGATAGCATCATTGTGTCGGTCGATGCACGTAACAAGGTCTGCCATGTTCTTTTTGTGCAGGGTATATGACGTTCCTCCTGAATGTACTGATGTTTTATTAATCCTGATTCTTTGTAATTTACACCTGAAAACCTTAGTTGAAACTTTATTATGCTAATATATTACGTTCGCTTGATCATTGGCTCACCCCAACGCCACAAAAATGCCACAAACGTGGTGAACGTTAATGATTAACGTAATTTCACTGGCCATCAAGGGCATCAATCCCATACATAGGCATACATACATATACACAACAATGTAAAAATAATATTTCTGCGAGTCGAGATGATAATAGTCGACGGGAGTTGGAAATTGTCCGCGTGCGGTATCGTTTTTCAGCAAAACGTCGATGATCTTCGGTATCATCGGTTGGGCCACGTAGACGAAAGCGAGTGAATATATCAGAGCTGTATACAAATTCAACAAATCTGTAAAACGTTTGTTCATTCTTGAACTACTCCTTACCATACTCTATTCACCTGCTATCGCACGCGACGTCTTTCGACCCTGCTGGGCGTATTCGTGAAGAATGTCAACTTCTCGTTCCCGAGCCCACACTTGCCAATCCGTACGAATACGATTCAGCAACATCTTTATCTTTTGCCGGTTCCACACACATGTAATCCCTTTAGCAGCACAAAGTACTTCGAAAAAGAATGTTAGAATGCAGTGGACAACGATTCCCCGTTCGTCCCGATATTTCACAAGAGCTAGTATTTGAGGTACGATTTGACTCATGAGGATAGACATTAAAAAAGCAGTACAAGCGCATCTAACACGGGTGCTCTGATAAGGCCAGTATCCACAGAGCGTCATGAAAGTGTGATTTAACCTATAGTAACGGTGGTGAAAAAAATCCATCACAACTCGAAATGCTATCGGCAAAGGCATTTAAGCTGCTATTCCCAAAGCAGCACAACACACTACTGATTCAATTGTTCATGTATTTCTTTATTCTTTTTTCCGTATGAATTTTCATAGAATTATATCAAAGCATCGCAAGTCGATGAACGTTTATATTGCCCCACGTCAAAGTTGAGTGACAACGAGGCGATGGTGTATAGACTCTTCCCTCCGTATCCGTCGTCACGTATTCGACCTCCCTAAGCAACGCTTCCAAAGAACTATAATAACATGGTAACGTCGAACATAGGTAGATATTTTCTGGAAAAAATGTTCTTCTACCAGTCACTTGAAACATCAATTATTTTCAGCCCGAGGTTGAAATGCAAGGGTTGAGTGACAGGCGTGGAATGGTTCTCCCTCTCTGTATGGCGCAGCCGCAGTAAAGTGCTTCGATGTGGGGAGGCTAGTAAAACTATGAGAGTGTTAGCCGCAGATAGTAGATAGCCGTTCCATCCGCAATGCTAGAAAGGATACATGATCTTCACTATCGACAATGGGATACATTGATGTACTTGTTTGCAAACTCTTCAGACAAGAATTCATGCGACGGAAGAATCAAGTTGATGCCGTGGATAATCATCAGGTATGATGTACAGATGAGAGGTAATATAGTTTTCAATAATTTTTCGTGCTATGTGGGTATGTGTATGGGCGGAGAGAGTATGCGCGGTCGTGAGAAAAACGTAATAGACAATACACCAAATGGCTGGCGGAGTGCTTTGTAGCTTGGGTTAAAGGGATGCTAGCAGATATATTCTGATTGTCTCGACGATTTCACGTCGAAGCAGATAACCAGCTCCGATCCATCGAAGCTCGCCGCAACCATGAACTATACCCGTCGTTCGAATTCTCACTTTATCCGCGATAAAGGTAGCTCGAGCGCGATACTCGCATTAAACAAATGGAATATAACGCCGACCGCTTACGAATCATCGATTTGTTCCATCGCGACTCCCCCTTCGTCGCGATAACTCTAATACGGGCATTGGCGGCTGGAACTTGAATCTGTGTACTATTTACGTGATCGAATGAATCCCGATCGCAGTTGAGAGTTTCGGGGCTTCCAACAAGGGACCGACAAATAATGCTCCAAATTTTCCGGTACTAACGACATATATATAAGGCATTCCATGTCAAATCACCAGCCCATGTCTCTCACCCCATCGATTTCGTTTATTTTTCAGTATGATGTTGTTACCGACCAGTACGTGTCTCGAAATATTTTACATATTTTTTACCACCAGTGAAATCTTGTAATCCTCGAAAAAGCAATACCGACAAGTCCTTTTTAAAAAAACTGAAAAAATTCACTGATTCTATGATTTAAAATATGATTTTTAAGCACCACACGATAATGGGATCTTAATATTTACTATTTTTTCTAAAGTTTTTAGTTTCTTTCAAATCGCGAATGGAATTTTTTTATTAGTTCATTTCTCCCATATACCCTTCTCAGGTTTTTACGCCAGCCCCTTTTTGCGACCGCAGCCTTCTTATCCTCAACTGTATCGCATTTGCCGAGAGCCCATCGAAACTGCGGCAAACCTGTGCCGATACAGCCGGTGCCTACTGAAGTACTCCGGTGGTAAGGCGAGTAAACTCATGTACGGTCACCAAGGGTGCTTAGTAGACAGTGACCTCCACCTCTCAGTCATTAAACTCAGAGAACCACCCACCCATCACTGAGAGGTGGATTTTTGGACACACCCTAGCAGGTCGAGACATCGAAAAAATCCGAAAAAAACACTCAGATGTTTAGTACTATTTGAAGCACCGAAGAAGAAGGCGGCAGCACTGAAAACCTCCGAATTGTCACCCGTTTAGATCTGAAACGTGCAGTGCTTTTCACATTTTTGTAACCATGGAAACACTGAAAAAGCACCGACACAAATTATTGCACAGAGAAAATAATGCTTCTCCAGCGTAATTATCATAAATAATACATTCATAACGATAATGAAAATAATAGAACAGAAGTGGTAAAATAATCGACAATCTCGCTATTATATTATCGGAACTTCCCTCGGGCGAGATTCTGACCTGTGACCTACCTACCCCTACGCTATCGAAAGCATTTACTTATCTTATATTTTGTCGACATATATCTAGCGTGAATGTTTATCCGTCTGGGTCAACTTAAAAATGACGTACACGATAGAGAGTTGAAGGGGTCGACTATTCGTATCTAAGTTAACAGGGCTTGACAGGTAATCAAGGTAAAGAAGATTAAAAAATCCGAATCGTATCGACGATTCGGACGATTCGGAATTTTCTACTGTAACAATAAAATAATTACTACAGTAGAAAATTACCGTAGAAATTGAAGGTGGTGACTTTTAATAAAGCCAGAAAATAAGTTAGAACGGAGATAATAATGGCAGTGGATTGGCGCTAAGCTAATAAATATTTGCATAAAATGTTAAGGGGGTTGACTATTGATCACGCTAAAAAAGATCATTTTTAATTATAATCAAAGTAGGCGAATTATTGCGAGATTTATATGAAGCTGAAGCTAGCGGGCAGTTCAGCGGGCAGTTCGCCGCGCGCGCAGGGGTTCTCACGCGCTACCGTAACCCTCCGTATTCTCGATTCGGCCGACTGAGAATTCATATTTTCAGCACTTATAGAGTTTTAGACTGTGAATAGCCATTCAAATATACATTTACTAGTATCCTCCGCAATATTCGTTACGGAAACAATTAAAAAAATATCTATTACGAATGTTTATACTGAAAAACTATATCTGATTGCGCGTTGTACTATAAATATTGGGTTCTCGAGGTGTACATTGGCTGATTATTTTTTATATAGTGTCGGATACCCAACAGAAGACATCTGGAAAGTTACAAACAATGTACACCTCTAGAAGCCGAGATATTAATTGTTTATTGCAATTTTCAAAGTATCCGCTGTATCTCGGACCCTGCAGTTTCAATTCTCGAGGTGTACATTGGCTGATTATTTTTTATATAGTGTCGGATATCCAACAGAAGACATGTGAAAAGTTACAAATAATGTACACCTCTAGAAGCTGAGATATTAATTGTTTATTGCAATTTTCAACGTATCCGCTGTATCTCGGGCCCTGCAGTTTCAATTCTGGAGGTGTACATTGGCTGATTATTTTATATATAGTGTCGGATACCCAACAGAAGACATGTGGAAAGTTACAAACAATGTACACCTCTAGAAGCTGAGATATTAATTGTTTATTGCAATTTTCAACGTATCCGCTGTATCTCGGACCCTGCAGTTTCAATTCTGGAGGTGTACATTGGCTGATTATTTTTTATATAGTGTCGGATACCCAACAGAAGACATGTGGAAAGTTACAAACAATGTACACCTCTAGAAGCTGAGATATTAATTGTTTATTGCAATTTTCAACGTATCCGCTGTATCTCGGACCCTGCAGTTTCAATTCTCAAGGTGTACATTGGCTGATTATTTTTTATATGGTGTCGGATACCCAACAGAAGACATCTGTAAAGTTACAAACAATGTACACCTCTAGATGCCGAGATATTAATTGTTTATTGCAATTAATATCTCGGCTTCTAAAGGTGTACATCGTTTGTTACTTTGCAAATCTCTTCACTTGAGTATCTAGAATTATAGAAAAAATAATCAGCAAATGTACACCTCGAGAATTGAAACCGCACGTCGAGGGACATAGCGGTGCCTTGAAAATTGCAATAAACAATTAATATCTCGGCTTCTAGAGGTGTACATTTTTTGTAACTTTGCAAATCTCTTCAGTTGGGTATCTAGAATTATAGAAAAAATAATCAGCAAATGTACACCTCGAGAATTGAAACCGCACGTCGAGGGACATAGCGGTGCCTTGAAAATTGCAATAAACAATTAATATCTCGGCTTCTAGAGGTGTACATTGTTTGTAACTTTGCAAATCTCTTCAGTTGGGTATCTAGAATTATAGAAAAAATAATCAGCAAATGTACACCTCGAGAATTGAAACCGCACGTCGAGGGACATAGCGGTGCCTTGAAAATTGCAATAAACAATTAATATCTCGGCTTCTAGAGGTGTACATTGTTTGTAACTTTCCAAATCTCTTCAGTTGGGTATCTAGAATTATAGAAAAAATAATCAGCAAATGGACACCTCGAGAATTAAAACCGGACGTCGAGAAGGATAGCGGTGCCTTGAAAATTGCAATAAACAATTAATATCTCGGCTTCTAGAGGTGTACATTGTTTGTAACTTTGCAAATCTCTTCAGTTGGGTATCTAGAATTATAGAAAAAATAATCAGCAAATGTACACCTCGAGAATTGAAACCGCACGTCGAGAGACAGCGGTGCCTTGAAAATTGCAATAAACAATTAATATCTCGACTTCTAGAGGTGTACATTGTTTGTTACTTTGCAAATCTCTTCAGTTAGGTATCTAGAATTATAGAAAAAATAATCAGCAAATGTACACCTCGAGAATTGAAACCGCACGTCGAGAGACATAGCGGTGCCTTGAAAATTGCAATAAACAATTAATATCTCAGCTTCTAGAGGTGTACATTGTTTGTAACTTTTCAGATGTCTTCTGTTAGGTATCCGACACTATATAAAAAATAATCAGCCAATGTACACCTCGAGAATTGAAACTGCAGGGTCCGAGATACAGCGGATACGTTGAAAATTGCAATAAACAATTAATATCTCAGCTTCTAGAGGTGTACATTGTTTGTAACTTTCCACATGTCTTCTGTTAGGTATCCGACACTATATAAAAAATAATCAGCCAATGTACACCTTGAGAATTGAAACTGCAGGGTCCGAGATACAGCGGATACGTTGAAAATTGCAATAAACAATTAATATCTCAGCTTCTAGAGGTGTACATTGTTTGTAACTTTCCAGATGTCTTCTGTTGAGTATCCGACACTATATAAAAAATAATCAGCCAATGTACACCTCGAGAATTGAAACTGCAGGGTCCGAGATACAGCGGATACGTTGAAAATTGCAATAAACAATTAATATCTCAGCTTCTAGAGGTGTACATTGTTTGTAACTTTTCAGATGTCTTCTGTTAGGTATCCGACACTATATAAAAAATAATCAGCCAATGTACACCTTGAGAATTGAAATTGCAGGGTCCGAGATACAGCGGATACGTTGAAAATTGCAATAAACAATTAATATCTCGGCTTCTAGAGGTGTACATTGTTTGTAACTTTCCACATGTCTTCTGTTGGGTATCCGACACTATATAAAAAATAATCAGCCAATGTACACATCGAGAATTGAAACTGCAGGGTCCGAGATACAGCGGATACGTTGAAAATTGCAATAAACAATTAATATCTCAGCTTCTAGAGGTGTACATTGTTTGTAACTTTCCACATGTCTTCTGTTGGGTATCCGACACTATATAAAAAATAATCAGCCAATGTACACCTTGAGAATTGAAACTGCAGGGTCCGAGATACAGCGGATACGTTGAAAATTGCAATAAACAATTAATATCTCGGCTTCTAGAGGTGTACATTGTTTGTAACTTTCCACATGTCTTCTGTTGGGTATCCGACACTATATAAAAAATAATCAGCCAATGTACACCTCCAGAATTGAAACTGCAGGGCCCGAGATACAGCGGATACGTTGAAAATAGAAATAAACAATTAATATCTCAGCTTCTAGAGGTGTACATTATTTGTAACTTTCCACATGTCTTCTGTTGGGTATCCGACACTATATAAAAAATAATCAGCCAATGTACACCTCGAGAATTGAAACTGCAGGGTCCGAGATACAGCGGATACGTTGAAAATTGCAATAAACAATTAATATCTCAGCTTCTAGAGGTGTACATTGTTTGTAACTTTTCAGATGTCTTCTGTTAGGTATCCGACACTATATAAAAAATAATCAGCCAATGTACACCTCGAGAATTGAAACTGCAGGGTCCGAGATACAGCGGATACGTTGAAAATTGCAATAAACAATTAATATCTCAGCTTCTAGAGGTGTACATTGTTTGTAACTTTCCACATGTCTTCTGTTGGGTATCCGACACTATATAAAAAATAATCAGCCAATGTACACCTCGAGAATTGAAACTGCAGGGTCCGAGATACAGCGGATACGTTGAAAATTGCAATAAACAATTAATATCTCAGCTTCTAGAGGTGTACATTGTTTGTAACTTTTCAGATGTCTTCTGTTAGGTATCCGACACTATATAAAAAATAATCAGCCAATGTACACCTTGAGAATTGAAACTGCAGGGTCCGAGATACAGCGGATACGTTGAAAATTGCAATAAACAATTAATATCTCGGCTTCTAGAGGTGTACATTGTTTGTAACTTTCCACATGTCTTCTGTTGGGTATCCGACACTATATAAAAAATAATCAGCCAATGTACACCTCGAGAATTGAAACTGCAGGGTCCGAGATACAGCGGATACGTTGAAAATTGCAATAAACAATTAATATCTCAGCTTCTAGAGGTGTACATTGTTTGTAACTTTCCACATGTCTTCTGTTCGGTATCCGACACTATATAAAAAATAATCAGCCAATGTACACCTCCAGAATTGAAACTGCAGGGCCCGAGATACAGCGGATACGTTGAAAATATGAATAAACAATTAATATCTCGGCTTCTAGAGGTGTACATTATTTGTAACTTTCCACATGTCTTCTGTTGGGTATCCGACACTATATAAAAAATAATCAGCCAATGTACACCTCGAGAATTGAAACTGCAGGGTCCGAGATACAGCGGATACTTTGAAAATTGCAATAAACAATTAATATCTCGGATTCTAGAGGTGTACATTCTTTGTAACTTTCCACATGTCTTCTGTTGGGTATCCGACACCATATAAAAAATAAGCAGCCAATGTACACCTCGAGAATTGAAACCACACGTCCCGAGATATAGCGGATACGATGAAAATTGCAATAAACAATTAATATCTCGGCTTCTAGAGGTGTACATTGTTTGTAACTTTCCACATGTCTTCTGTTGGGTATCCGACACTATATAAAAATAATCAGCCAATGTACACTTCCAGAATTGAAACTGCAGGGCCCGAGATACAGCGGATACGTTGAAAATAGAAATAAACAATTAATATCTCAGCTTCTAGAGGTGTACATTATTTGTAACTTTCCACATGTCTTCTGTTGGGTATCCGACACTATATAAAAAATAATCAGCCAATGTACACCTCGAGAATTGAAACTGCAGGGTCCGAGATACAGCGGATACGTTGAAAATTGCAATAAACAATTAATATCTCAGCTTCTAGAGGTGTACATTGTTTGTAACTTTTCAGATGTCTTCTGTTAGGTATCCGACACTATATAAAAAATAATCAGCCAATGTACACCTTGAGAATCGAAACTGCAGGGTCCGAGATACAGCGGATACGTTGAAAATTGCAATAAACAATTAATATCTCGGCTTCTAGAGGTGTACATTGTTTGTAACTTTCCACATGTCTTCTGTTGGGTATCCGACACGACAAAAAAAATAATCAGCCAATGTACACCTCGGGAATTGAAACTGCAGGGTCCGAGATACAGCGGATACGTTGAAAATTGCAATAAACAATTAATATCTCAGCTTCTAGAGGTGTACATTGTTTGTAACTTTCCACATGTCTTCTGTTAGGTATCCGACACTATATAAAAAATAATCAGCCAATGTACACCTTGAGAATTGAAACTGCAGGGTCCGAGATACAGCGGATACGTTGAAAATTGCAATAAACAATTAATATCTCGGCTTCTAGAGGTGTACATTGTTTGTAACTTTCCACATGTCTTCTGTTGGGTATCCGACACTATATAAAAAATAATCAGCCAATGTACACCTCCAGAATTGAAACTGCAGGGCCCGAGATACAGCGGATACGTTGAAAATAGAAATAAACAATTAATATCTCAGCTTCTAGAGGTGTACATTATTTGTAACTTTCCACATGACTTCTGTTCGGTATCCGACACTATATAAAAAATAATCAGCCAATGTACACCTCGAGAATTGAAACTGCAGGGTCCGAGATACAGCGGATACGTTGAAAATTGCAATAAACAATTAATATCTCAGCTTCTAGAGGTGTACATTGTTTGTAACTTTTCAGATGTCTTCTGTTAGGTATCCGACACTATATAAAAAATAATCAGCCAATGTACACCTCGAGAATTGAAACTGCAGGGTCCGAGATACAGCGGATACGTTGAAAATTGCAATAAACAATTAATATCTCAGCTTCTAGAGGTGTACATTGTTTGTAACTTTCCACATGTCTTCTGTTAGGTATCCGACACTATATAAAAAATAATCAGCCAATGTACACCTTGAGAATTGAAACTGCAGGGTCCGAGATACAGCGGATACGTTGAAAATTGCAATAAACAATTAATATCTCAGCTTCTAGAGGTGTACATTGTTTGTAACTTTCCACATGTCTTCTGTTGAGTATCCGACACTATATAAAAAATAATCAGCCAATGTACACCTCGAGAATTGAAACTGCAGGGTCCGAGATACAGCGGATACGTTGAAAATTGCAATAAACAATTAATATCTCAGCTTCTAGAGGTGTACATTGTTTGTAACTTTTCAGATGTCTTCTGTTAGGTATCCGACACTATATAAAAAATAATCAGCCAATGTACACCTTGAGAATTGAAACTGCAGGGTCCGAGATACAGCGGATACGTTGAAAATTGCAATAAACAATTAATATCTCGGCTTCTAGAGGTGTACATTGTTTGTAACTTTCCACATGTCTTCTGTTGGGTATCCGACACTATATAAAAAATAATCAGCCAATGTACACCTCGAGAATTGAAACTGCAGGGTCCGAGATACAGCGGATACGTTGAAAATTGCAATAAACAATTAATATCTCAGCTTCTAGAGGTGTACATTGTTTGTAACTTTCCACATGTCTTCTGTTGGGTATCCGACACTATATAAAAAATAATCAGCCAATGTACACCTCCAGAATTGAAACTGCAGGGCCCGAGATACAGCGGATACGTTGAAAATATAAATAAACAATTAATATCTCAGCTTCTAGAGGTGTACATTATTTGTAACTTTCCACATGTCTTCTGTTGGGTATCCGACACTATATAAAAAATAATCAGCCAATGTACACCTCGAGAATTGAAACTGCAGGGTCCGAGATACAGCGGATACTTTGAAAATTGCAATAAACAATTAATATCTCGGATTCTAGAGGTGTACATTCTTTGTAACTTTCCACATGTCTTCTGTTGGGTATCCGACACCATATAAAAAATAAGCAGCCAATGTACACCTCGAGAATTGAAACCACACGTCCCGAGATATAGCGGATACGATGAAAATAGCAATAAACAATTAATATCTCGGCTTCTAGAGGTGTACATTGTTTGTAACTTTTCAGATGTCTCCTGTTAGGTATCCGACACTATATAAAAAATAATCAGCCAATGTACACCTTGAGAATTGAAACTGCACGGTCCGAGATACAGCGGATACGTTGAAAATTGCAATAAACAATTAATATCTCGGCTTCTAGAGGTGTACATTGTTTGTAACTTTCCACATGTCTTCTGTTGGGTATCCGACACTATATAAAAAATAATCAGCCAATGTACACCTCGAGAATTGAAACTGCAGGGTCCGAGATACAGCGGATACGTTGAAAATTGCAATAAACAATTAATATCTCAGCTTCTAGAGGTGTACATTGTTTGTAACTTTCCACATGTCTTCTGTTGGGTATCCGACACTATATAAAAAATAATCAGCCAATGTACATCTCCAGAATTGAAACTGCAGGGCCCGAGATACAGCGGATACGTTGAAAATAGAAATAAACAATTAATATCTCGGCTTCTAGAGGTGTACATTATTTGTAACTTTCCACATGTCTTCTGTTGGGTATCCGACACTATATAAAAAATAATCAGCCAATGTACACCTTGAGAATCGAAACTGCAGGGTCCGAGATACAGCGGATACGTTGAAAATTGCAATAAACAATTAATATCTCGGCTTCTAGAGGTGTACATTGTTTGTAACTTTCCACATGTCTTCTGTTGGGTATCCGACACGATAAAAAAAATAATCAGCCAATGTACACCTCGGGAATTGAAACTGCAGGGTCCGAGATACAGCGGATACGTTGAAAATTGCAATAAACAATTAATATCTCAGCTTCTAGAGGTGTACATTGTTTGTAACTTTCCACATGTCTTCTGTTAGGTATCCGACACTATATAAAAAATAATCAGCCAATGTACACCTTGAGAATTGAAACTGCAGGGTCCGAGATACAGCGGATACGTTGAAAATTGCAATAAACAATTAATATCTCAGCTTCTAGATGTGTACATTGTTTGTAACTTTTCAGATGTCTTCTGTTAGGTATCCGACACTATATAAAAAATAATCAGCCAATGTACACCTTGAGAATTGAAACTGCAGGGTCCGAGATACAGCGGATACGTTGAAAATTGCAATAAACAATTAATATCTCGGCTTCTAGAGGTGTACATTGTTTGTAACTTTCCACATGTCTTCTGTTGGGTATCCGACACTATATAAAAAATAATCAGCCAATGTACACCTCCAGAATTGAAACTGCAGGGCCCGAGATACAGCGGATACGTTGAAAATAGAAATAAACAATTAATATCTCAGCTTCTAGAGGTGTACATTATTTGTAACTTTCCACATGTCTTCTGTTGGGTATCCGACACTATATAAAAAATAATCAGCCAATGTACACCTCGAGAATTGAAACTGCAGGGTCCGAGATACAGCGGATACGTTGAAAATTGCAATAAACAATTAATATCTCAGCTTCTAGAGGTGTACATTGTTTGTAACTTTTCAGATGTCTTCTGTTAGGTATCCGACACTATATAAAAAATAATCAGCCAATGTACACCTCGAGAATTGAAACTGCAGGGTCCGAGATACAGCGGATACGTTGAAAATTGCAATAAACAATTAATATCTCAGCTTCTAGAGGTGTACATTGTTTGTAACTTTCCACATGTCTTCTGTTAGGTATCCGACACTATATAAAAAATAATCAGCCAATGTACACCTTGAGAATTGAAACTGCAGGGTCCGAGATACAGCGGATACGTTGAAAATTGCAATAAACAATTAATATCTCAGCTTCTAGAGGTGTAAATTGTTTGTAACTTTCCACATGTCTTCTGTTGAGTATCCGACACTATATAAAAAATAATCAGCCAATGTACACCTCGAGAATTGAAACTGCAGGGTCCGAGATACAGCGGATACGTTGAAAATTGCAATAAACAATTAATATCTCAGCTTCTAGAGGTGTACATTGTTTGTAACTTTTCAGATGTCTTCTGTTAGGTATCCGACACTATATGAAAAATAATCAGCCAATGTACACCTTGAGAATTGAAACTGCAGGGTCCGAGATACAGCGGATACGTTGAAAATTGCAATAAACAATTAATATCTCGGCTTCTAGAGGTGTACATTGTTTGTAACTTTCCACATGTCTTCTGTTGGGTATCCGACACTATATAAAAAATAATCAGCCAATGTACACCTCCAGAATTGAAACTGCAGGGCCCGAGATACAGCGGATACGTTGAAAATAGAAATAAACAATTAATATCTCAGCTTCTAGAGGTGTACATTATTTGTAACTTTCCACATGTCTTCTGTTGGGTATCCGACACTATATAAAAAATAATCAGCCAATGTACACCTCGAGAATTGAAACTGCAGGGTCCGAGATACAGCGGATACGTTGAAAATTGCAATAAACAATTAATATCTCAGCTTCTAGAGGTGTACATTGTTTGTAACTTTTCAGATGTCTTCTGTTAGGTATCCGACACTATATAAAAAATAATCAGCCAATGTACACCTCGAGAATTGAAACTGCAGGGTCCGAGATACAGCGGATACGTTGAAAATTGCAATAAACAATTAATATCTCAGCTTCTAGAGGTGTACATTGTTTGTAACTTTCCACATGTCTTCTGTTAGGTATCCGACACTATATAAAAAATAATCAGCCAATGTACACCTTGAGAATTGAAACTGCAGGGTCCGAGATACAGCGGATACGTTGAAAATTGCAATAAACAATTAATATCTCAGCTTCTAGAGGTGTACATTGTTTGTAACTTTCCACATGTCTTCTGTTGGGTATCCGACACTATATAAAAAATAATCAGCCAATGTAAACCTCGAGAATTGAAACTGCAGGGTCCGAGATACAGCGGATACGTTGAAAATTGCAATAAACAATTAATATCTCAGCTTCTAGAGGTGTACATTGTTTGTAACTTTTCAGATGTCTTCTGTTAGGTATCCGACACTATATAAAAAATAATCAGCCAATGTACACCTTGAGAATTGAAACTGCAGGGTCCGAGATACAGCGGATACGTTGAAAATTGCAATAAACAATTAATATCTCGGCTTCTAGAGGTGTACATTGTTTGTAACTTTCCACATGTCTTCTGTTGGGTATCCGACACTATATAAAAAATAATCAGCCAATGTACACCTCGAGAATTGAAACTGCAGGGTCCGAGATACAGCGGATACGTTGAAAATTGCAATAAACAATTAATATCTCAGCTTCTAGAGGTGTACATTGTTTGTAACTTTTCAGATGTCTTCTGTTAGGTATCCGACACTATATAAAAAATAATCAGCCAATGTACACCTCGAGAATTGAAACTGCAGGGTCCGAGATACAGCGGATACGTTGAAAATTGCAATAAACAATTAATATCTCAGCTTCTAGAGGTGTACATTGTTTGTAACTTTCCACATGTCTTCTGTTGGGTATCCGACACTATATAAAAAATAATCAGCCAATGTACACCTCGAGAATTGAAACTGCAGGGTCCGAGATACAGCGGATACGTTGAAAATTGCAATAAACAATTAATATCTCAGCTTCTAGAGGTGTACATTGTTTGTAACTTTTCAGATGTCTTCTGTTAGGTATCCGACACTATATAAAAAATAATCAGCCAATGTACACCTTGAGAATTGAAACTGCAGGGTCCGAGATACAGCGGATACGTTGAAAATTGCAATAAACAATTAATATCTCGGCTTCTAGAGGTGTACATTGTTTGTAACTTTCCACATGTCTTCTGTTGGGTATCCGACACTATATAAAAAATAATCAGCCAATGTACACCTCGAGAATTGAAACTGCAGGGTCCGAGATACAGCGGATACGTTGAAAATTGCAATAAACAATTAATATCTCAGCTTCTAGAGGTGTACATTGTTTGTAACTTTCCACATGTCTTCTGTTCGGTATCCGACACTATATAAAAAATAATCAGCCAATGTACACCTCCAGAATTGAAACTGCAGGGCCCGAGATACAGCGGATACGTTGAAAATATGAATAAACAATTAATATCTCGGCTTCTAGAGGTGTACATTATTTGTAACTTTCCACATGTCTTCTGTTGGGTATCCGACACTATATAAAAAATAATCAGCCAATGTACACCTCGAGAATTGAAACTGCAGGGTCCGAGATACAGCGGATACTTTGAAAATTGCAATAAACAATTAATATCTCGGATTCTAGAGGTGTACATTCTTTGTAACTTTCCACATGTCTTCTGTTGGGTATCCGACACCATATAAAAAATAAGCAGCCAATGTACACCTCGAGAATTGAAACCACACGTCCCGAGATATAGCGGATACGATGAAAATTGCAATAAACAATTAATATCTCGGCTTCTAGAGGTGTACATTGTTTGTAACTTTCCACATGTCTTCTGTTGGGTATCCGACACTATATAAAAATAATCAGCCAATGTACACTTCCAGAATTGAAACTGCAGGGCCCGAGATACAGCGGATACGTTGAAAATAGAAATAAACAATTAATATCTCAGCTTCTAGAGGTGTACATTATTTGTAACTTTCCACATGTCTTCTGTTGGGTATCCGACACTATATAAAAAATAATCAGCCAATGTACACCTCGAGAATTGAAACTGCAGGGTCCGAGATACAGCGGATACGTTGAAAATTGCAATAAACAATTAATATCTCAGCTTCTAGAGGTGTACATTGTTTGTAACTTTTCAGATGTCTTCTGTTAGGTATCCGACACTATATAAAAAATAATCAGCCAATGTACACCTTGAGAATCGAAACTGCAGGGTCCGAGATACAGCGGATACGTTGAAAATTGCAATAAACAATTAATATCTCGGCTTCTAGAGGTGTACATTGTTTGTAACTTTCCACATGTCTTCTGTTGGGTATCCGACACGACAAAAAAAATAATCAGCCAATGTACACCTCGGGAATTGAAACTGCAGGGTCCGAGATACAGCGGATACGTTGAAAATTGCAATAAACAATTAATATCTCAGCTTCTAGAGGTGTACATTGTTTGTAACTTTCCACATGTCTTCTGTTAGGTATCCGACACTATATAAAAAATAATCAGCCAATGTACACCTTGAGAATTGAAACTGCAGGGTCCGAGATACAGCGGATACGTTGAAAATTGCAATAAACAATTAATATCTCGGCTTCTAGAGGTGTACATTGTTTGTAACTTTCCACATGTCTTCTGTTGGGTATCCGACACTATATAAAAAATAATCAGCCAATGTACACCTCCAGAATTGAAACTGCAGGGCCCGAGATACAGCGGATACGTTGAAAATAGAAATAAACAATTAATATCTCAGCTTCTAGAGGTGTACATTATTTGTAACTTTCCACATGTCTTCTGTTCGGTATCCGACACTATATAAAAAATAATCAGCCAATGTACACCTCGAGAATTGAAACTGCAGGGTCCGAGATACAGCGGATACGTTGAAAATTGCAATAAACAATTAATATCTCAGCTTCTAGAGGTGTACATTGTTTGTAACTTTTCAGATGTCTTCTGTTAGGTATCCGACACTATATAAAAAATAATCAGCCAATGTACACCTCGAGAATTGAAACTGCAGGGTCCGAGATACAGCGGATACGTTGAAAATTGCAATAAACAATTAATATCTCAGCTTCTAGAGGTGTACATTGTTTGTAACTTTCCACATGTCTTCTGTTAGGTATCCGACACTATATAAAAAATAATCAGCCAATGTACACCTTGAGAATTGAAACTGCAGGGTCCGAGATACAGCGGATACGTTGAAAATTGCAATAAACAATTAATATCTCAGCTTCTAGAGGTGTACATTGTTTGTAACTTTCCACATGTCTTCTGTTGAGTATCCGACACTATATAAAAAATAATCAGCCAATGTACACCTCGAGAATTGAAACTGCAGGGTCCGAGATACAGCGGATACGTTGAAAATTGCAATAAACAATTAATATCTCAGCTTCTAGAGGTGTACATTGTTTGTAACTTTTCAGATGTCTTCTGTTAGGTATCCGACACTATATAAAAAATAATCAGCCAATGTACACCTTGAGAATTGAAACTGCAGGGTCCGAGATACAGCGGATACGTTGAAAATTGCAATAAACAATTAATATCTCGGCTTCTAGAGGTGTACATTGTTTGTAACTTTCCACATGTCTTCTGTTGGGTATCCGACACTATATAAAAAATAATCAGCCAATGTACACCTTGAGAATTGAAACTGCACGGTCCGAGATACAGCGGATACGTTGAAAATTGCAATAAACAATTAATATCTCGGCTTCTAGAGGTGTACATTGTTTGTAACTTTCCACATGTCTTCTGTTGGGTATCCGACACTATATAAAAAATAATCAGCCAATGTACACCTCGAGAATTGAAACTGCAGGGTCCGAGATACAGCGGATACGTTGAAAATTGCAATAAACAATTAATATCTCAGCTTCTAGAGGTGTACATTGTTTGTAACTTTCCACATGTCTTCTGTTGGGTATCCGACACTATATAAAAAATAATCAGCCAATGTACATCTCCAGAATTGAAACTGCAGGGCCCGAGATACAGCGGATACGTTGAAAATAGAAATAAACAATTAATATCTCGGCTTCTAGAGGTGTACATTATTTGTAACTTTCCACATGTCTTCTGTTGGGTATCCGACACTATATAAAAAATAATCAGCCAATGTACACCTTGAGAATCGAAACTGCAGGGTCCGAGATACAGCGGATACGTTGAAAATTGCAATAAACAATTAATATCTCGGCTTCTAGAGGTGTACATTGTTTGTAACTTTCCACATGTCTTCTGTTGGGTATCCGACACGATAAAAAAAATAATCAGCCAATGTACACCTCGGGAATTGAAACTGCAGGGTCCGAGATACAGCGGATACGTTGAAAATTGCAATAAACAATTAATATCTCAGCTTCTAGAGGTGTACATTGTTTGTAACTTTCCACATGTCTTCTGTTAGGTATCCGACACTATATAAAAAATAATCAGCCAATGTACACCTTGAGAATTGAAACTGCAGGGTCCGAGATACAGCGGATACGTTGAAAATTGCAATAAACAATTAATATCTCAGCTTCTAGATGTGTACATTGTTTGTAACTTTTCAGATGTCTTCTGTTAGGTATCCGACACTATATAAAAAATAATCAGCCAATGTACACCTTGAGAATTGAAACTGCAGGGTCCGAGATACAGCGGATACGTTGAAAATTGCAATAAACAATTAATATCTCGGCTTCTAGAGGTGTACATTGTTTGTAACTTTCCACATGTCTTCTGTTGGGTATCCGACACTATATAAAAAATAATCAGCCAATGTACACCTCCAGAATTGAAACTGCAGGGCCCGAGATACAGCGGATACGTTGAAAATAGAAATAAACAATTAATATCTCAGCTTCTAGAGGTGTACATTATTTGTAACTTTCCACATGTCTTCTGTTGGGTATCCGACACTATATAAAAAATAATCAGCCAATGTACACCTCGAGAATTGAAACTGCAGGGTCCGAGATACAGCGGATACGTTGAAAATTGCAATAAACAATTAATATCTCAGCTTCTAGAGGTGTACATTGTTTGTAACTTTTCAGATGTCTTCTGTTAGGTATCCGACACTATATAAAAAATAATCAGCCAATGTACACCTCGAGAATTGAAACTGCAGGGTCCGAGATACAGCGGATACGTTGAAAATTGCAATAAACAATTAATATCTCAGCTTCTAGAGGTGTACATTGTTTGTAACTTTCCACATGTCTTCTGTTAGGTATCCGACACTATATAAAAAATAATCAGCCAATGTACACCTTGAGAATTGAAACTGCAGGGTCCGAGATACAGCGGATACGTTGAAAATTGCAATAAACAATTAATATCTCAGCTTCTAGAGGTGTACATTGTTTGTAACTTTCCACATGTCTTCTGTTGAGTATCCGACACTATATAAAAAATAATCAGCCAATGTACACCTCGAGAATTGAAACTGCAGGGTCCGAGATACAGCGGATACGTTGAAAATTGCAATAAACAATTAATATCTCAGCTTCTAGAGGTGTACATTGTTTGTAACTTTTCAGATGTCTTCTGTTAGGTATCCGACACTATATGAAAAATAATCAGCCAATGTACACCTTGAGAATTGAAACTGCAGGGTCCGAGATACAGCGGATACGTTGAAAATTGCAATAAACAATTAATATCTCGGCTTCTAGAGGTGTACATTGTTTGTAACTTTCCACATGTCTTCTGTTGGGTATCCGACACTATATAAAAAATAATCAGCCAATGTACACCTCCAGAATTGAAACTGCAGGGCCCGAGATACAGCGGATACGTTGAAAATAGAAATAAACAATTAATATCTCAGCTTCTAGAGGTGTACATTATTTGTAGCTTTCCACATGTCTTCTGTTGGGTATCCGACACTATATAAAAAATAATCAGCCAATGTACACCTCGAGAATTGAAACTGCAGGGTCCGAGATACAGCGGATACGTTGAAAATTGCAATAAACAATTAATATCTCAGCTTCTAGAGGTGTACATTGTTTGTAACTTTTCAGATGTCTTCTGTTAGGTATCCGACACTATATAAAAAATAATCAGCCAATGTACACCTCGAGAATTGAAACTGCAGGGTCCGAGATACAGCGGATACGTTGAAAATTGCAATAAACAATTAATATCTCAGCTTCTAGAGGTGTACATTGTTTGTAACTTTCCACATGTCTTCTGTTAGGTATCCGACACTATATAAAAAATAATCAGCCAATGTACACCTTGAGAATTGAAACTGCAGGGTCCGAGATACAGCGGATACGTTGAAAATTGCAATAAACAATTAATATCTCAGCTTCTAGAGGTGTACATTGTTTGTAACTTTCCACATGTCTTCTGTTGGGTATCCGACACTATATAAAAAATAATCAGCCAATGTAAACCTCGAGAATTGAAACTGCAGGGTCCGAGATACAGCGGATACGTTGAAAATTGCAATAAACAATTAATATCTCAGCTTCTAGAGGTGTACATTGTTTGTAACTTTTCAGATGTCTTCTGTTAGGTATCCGACACTATATAAAAAATAATCAGCCAATGTACACCTTGAGAATTGAAACTGCAGGGTCCGAGATACAGCGGAAACGTTGAAAATTGCAATAAACAATTAATATCTCGGCTTCTAGAGGTGTACATTGTTTGTAACTTTCCACATGTCTTCTGTTGGGTATCCGACACTATATAAAAAATAATCAGCCAATGTACACCTCGAGAATTGAAACTGCAGGGTCCGAGATACAGCGGATACGTTGAAAATTGCAATAAACAATTAATATCTCAGCTTCTAGAGGTGTACATTGTTTGTAACTTTTCAGATGTCTTCTGTTAGGTATCCGACACTATATAAAAAATAATCAGCCAATGTACACCTTGAGAATTGAAACTGCAGGGTCCGAGATACAGCGGATACGTTGAAAATTGCAATAAACAATTAATATCTCGGCTTCTAGAGGTGTACATTGTTTGTAACTTTCCACATGTCTTCTGTTGGGTATCCGACACTATATAAAAAATAATCAGCCAATGTACACCTCGAGAATTGAAACTGCAGGGTCCGAGATACAGCGGATACGTTGAAAATTGCAATAAACAATTAATATCTCAGCTTCTAGAGGTGTACATTGTTTGTAACTTTCCACATGTCTTCTGTTGGGTATCCGACACTATATAAAAAATAATCAGCCAATGTACACGTCCAGAATTGAAACTGCAGGGTCCGAGATACAGCGGATACGTTGAAAATTGCAATAAACAATTAATATCTCAGCTTCTAGAGGTGTACATTGTTTGTAACTTTCCACATGTCTTCTGTTGGGTATCCGACACTATATAAAAAATAATCAGCCAATGTACACGTCCAGAATTGAAACTGCAGGGCCCGAGATACAGCGGATACGTTGAAAATAGAAATAAACAATTAATATCTCGGCTTCTAGAGGTGTACATTATTTGTAACTTTCCACATGTCTTCTGTTGGGTATCCGACACTATATAAAAAATAATCAGCCAATGTACACCTCGAGAATTGAAACTGCAGGGTCCGAGATACAGCGGATACGTTGAAAATTGCAATAAACAATTAATATCTCAGCTTCTAGAGGTGTACATTGTTTGTAACTTTTCAGATGTCTTCTGTTAGGTATCCGACACTATATAAAAAATAATCAGCCAATGTACACCTTGAGAATCGAAACTGCAGGGTCCGAGATACAGCGGATACGTTGAAAATTGCAATAAACAATTAATATCTCGGCTTCTAGAGGTGTACATTGTTTGTAACTTTCCACATGTCTTCTGTTGGGTATCCGACACGATAAAAAAAATAATCAGCCAATGTACACCTCGAGAATTGAAACTGCAGGGTCCGAGATACAGCGGATACGTTGAAAATTGCAATAAACAATTAATATCTCGGCTTCTAGAGGTGTACATTGTTTGTAACTTTTCAGATGTCTTCTGTTAGGTATCCGACACTATATAAAAAATAATCAGCCAATGTACACCTTGAGAATTGAAACTGCAGGGTCCGAGATACAGCGGATACGTTGAAAATTGCAATAAACAATTAATATCTCGGCTTCTAGAGGTGTACATTGTTTGTAACTTTCCACATGTCTTCTGTTGGGTATCCGACACTATATAAAAAATAATCAGCCAATGTACACCTCGAGAATTGAAACTGCAGGGTCCGAGATACAGCGGATACGTTGAAAATTGCAATAAACAATTAATATCTCAGCTTCTAGAGGTGTACATTGTTTGTAACTTTCCACATGTCTTCTGTTGGGTATCCGACACTATATAAAAAATAATCAGCCAATGTACACCTTGAGAATTGAAACTGCAGGGTCCGAGATACAGCGGATACGTTGAAAATTGCAATAAACAATTAATATCTCGGCTTCTAGAGGTGTACATTGTTTGTAACTTTCCACATGTCTTCTGTTGGGTATCCGACACGATATAAAAAATAATCAGCCAATGTACACCTCCAGAATTGAAACTGCAGGGCCCGAGATACAGCGGATACGTTGAGAATAGAAATAAACAATTAATATCTCAGCTTCTAGAGGTGTACATTATTTGTAACTTTCCACATGTCTTCTGTTGGGTATCCGACACTATATAAAAAATAATCAGCCAATGTACACCTCGAGAATTGAAACTGCAGGGTCCGAGATACAGCGGATACGTTGAAAATTGCAATAAACAATTAATATCTCAGCTTCTAGAGGTGTACATTGTTTGTAACTTTCCACATGTCTTCTGTTAGGTATCCGACACTATATAAAAAATAATCAGCCAATGTACACCTTGAGAATTGAAACTGCAGGGTCCGAGATACAGCGGATACGTTGAAAATTGCAATAAACAATTAATATCTCGGCTTCTAGAGGTGTACATTGTTTGTAACTTTCCACATGTCTTCTGTTGCGTATCCGACACTATATAAAAAATAATCAGCCAATGTACACCTCCAGAATTGAAACTGCAGGGCCCGAGATACAGCGGATACGTTGAATATAGAAATAAACAATTAATATCTCAGCTTCTAGAGGTGTACATTATTTGTAACTTTCCACATGTCTTCTGTTCGGTATCCGACACTATATAAAAAATAATCAGCCAATGTACACCTCGAGAATTGAAACTGCAGGGTCCGAGATACAGCGGATACGTTGAAAATTGCAATAAACAATTAATATCTCAGCTTCTAGAGGTGTACATTGTTTGTAACTTTTCAGATGTCTTCTGTTAGGTATCCGACACTATATAAAAAATAATCAGCCAATGTACACCTCGAGAATTGAAACTGCAGGGTCCGAGATACAGCGGATACGTTGAAAATTGCAATAAACAATTAATATCTCAGCTTCTAGAGGTGTACATTGTTTGTAACTTTCCACATGTCTTCTGTTAGGTATCCGACACTATATAAAAAATAATCAGCCAATGTACACCTTGAGAATTGAAACTGCAGGGTCCGAGATACAGCGGATACGTTGAAAATTGCAATAAACAATTAATATCTCAGCTTCTAGAGGTGTACATTGTTTGTAACTTTCCACATGTCTTCTGTTGAGTATCCGACACTATATAAAAAATAATCAGCCAATGTACACCTCGAGAATTGAAACTGCAGGGTCCGAGATACAGCGGATACGTTGAAAATTGCAATAAACAATTAATATCTCAGCTTCTAGAGGGGTACATTGTTTGTAACTTTTCAGATGTCTTCTGTTAGGTATCCGACACTATATAAAAAATAATCAGCCAATGTACACCTTGAGAATTGAAACTGCAGGGTCCGAGATACAGCGGATACGTTGAAAATTGCAATAAACAATTAATATCTCGGCTTCTAGAGGTGTACATTGTTTGTAACTTTCCACATGTCTTCTGTTGGGTATCCGACACTATATAAAAAATAATCAGCCAATGTACACCTCGAGAATTGAAACTGCAGGGTCCGAGATACAGCGGATACGTTGAAAATTGCAATAAACAATTAATATCTCAGCTTCTAGAGGTGTACATTGTTTGTAACTTTCCACATGTCTTCTGTTGGGTATCCGACACTATATAAAAAATAATCAGCCAATGTACACGTCCAGAATTGAAACTGCAGGGCCCGAGATACAGCGGATACGTTGAAAATAGAAATAAACAATTAATATCTCGGCTTCTAGAGGTGTACATTATTTGTAACTTTCCACATGTCTTCTGTTGGGTATCCGACACTATATAAAAAATAATCAGCCAATGTACACCTCGAGAATTGAAACTGCAGGGTCCGAGATACAGCGGATACGTTGAAAATTGCAATAAACAATTAATATCTCAGCTTCTAGAGGTGTACATTGTTTGTAACTTTTCAGATGTCTTCTGTTAGGTATCCGACACTATATAAAAAATAATCAGCCAATGTACACCTTGAGAATCGAAACTGCAGGGTCCGAGATACAGCGGATACGTTGAAAATTGCAATAAACAATTAATATCTCGGCTTCTAGAGGTGTACATTGTTTGTAACTTTCCACATGTCTTCTGTTGGGTATCCGACACGATAAAAAAAATAATCAGCCAATGTACACCTCGAGAATTGAAACTGCAGGGTCCGAGATACAGCGGATACGTTGAAAATTGCAATAAACAATTAATATCTCGGCTTCTAGAGGTGTACATTGTTTGTAACTTTTCAGATGTCTTCTGTTAGGTATCCGACACTATATAAAAAATAATCAGCCAATGTACACCTTGAGAATTGAAACTGCAGGGTCCGAGATACAGCGGATACGTTGAAAATTGCAATAAACAATTAATATCTCGGCTTCTAGAGGTGTACATTGTTTGTAACTTTCCACATGTCTTCTGTTGGGTATCCGACACTATATAAAAAATAATCAGCCAATGTACACCTCGAGAATTGAAACTGCAGGGTCCGAGATACAGCGGATACGTTGAAAATTGCAATAAACAATTAATATCTCAGCTTCTAGAGGTGTACATTGTTTGTAACTTTCCACATGTCTTCTGTTGGTTATCCGACACTATATAAAAAATAATCAGCCAATGTACACCTCGAGAGTTGAAACTGCAGGGTCCGAGATGCAGCGGATACGTTGAAAATTGCAATAAACAATTAATATCTCAGCTTCTAGAGGTGTACATTGTTTGTAACTTTCCACATGTCTTCTGTTGGGTATCCGACACTATATAAAAAATAATCAGCCAATGTACACCTCCAGAATTGAAACTGCAGGGCCCGAGATACAGCGGATACGTTGAAAATAGAAATAAACAATTAATATCTCGGCTTCTAGAGGTGTACATTATTTGTAACTTTCCACATGTCTTCTGTTGGGTATCCGACACTATATAAAAAATAATCAGCCAATGTACACCTCGAGAATTGAAACTGCAGGGTCCGAGATACAGCGGATACGTTGAAAATTGCAATAAACAATTAATATCTCAGCTTCTAGAGGTGTACATTGTTTGTAACTTTCCACATGTCTTCTGTTGGGTATCCGACACTATATAAAAAATAATCAGCCAATGTACACCTCGAGAATTGAAACTGCAGGGTCCGAGATACAGCGGATACGTTGAAAATTGCAATAAACAATTAATATCTCAGCTTCTAGAGGTGTACATTGTTTGTAACTTTTCAGATGTCTTCTGTTAGGTATCCGACACTATATAAAAAATAATCAGCCAATGTACACCTTGAGAATTGAAACTGCAGGGTCCGAGATACAGCGGATACGTTGAAAATTGCAATAAACAATTAATATCTCGGCTTCTAGAGGTGTACATTGTTTGTAACTTTCCACATGTCTTCTGTTGGGTATCCGACACTATATAAAAAATAATCAGCCAATGTACACCTCGAGAATTGAAACTGCAGGGTCCGAGATACAGCGGATACGTTGAAAATTGCAATAAACAATTAATATCTCAGCTTCTAGAGGTGTACATTGTTTGTAACTTTCCACATGTCTTCTGTTGGGTATCCGACACTATATAAAAAATAATCAGCCAATGTACACGTCCAGAATTGAAACTGCAGGGTCCGAGATACAGCGGATACGTTGAAAATTGCAATAAACAATTAATATCTCAGCTTCTAGAGGTGTACATTGTTTGTAACTTTCCACATGTCTTCTGTTGGGTATCCGACACTATATAAAAAATAATCAGCCAATGTACACGTCCAGAATTGAAACTGCAGGGCCCGAGATACAGCGGATACGTTGAAAATAGAAATAAACAATTAATATCTCGGCTTCTAGAGGTGTACATTATTTGTAACTTTCCACATGTCTTCTGTTGGGTATCCGACACTATATAAAAAATAATCAGCCAATGTACACCTCGAGAATTGAAACTGCAGGGTCCGAGATACAGCGGATACGTTGAAAATTGCAATAAACAATTAATATCTCAGCTTCTAGAGGTGTACATTGTTTGTAACTTTTCAGATGTCTTCTGTTAGGTATCCGACACTATATAAAAAATAATCAGCCAATGTACACCTTGAGAATCGAAACTGCAGGGTCCGAGATACAGCGGATACGTTGAAAATTGCAATAAACAATTAATATCTCGGCTTCTAGAGGTGTACATTGTTTGTAACTTTCCACATGTCTTCTGTTGGGTATCCGACACGATAAAAAAAATAATCAGCCAATGTACACCTCGAGAATTGAAACTGCAGGGTCCGAGATACAGCGGATACGTTGAAAATTGCAATAAACAATTAATATCTCGGCTTCTAGAGGTGTACATTGTTTGTAACTTTTCAGATGTCTTCTGTTAGGTATCCGACACTATATAAAAAATAATCAGCCAATGTACACCTTGAGAATTGAAACTGCAGGGTCCGAGATACAGCGGATACGTTGAAAATTGCAATAAACAATTAATATCTCGGCTTCTAGAGGTGTACATTGTTTGTAACTTTCCACATGTCTTCTGTTGGGTATCCGACACTATATAAAAAATAATCAGCCAATGTACACCTCGAGAATTGAAACTGCAGGGTCCGAGATACAGCGGATACGTTGAAAATTGCAATAAACAATTAATATCTCAGCTTCTAGAGGTGTACATTGTTTGTAACTTTCCACATGTCTTCTGTTGGGTATCCGACACTATATAAAAAATAATCAGCCAATGTACACCTTGAGAATTGAAACTGCAGGGTCCGAGATACAGCGGATACGTTGAAAATTGCAATAAACAATTAATATCTCGGCTTCTAGAGGTGTACATTGTTTGTAACTTTCCACATGTCTTCTGTTGGGTATCCGACACTATATAAAAAATAATCAGCCAATGTACACCTCCAGAATTGAAACTGCAGGGCCCGAGATACAGCGGATACGTTGAGAATAGAAATAAACAATTAATATCTCAGCTTCTAGAGGTGTACATTATTTGTAACTTTCCACATGTCTTCTGTTGGGTATCCGACACTATATAAAAAATAATCAGCCAATGTACACCTCGAGAATTGAAACTGCAGGGTCCGAGATACAGCGGATACGTTGAAAATTGCAATAAACAATTAATATCTCAGCTTCTAGAGGTGTACATTGTTTGTAACTTTCCACATGTCTTCTGTTAGGTATCCGACACTATATAAAAAATAATCAGCCAATGTACACCTTGAGAATTGAAACTGCAGGGTCCGAGATACAGCGGATACGTTGAAAATTGCAATAAACAATTAATATCTCGGCTTCTAGAGGTGTACATTGTTTGTAACTTTCCACATGTCTTCTGTTGGGTATCCGACACTATATAAAAAATAATCAGCCAATGTACACCTCCAGAATTGAAACTGCAGGGCCCGAGATACAGCGGATACGTTGAATATAGAAATAAACAATTAATATCTCAGCTTCTAGAGGTGTACATTATTTGTAACTTTCCACATGTCTTCTGTTCGGTATCCGACACTATATAAAAAATAATCAGCCAATGTACACCTCGAGAATTGAAACTGCAGGGTCCGAGATACAGCGGATACGTTGAAAATTGCAATAAACAATTAATATCTCAGCTTCTAGAGGTGTACATTGTTTGTAACTTTTCAGATGTCTTCTGTTAGGTATCCGACACTATATAAAAAATAATCAGCCAATGTACACCTCGAGAATTGAAACTGCAGGGTCCGAGATACAGCGGATACGTTGAAAATTGCAATAAACAATTAATATCTCAGCTTCTAGAGGTGTACATTGTTTGTAACTTTCCACATGTCTTCTGTTAGGTATCCGACACTATATAAAAAATAATCAGCCAATGTACACCTTGAGAATTGAAACTGCAGGGTCCGAGATACAGCGGATACGTTGAAAATTGCAATAAACAATTAATATCTCAGCTTCTAGAGGTGTACATTGTTTGTAACTTTCCACATGTCTTCTGTTGAGTATCCGACACTATATAAAAAATAATCAGCCAATGTACACCTCGAGAATTGAAACTGCAGGGTCCGAGATACAGCGGATACGTTGAAAATTGCAATAAACAATTAATATCTCAGCTTCTAGAGGGGTACATTGTTTGTAACTTTTCAGATGTCTTCTGTTAGGTATCCGACACTATATAAAAAATAATCAGCCAATGTACACCTTGAGAATTGAAACTGCAGGGTCCGAGATACAGCGGATACGTTGAAAATTGCAATAAACAATTAATATCTCGGCTTCTAGAGGTGTACATTGTTTGTAACTTTCCACATGTCTTCTGTTGGGTATCCGACACTATATAAAAAATAATCAGCCAATGTACACCTCGAGAATTGAAACTGCAGGGTCCGAGATACAGCGGATACGTTGAAAATTGCAATAAACAATTAATATCTCAGCTTCTAGAGGTGTACATTGTTTGTAACTTTTCAGATGTCTTCTGTTAGGTATCCGACACTATATAAAGAATAATCAGCCAATGTACACCTTGAGAATCGAAACTGCAGGGTCCGAGATACAGCGGATACGTTGAAAATTGCAATAAACAATTAATATCTCGGCTTCTAGAGGTGTACATTGTTTGTAACTTTCCACATGTCTTCTGTTGGGTATCCGACACGATAAAAAAAATAATCAGCCAATGTACACCTCGAGAATTGAAACTGCAGGGTCCGAGATACAGCGGATACGTTGAAAATTGCAATAAACAATTAATATCTCGGCTTCTAGAGGTGTACATTGTTTGTAACTTTTCAGATGTCTTCTGTTAGGTATCCGACACTATATAAAAAATAATCAGCCAATGTACACCTTGAGAATTGAAACTGCAGGGTCCGAGATACAGCGGATACGTTGAAAATTGCAATAAACAATTAATATCTCGGCTTCTAGAGGTGTACATTGTTTTTAACTTTCCACATGTCTTCTGTTGGGTATCCGACACTATATAAAAAATAATCAGCCAATGTACACCTCGAGAATTGAAACTGCAGGGTCCGAGATACAGCGGATACGTTGAAAATTGCAATAAACAATTAATATCTCAGCTTCTAGAGGTGTACATTGTTTGTAACTTTCCACATGTCTTCTGTTGGTTATCCGACACTATATAAAAAATAATCAGCCAATGTACACCTCGAGAGTTGAAACTGCAGGGTCCGAGATACAGCGGATACGTTGAAAATTGCAATAAACAATTAATATCTCAGCTTCTAGAGGTGTACATTGTTTGTAACTTTCCACATGTCTTCTGTTGGGTATCCGACACTATATAAAAAATAATCAGCCAATGTACACCTCCAGAATTGAAACTGCAGGGCCCGAGATACAGCGGATACGTTGAAAATAGAAATAAACAATTAATATCTCGGCTTCTAGAGGTGTACATTATTTGTAACTTTCCACATGTCTTCTGTTGGGTATCCGACACTATATAAAAAATAATCAGCCAATGTACACCTCGAGAATTGAAACTGCAGGGTCCGAGATACAGCGGATACGTTGAAAATTGCAATAAACAATTAATATCTCAGCTTCTAGAGGTGTACATTGTTTGTAACTTTCCACATGTCTTCTGTTGGGTATCCGACACTATATAAAAAATAATCAGCCAATGTACACCTTGAGAATTGAAACTGCAGGGTCCGAGATACAGCGGATACGTTGAAAATTGCAATAAACAATTAATATCTCAGCTTCTAGAGGTGTACATTGTTTGTAACTTTCCACATGTCTTCTGTTGGGTATCCGACACTATATAAAAAATAATCAGCCAATGTAAACCTCGAGAATTGAAACTGCAGGGTCCGAGATACAGCGGATACGTTGAAAATTGCAATAAACAATTAATATCTCAGCTTCTAGAGGTGTACATTGTTTGTAACTTTTCAGATGTCTTCTGTTAGGTATCCGACACTATATAAAAAATAATCAGCCAATGTACACCTTGAGAATTGAAACTGCAGGGTCCGAGATACAGCGGATACGTTGAAAATTGCAATAAACAATTAATATCTCGGCTTCTAGAGGTGTACATTGTTTGTAACTTTCCACATGTCTTCTGTTGGGTATCCGACACTATATAAAAAATAATCAGCCAATGTACACCTCCAGAATTGAAACTGCAGGGCCCGAGATACAGCGGATACGTTGAAAATTGCAATAAACAATTAATATCTCAGCTTCTAGAGGTGTACATTATTTGTAACTTTCCACATGTCTTCTGTTCGGTATCCGACACTATATAAAAAATAATCAGCCAATGTACACCTCGAGAATTGAAACTGCAGGGTCCGAGATACAGCGGATACGTTGAAAATTGCAATAAACAATTAATATCTCAGCTTCTAGAGGTGTACATTGTTTGTAACTTTTCAGATGTCTTCTGTTAGGTATCCGACACTATATAAAAAATAATCAGCCAATGTACACCTCGAGAATTGAAACTGCAGGGTCCGAGATACAGCGGATACGTTGAAAATTGCAATAAACAATTAATATCTCAGCTTCTAGAGGTGTACATTGTTTGTAACTTTCCACATGTCTTCTGTTAGGTATCCGACACTATATAAAAAATAATCAGCCAATGTACACCTTGAGAATTGAAACTGCAGGGTCCGAGATACAGCGGATACGTTGAAAATTGCAATAAACAATTAATATCTCAGCTTCTAGAGGTGTACATTGTTTGGAACTTTCCACATGTCTTCTGTTGAGTATCCGACACTATATAAAAAATAATCAGCCAATGTACACCTCGAGAATTGAAACTGCAGGGTCCGAGATACAGCGGATACGTTGAAAATTGCAATAAACAATTAATATCTCAGCTTCTAGAGGGGTACATTGTTTGTAACTTTTCAGATGTCTTCTGTTAGGTATCCGACACTATATAAAAAATAATCAGCCAATGTACACCTTGAGAATTGAAACTGCAGGGTCCGAGATACAGCGGATACGTTGAAAATTGCAATAAACAATTAATATCTCGGCTTCTAGAGGTGTACATTGTTTGTAACTTTCCACATGTCTTCTGTTGGGTATCCGACACTATATAAAAAATAATCAGCCAATGTACACCTCGAGAATTGAAACTGCAGGGTCCGAGATACAGCGGATACGTTGAAAATTGCAATAAACAATTAATATCTCAGCTTCTAGAGGTGTACATTGTTTGTAACTTTCCACATGTCTTCTGTTGGGTATCCGACACTATATAAAAAATAATCAGCCAATGTACACCTCCAGAATTGAAACTGCAGGGCCCGAGATACAGCGGATACGTTGAAAATATAAATAAACAATTAATATCTCAGCTTCTAGAGGTGTACATTATTTGTAACTTTCCACATGTCTTCTGTTGGGTATCCGACACTATATAAAAAATAATCAGCCAATGTACACCTCGAGAATTGAAACTGCAGGGTCCGAGATACAGCGGATACTTTGAAAATTGCAATAAACAATTAATATCTCGGATTCTAGACGTGTACATTCTTTGTAACTTTCCACATGTCTTCTGTTGGGTATCCGACACCATATAAAAAATAAGCAGCCAATGTACACCTCGAGAATTGAAACCACACGTCCCGAGATATAGCGGATACGATGAAAATTGCAATAAACAATTAATATCTCGGCTTCTAGAGGTGTACATTGTTTGTAACTTTTCAGATGTCTTCTGTTGGGTATCCGACACTATATAAAAAATAATCAGCCAATGTACACCTCGAGAATTGAAACTGCAGGGTCCGAGATACAGCGGATACGTTGAAAATTGCAATAAACAATTAATATCTCAGCTTCTAGAGGTGTACATTGTTTGTAACTTTCCACATGTCTTCTGTTGGGTATCCGACACTATATAAAAAATAATCAGCCAATGTACACCTCGAGAATTGAAACTGCAGGGTCCGAGATACAGCGGATACGTTGAAAATTGCAATAAACAATTAATATCTCAGCTTCTAGAGGTGTACATTGTTTGTAACTTTTCAGATGTCTTCTGTTAGGTATCCGACACTATATAAAAAATAATCAGAAAATGTACACCTTGAGAATTGAAACTGCAGCGTCCGAGATACAGCGGATACGTTGAAAATTGCAATAAACAATTAATATCTCGGCTTCTAGAGGTGTACATTGTTTGTAACTTTTCAGATGTCTTCTGTTGGGTATCCGACACTATATAAAAAATAATCAGCCAATGTACACCTCGAGAATTGAAACTGCAGGGTCCGAGATACAGCGGATACGTTGAAAATTGCAATAAACAATTAATATCTCAGCTTCTAGAGGTGTACATTGTTTGTAACTTTCCACATGTCTTCTGTTGGGTATCCGACACTATATAAAAAATAATCAGCCAATGTACACCTCCAGAATTGAAACTGCAGGGTCCGAGATACAGCGGATACGTTGAAAATTGCAATAAACAATTAATATCTCAGCTTCTAGAGGTGTACATTGTTTGTAACTTTCCACATGTCTTCTGTTGGGTATCCGACACTATATAAAAAATAATCAGCCAATGTAAACCTCGAGAATTGAAACTGCAGGGTCCGAGATACAGCGGATACGTTGAAAATTGCAATAAACAATTAATATCTCAGCTTCTAGAGGTGTACATTGTTTGTAACTTTTCAGATGTCTTCTGTTAGGTATCCGACACTATATAAAAAATAATCAGCCAATGTACACCTTGAGAATTGAAACTGCAGGGTCCGAGATACAGCGGATACGTTGAAAATTGCAATAAACAATTAATATCTCGGCTTCTAGAGGTGTACATTGTTTGTAACTTTCCACATGTCTTCTGTTGGGTATCCGACACTATATAAAAAATAATCAGCCAATGTACACCTCGAGAATTGAAACTGCAGGGTCCGAGATACAGCGGATACGTTGAAAATTGCAATAAACAATTAATATCTCAGCTTCTAGAGGTGTACATTGTTTGTAACTTTTCAGATGTCTTCTGTTAGGTATCCGACACTATATAAAAAATAATCAGCCAATGTACACCTTGAGAATTGAAACTGCAGGGTCCGAGATACAGCGGATACGTTGAAAATTGCAATAAACAATTAATATCTCGGCTTCTAGAGGTGTACATTGTTTGTAACTTTCCACATGTCTTCTGTTGGGTATCCGACACTATATAAAAAATAATCAGCCAATGTACACCTCGAGAATTGAAACTGCAGGGTCCGAGATACAGCGGATACGTTGAAAATTGCAATAAACAATTAATATCTCAGTTTCTAGAGGTGTACATTGTTTGTAACTTTCCACATGTCTTCTGTTGGGTATCCGACACTATATAAAAAATAATCAGCCAATGTACACCTCCAGAATTGAAACTGCAGGGCCCGAGATACAGCGGATACGTTGAAAATAGAAATAAACAATTAATATCTCGGCTTCTAGAGGTGTACATTATTTGTAACTTTCCACATGTCTTCTGTTGGGTATCCGACACTATATAAAAAATAATCAGCCAATGTACACCTCGAGAATTGAAACTGCAGGGTCCGAGATACAGCGGATACGTTGAAAATTGCAATAAACAATTAATATCTCAGCTTCTAGAGGTGTACATTGTTTGTAACTTTCCACATGTCTTCTGTTGGGTATCCGACACTATATAAAAAATAATCAGCCAATGTACACCTTGAGAATTGAAACTGCAGGGTCCGAGATACAGCGGATACGTTGAAAATTGCAATAAACAATTAATATCTCGGCTTCTAGAGGTGTACATTGTTTGTAACTTTCCACATGTCTTCTGTTGGGTATCCGACACTATATAAAAAATAATCAGCCAATGTACACCTCCAGAATTGAAACTGCAGGGCCCGAGATACAGCGGATACGTTGAGAATAGAAATAAACAATTAATATCTCAGCTTCTAGAGGTGTACATTATTTGTAACTTTCCACATGTCTTCTGTTGGGTATCCGACACTATATAAAAAATAATCAGCCAATGTACACCTCGAGAATTGAAACTGCAGGGTCCGAGATACAGCGGATACGTTGAAAATTGCAATAAACAATTAATATCTCAGCTTCTAGAGGTGTACATTGTTTGTAACTTTCCACATGTCTTCTGGTAGGTATCCGACACTATATAAAAAATAATCAGCCAATGTACACCTTGAGAATTGAAACTGCAGGGTCCGAGATACAGCGGATACGTTGAAAATTGCAATAAACAATTAATATCTCGGCTTCTAGAGGTGTACATTGTTTGTAACTTTCCACATGTCTTCTGTTGGGTATCCGACACTATATAAAAAATAATCAGCCAATGTACACCTCGAGAATTGAAACTGCAGGGTCCGAGATACAGCGGATACGTTGAAAATTGCAATAAACAATTAATATCTCAGCTTCTAGAGGTGTACATTGTTTGTAACTTTCCACATGTCTTCTGTTGGGTATCCGACACTATATAAAAAATAATCAGCCAATGTACACCTTGAGAATTGAAACTGCAGGGTCCGAGATACAGCGGATACGTTGAAAATTGCAATAAACAATTAATATCTCGGCTTCTAGAGGTGTACATTGTTTGTAACTTTCCACATGTCTTCTGTTGGGTATCCGACACTATATAAAAAATAATCAGCCAATGTACACCTCCAGAATTGAAACTGCAGGGCCCGAGATACAGCGGATACGTTGAGAATAGAAATAAACAATTAATATCTCAGCTTCTAGAGGTGTACATTATTTGTAACTTTCCACATGTCTTCTGTTGGGTATCCGACACTATATAAAAAATAATCAGCCAATGTACACCTCGAGAATTGAAACTGCAGGGTCCGAGATACAGCGGATACGTTGAAAATTGCAATAAACAATTAATATCTCAGCTTCTAGAGGTGTACATTGTTTGTAACTTTCCACATGTCTTCTGGTAGGTATCCGACACTATATAAAAAATAATCAGCCAATGTACACCTTGAGAATTGAAACTGCAGGGTCCGAGATACAGCGGATACGTTGAAAATTGCAATAAACAATTAATATCTCGGCTTCTAGAGGTGTACATTGTTTGTAACTTTCCACATGTCTTCTGTTGGGTATCCGACACTATATAAAAAATAATCAGCCAATGTACACCTCCAGAATTGAAACTGCAGGGCCCGAGATACAGCGGATACGTTGAAAATAGAAATAAACAATTAATATCTCAGCTTCTAGAGGTGTACATTATTTGTAACTTTCCACATGTCTTCTGTTCGGTATCCGACACTATATAAAAAATAATCAGCCAATGTACACCTCGAGAATTGAAACTGCAGGGTCCGAGATACAGCGGATACGTTGAAAATTGCAATAAACAATTAATATCTCAGCTTCTAGAGGTGTACATTGTTTGTAACTTTTCAGATGTCTTCTGTTAGGTATCCGACACTATATAAAAAATAATCAGCCAATGTACACCTCGAGAATTGAAACTGCAGGGTCCGAGATACAGCGGATACGTTGAAAATTGCAATAAACAATTAATATCTCAGCTTCTAGAGGTGTACATTGTTTGTAACTTTCCACATGTCTTCTGTTAGGTATCCGACACTATATAAAAAATAATCAGCCAATGTACACCTTGAGAATTGAAACTGCAGGGTCCGAGATACAGCGGATACGTTGAAAATTGCAATAAACAATTAATATCTCAGCTTCTAGAGGTGTACATTGTTTGGAACTTTCCACATGTCTTCTGTTGAGTATCCGACACTATATAAAAAATAATCAGCCAATGTACACCTCGAGAATTGAAACTGCAGGGTCCGAGATACAGCGGATACGTTGAAAATTGCAATAAACAATTAATATCTCAGCTTCTAGAGGGGTACATTGTTTGTAACTTTTCAGATGTCTTCTGTTAGGTATCCGACACTATATAAAAAATAATCAGCCAATGTACACCTTGAGAATTGAAACTGCAGGGTCCGAGATACAGCGGATACGTTGAAAATTGCAATAAACAATTAATATCTCGGCTTCTAGAGGTGTACATTGTTTGTAACTTTCCACATGTCTTCTGTTGGGTATCCGACACTATATAAAAAATAATCAGCCAATGTACACCTCGAGAATTGAAACTGCAGGGTCCGAGATACAGCGGATACGTTGAAAATTGCAATAAACAATTAATATCTCAGCTTCTAGAGGTGTACATTGTTTGTAACTTTCCACATGTCTTCTGTTGGGTATCCGACACTATATAAAAAATAATCAGCCAATGTACACCTCCAGAATTGAAACTGCAGGGCCCGAGATACAGCGGATACGTTGAAAATATAAATAAACAATTAATATCTCAGCTTCTAGAGGTGTACATTATTTGTAACTTTCCACATGTCTTCTGTTGGGTATCCGACACTATATAAAAAATAATCAGCCAATGTACACCTCGAGAATTGAAACTGCAGGGTCCGAGATACAGCGGATACTTTGAAAATTGCAATAAACAATTAATATCTCGGATTCTAGACGTGTACATTCTTTGTAACTTTCCACATGTCTTCTGTTGGGTATCCGACACCATATAAAAAATAAGCAGCCAATGTACACCTCGAGAATTGAAACCACACGTCCCGAGATATAGCGGATACGATGAAAATTGCAATAAACAATTAATATCTCGGCTTCTAGAGGTGTACATTGTTTGTAACTTTTCAGATGTCTTCTGTTGGGTATCCGACACTATATAAAAAATAATCAGCCAATGTACACCTCGAGAATTGAAACTGCAGGGTCCGAGATACAGCGGATACGTTGAAAATTGCAATAAACAATTAATATCTCAGCTTCTAGAGGTGTACATTGTTTGTAACTTTCCACATGTCTTCTGTTGGGTATCCGACACTATATAAAAAATAATCAGCCAATGTACACCTCGAGAATTGAAACTGCAGGGTCCGAGATACAGCGGATACGTTGAAAATTGCAATAAACAATTAATATCTCAGCTTCTAGAGGTGTACATTGTTTGTAACTTTTCAGATGTCTTCTGTTAGGTATCCGACACTATATAAAAAATAATCAGAAAATGTACACCTTGAGAATTGAAACTGCAGCGTCCGAGATACAGCGGATACGTTGAAAATTGCAATAAACAATTAATATCTCGGCTTCTAGAGGTGTACATTGTTTGTAACTTTTCAGATGTCTTCTGTTGGGTATCCGACACTATATAAAAAATAATCAGCCAATGTACACCTCGAGAATTGAAACTGCAGGGTCCGAGATACAGCGGATACGTTGAAAATTGCAATAAACAATTAATATCTCAGCTTCTAGAGGTGTACATTGTTTGTAACTTTCCACATGTCTTCTGTTGGGTATCCGACACTATATAAAAAATAATCAGCCAATGTACACCTCCAGAATTGAAACTGCAGGGCCCGAGATACAGCGGATACGTTGAAAATAGAAATAAACAATTAATATCTCGGCTTCTAGAGGTGTACATTATTTGTAACTTTCCACATGTCTTCTGTTGGGTATCCGACACTATATAAAAAATAATCAGCCAATGTACACCTCGAGAATTGAAACTGCAGGGTCCGAGATACAGCGGATACTTTGAAAATTGCAATAAACAATTAATATCTTGGATTCTAGAGGTGTACATTCTTTGTAACTTTCCACATGTCTTCTGTTGGGTATCCGACACCATATAAAAAATAAGCAGCCAATGTACACCTCGAGAATTGAAACCACACGTCCCGAGATATAGCGGATACGATGAAAATTGCAATAAACAATTAATATCTCGGCTTCTAGAGGTGTACATTGTTTGTAACTTTCCACATGTCTTCTGTTGGGTATCCGACACTATATAAAAATAATCAGCCAATGTACACTTCCAGAATTGAAACTGCAGGGCCCGAGATACAGCGGATACGTTGAAAATAGAAATAAACAATTAATATCTCAGCTTCTAGAGGTGTACATTATTTGTAACTTTCCACATGTCTTCTGTTGGGTATCCGACACTATATAAAAAATAATCAGCCAATGTACACCTCGAGAATTGAAACTGCAGGGTCCGAGATACAGCGGATACGTTGAAAATTGCAATAAACAATTAATATCTCAGCTTCTAGAGGTGTACATTGTTTGTAACTTTTCAGATGTCTTCTGTTAGGTATCCGACACTATATAAAAAATAATCAGCCAATGTACACCTTGAGAATCGAAACTGCAGGGTCCGAGATACAGCGGATACGTTGAAAATTGCAATAAACAATTAATATCTCGGCTTCTAGAGGTGTACATTGTTTGTAACTTTCCACATGTCTTCTGTTGGGTATCCGACACGACAAAAAAAATAATCAGCCAATGTACACCTCGGGAATTGAAACTGCAGGGTCCGAGATACAGCGGATACGTTGAAAATTGCAATAAACAATTAATATCTCAGCTTCTAGAGGTGTACATTATTTGTAACTTTCCACATGTCTTCTGTTCGGTATCCGACACTATATAAAAAATAATCAGCCAATGTACACCTCGAGAATTGAAACTGCAGGGTCCGAGATACAGCGGATACGTTGAAAATTGCAATAAACAATTAATATCTCGGCTTCTAGAGGTGTACATTGTTTGTAACTTTCCACATGTCTTCTGTTGGGTATCCGACACTATATAAAAAATAATCAGCCAATGTACACCTCCAGAATTGAAACTGCAGGGCCCGAGATACAGCGGATACGTTGAAAATAGAAATAAACAATTAATATCTCAGCTTCTAGAGGTGTACATTATTTGTAACTTTCCACATATCTTCTGTTCGGTATCCGACACTATATAAAAAATAATCAGCCAATGTACACCTCGAGAATTGAAACTGCAGGGTCCGAGATACAGCGGATACGTTGAAAATTGCAATAAACAATTAATATCTCAGCTTCTAGAGGTGTACATTGTTTGTAACTTTCCACATGTCTTCTGTTGGGTATCCGACACTATATAAAAAATAATCAGCCAATGTACACCTCCAGAATTGAAACTGCAGGGCCCGAGATACAGCGGATACGTTGAAAATAGAAATAAACAATTAATATCTCGGCTTCTAGAGGTGTACATTATTTGTAACTTTCCACATGTCTTCTGTTGGGTATCCGACACTATATAAAAAATAATCAGCCAATGTACACCTCGAGAATTGAAACTGCAGGGTCCGAGATACAGCGGATACTTTGAAAATTGCAATAAACAATTAATATCTCGGATTCTAGAGGTGTACATTCTTTGTAACTTTCCACATGTCTTCTGTTGGGTATCCGACACGACAAAAAAAATAATCAGCCAATGTACACCTCGGGAATTGAAACTGCAGGGTCCGAGATACAGCGGATACGTTGAAAATTGCAATAAACAATTAATATCTCAGCTTCTAGAGGTGTACATTGTTTGTAACTTTTCAGATGTCTTCTGTTAGGTATCCGACACTATATAAAAAATAATCAGCCAATGTACACCTTGAGAATCGAAACTGCAGGGTCCGAGATACAGCGGATACGTTGAAAATTGCAATAAACAATTAATATCTCGGCTTCTAGAGGTGTACATTGTTTGTAACTTTCCACATGTCTTCTGTTGGGTATCCGACACGACAAAAAAAATAATCAGCCAATGTACACCTCGGGAATTGAAACTGCAGGGTCCGAGATACAGCGGATACGTTGAAAATTGCAATAAACAATTAATATCTCAGCTTCTAGAGGTGTACATTGTTTGTAACTTTCCACATGTCTTCTGTTAGGTATCCGACACTATATAAAAAATAATCAGCCAATGTACACCTTGAGAATTGAAACTGCAGGGTCCGAGATACAGCGGATACGTTGAAAATTGCAATAAACAATTAATATCTCGGCTTCTAGAGGTGAACATTGTTTGTAACTTTCCACATGTCTTCTGTTGGGTATCCGACACTATATAAAAAATAATCAGCCAATGTACACCTCCAGAATTGAAACTGCAGGGCCCGAGATACAGCGGATACGTTGAAAATAGAAATAAACAATTAATATCTCAGCTTCTAGAGGTGTACATTATTTGTAACTTTCCACATGTCTTCTGTTCGGTATCCGACACTATATAAAAAATAATCAGCCAATGTACACCTCGAGAATTGAAACTGCAGGGTCCGAGATACAGCGGATACGTTGAAAATTGCAATAAACAATTAATATCTCAGCTTCTAGAGGTGTACATTGTTTGTAACTTTTTAGATGTCTTCTGTTAGGTATCCGACACTATATAAAAAATAATCAGCCAATGTACACCTTGAGAATTGAAACTGCAGGGTCCGAGATACAGCGGATACGTTGAAAATTGCAATAAACAATTAATATCTCAGCTTCTAGAGGTGTACATTGTTTGGAACTTTCCACATGTCTTCTGTTGAGTATCCGACACTATATAAAAAATAATCAGCCAATGTACACCTCGAGAATTGAAACTGCAGGGTCCGAGATACAGCGGATACGTTGAAAATTGCAATAAACAATTAATATCTCAGCTTCTAGAGGGGTACATTGTTTGTAACTTTTCAGATGTCTTCTGTTAGGTATCCGACACTATATAAAAAATAATCAGCCAATGTACACCTTGAGAATTGAAACTGCAGGGTCCGAGATACAGCGGATACGTTGAAAATTGCAATAAACAATTAATATCTCGGCTTCTAGAGGTGTACATTGTTTGTAACTTTCCACATGTCTTCTGTTGGGTATCCGACACTATATAAAAAATAATCAGCCAATGTACACCTCGAGAATTGAAACTGCAGGGTCCGAGATACAGCGGATACGTTGAAAATTGCAATAAACAATTAATATCTCAGCTTCTAGAGGTGTACATTGTTTGTAACTTTCCACATGTCTTCTGTTGGGTATCCGACACTATATAAAAAATAATCAGCCAATGTACACCTCCAGAATTGAAACTGCAGGGCCCGAGATACAGCGGATACGTTGAAAATATAAATAAACAATTAATATCTCAGCTTCTAGAGGTGTACATTATTTGTAACTTTCCACATGTCTTCTGTTGGGTATCCGACACTATATAAAAAATAATCAGCCAATGTACACCTCGAGAATTGAAACTGCAGGGTCCGAGATACAGCGGATACTTTGAAAATTGCAATAAACAATTAATATCTCGGATTCTAGACGTGTACATTCTTTGTAACTTTCCACATGTCTTCTGTTGGGTATCCGACACCATATAAAAAATAAGCAGCCAATGTACACCTCGAGAATTGAAACCACACGTCCCGAGATATAGCGGATACGATGAAAATTGCAATAAACAATTAATATCTCGGCTTCTAGAGGTGTACATTGTTTGTAACTTTTCAGATGTCTTCTGTTGGGTATCCGACACTATATAAAAAATAATCAGCCAATGTACACCTCGAGAATTGAAACTGCAGGGTCCGAGATACAGCGGATACGTTGAAAATTGCAATAAACAATTAATATCTCAGCTTCTAGAGGTGTACATTGTTTGTAACTTTCCACATGTCTTCTGTTGGGTATCCGACACTATATAAAAAATAATCAGCCAATGTACACCTCGAGAATTGAAACTGCAGGGTCCGAGATACAGCGGATACGTTGAAAATTGCAATAAACAATTAATATCTCAGCTTCTAGAGGTGTACATTGTTTGTAACTTTTCAGATGTCTTCTGTTAGGTATCCGACACTATATAAAAAATAATCAGAAAATGTACACCTTGAGAATTGAAACTGCAGCGTCCGAGATACAGCGGATACGTTGAAAATTGCAATAAACAATTAATATCTCGGCTTCTAGAGGTGTACATTGTTTGTAACTTTTCAGATGTCTTCTGTTGGGTATCCGACACTATATAAAAAATAATCAGCCAATGTACACCTCGAGAATTGAAACTGCAGGGTCCGAGATACAGCGGATACGTTGAAAATTGCAATAAACAATTAATATCTCAGCTTCTAGAGGTGTACATTGTTTGTAACTTTCCACATGTCTTCTGTTGGGTATCCGACACTATATAAAAAATAATCAGCCAATGTACACCTCCAGAATTGAAACTGCAGGGCCCGAGATACAGCGGATACGTTGAAAATAGAAATAAACAATTAATATCTCGGCTTCTAGAGGTGTACATTATTTGTAACTTTCCACATGTCTTCTGTTGGGTATCCGACACTATATAAAAAATAATCAGCCAATGTACACCTCGAGAATTGAAACTGCAGGGTCCGAGATACAGCGGATACTTTGAAAATTGCAATAAACAATTAATATCTTGGATTCTAGAGGTGTACATTCTTTGTAACTTTCCACATGTCTTCTGTTGGGTATCCGACACCATATAAAAAATAAGCAGCCAATGTACACCTCGAGAATTGAAACCACACGTCCCGAGATATAGCGGATACGATGAAAATTGCAATAAACAATTAATATCTCGGCTTCTAGAGGTGTACATTGTTTGTAACTTTCCACATGTCTTCTGTTGGGTATCCGACACTATATAAAAATAATCAGCCAATGTACACTTCCAGAATTGAAACTGCAGGGCCCGAGATACAGCGGATACGTTGAAAATAGAAATAAACAATTAATATCTCAGCTTCTAGAGGTGTACATTATTTGTAACTTTCCACATGTCTTCTGTTGGGTATCCGACACTATATAAAAAATAATCAGCCAATGTACACCTCGAGAATTGAAACTGCAGGGTCCGAGATACAGCGGATACGTTGAAAATTGCAATAAACAATTAATATCTCAGCTTCTAGAGGTGTACATTGTTTGTAACTTTTCAGATGTCTTCTGTTAGGTATCCGACACTATATAAAAAATAATCAGCCAATGTACACCTTGAGAATCGAAACTGCAGGGTCCGAGATACAGCGGATACGTTGAAAATTGCAATAAACAATTAATATCTCGGCTTCTAGAGGTGTACATTGTTTGTAACTTTCCACATGTCTTCTGTTGGGTATCCGACACGACAAAAAAAATAATCAGCCAATGTACACCTCGGGAATTGAAACTGCAGGGTCCGAGATACAGCGGATACGTTGAAAATTGCAATAAACAATTAATATCTCAGCTTCTAGAGGTGTACATTATTTGTAACTTTCCACATGTCTTCTGTTCGGTATCCGACACTATATAAAAAATAATCAGCCAATGTACACCTCGAGAATTGAAACTGCAGGGTCCGAGATACAGCGGATACGTTGAAAATTGCAATAAACAATTAATATCTCGGCTTCTAGAGGTGTACATTGTTTGTAACTTTCCACATGTCTTCTGTTGGGTATCCGACACTATATAAAAAATAATCAGCCAATGTACACCTCCAGAATTGAAACTGCAGGGCCCGAGATACAGCGGATACGTTGAAAATAGAAATAAACAATTAATATCTCAGCTTCTAGAGGTGTACATTATTTGTAACTTTCCACATATCTTCTGTTCGGTATCCGACACTATATAAAAAATAATCAGCCAATGTACACCTCGAGAATTGAAACTGCAGGGTCCGAGATACAGCGGATACGTTGAAAATTGCAATAAACAATTAATATCTCAGCTTCTAGAGGTGTACATTGTTTGTAACTTTCCACATGTCTTCTGTTGGGTATCCGACACTATATAAAAAATAATCAGCCAATGTACACCTCCAGAATTGAAACTGCAGGGCCCGAGATACAGCGGATACGTTGAAAATAGAAATAAACAATTAATATCTCGGCTTCTAGAGGTGTACATTATTTGTAACTTTCCACATGTCTTCTGTTGGGTATCCGACACTATATAAAAAATAATCAGCCAATGTACACCTCGAGAATTGAAACTGCAGGGTCCGAGATACAGCGGATACTTTGAAAATTGCAATAAACAATTAATATCTCGGATTCTAGAGGTGTACATTCTTTGTAACTTTCCACATGTCTTCTGTTGGGTATCCGACACGACAAAAAAAATAATCAGCCAATGTACACCTCGGGAATTGAAACTGCAGGGTCCGAGATACAGCGGATACGTTGAAAATTGCAATAAACAATTAATATCTCAGCTTCTAGAGGTGTACATTGTTTGTAACTTTTCAGATGTCTTCTGTTAGGTATCCGACACTATATAAAAAATAATCAGCCAATGTACACCTTGAGAATCGAAACTGCAGGGTCCGAGATACAGCGGATACGTTGAAAATTGCAATAAACAATTAATATCTCGGCTTCTAGAGGTGTACATTGTTTGTAACTTTCCACATGTCTTCTGTTGGGTATCCGACACGACAAAAAAAATAATCAGCCAATGTACACCTCGGGAATTGAAACTGCAGGGTCCGAGATACAGCGGATACGTTGAAAATTGCAATAAACAATTAATATCTCAGCTTCTAGAGGTGTACATTGTTTGTAACTTTCCACATGTCTTCTGTTAGGTATCCGACACTATATAAAAAATAATCAGCCAATGTACACCTTGAGAATTGAAACTGCAGGGTCCGAGATACAGCGGATACGTTGAAAATTGCAATAAACAATTAATATCTCGGCTTCTAGAGGTGAACATTGTTTGTAACTTTCCACATGTCTTCTGTTGGGTATCCGACACTATATAAAAAATAATCAGCCAATGTACACCTCCAGAATTGAAACTGCAGGGCCCGAGATACAGCGGATACGTTGAAAATAGAAATAAACAATTAATATCTCAGCTTCTAGAGGTGTACATTATTTGTAACTTTCCACATGTCTTCTGTTCGGTATCCGACACTATATAAAAAATAATCAGCCAATGTACACCTCGAGAATTGAAACTGCAGGGTCCGAGATACAGCGGATACGTTGAAAATTGCAATAAACAATTAATATCTCAGCTTCTAGAGGTGTACATTGTTTGTAACTTTTTAGATGTCTTCTGTTAGGTATCCGACACTATATAAAAAATAATCAGCCAATGTACACCTCGAGAATTGAAACTGCAGGGTCCGAGATACAGCGGATACGTTGAAAATTGCAATAAACAATTAATATCTCAGCTTCTAGAGGTGTACATTGTTTGTAACTTTCCACATGTCTTCTGTTGGGTATCCGACACTACATAAAAAATAATCAGCCAATGTAAACCTCGAGAATTGAAACTGCAGGGTCCGAGATACAGCGGATACGTTGAAAATTGCAATAAACAATTAATATCTCAGCTTCTAGAGGTGTACATTGTTTGTAACTTTTCAGATGTCTTCTGTTAGGTATCCGACACTATATAAAAAATAATCAGCCAATGTACACCTTGAGAATTGAAACTGCAGGGTCCGAGATACAGCGGATACGTTGAAAATTGCAATAAACAATTAATATCTCGGCTTCTAGAGGTGTACATTGTTTGTAACTTTCCACATGTCTTCTGTTGGGTATCCGACACTATATAAAAAATAATCAGCCAATGTACACCTCGAGAATTGAAACTGCAGGGTCCGAGATACAGCGGATACGTTGAAAATTGCAATAAACAATTAATATCTCAGCTTCTAGAGGTGTACATTGTTTGTAACTTTTCAGATGTCTTCTGTTAGGTATCCGACACTATATAAAAAATAATCAGCCAATGTACACCTTGAGAATTGAAACTGCAGGGTCCGAGATACAGCGGATACGTTGAAAATTGCAATAAACAATTAATATCTCGGCTTCTAGAGGTGTACATTGTTTGTAACTTTCCACATGTCTTCTGTTGGGTATCCGACACTATATAAAAAATAATCAGCCAATGTACACCTCGAGAATTGAAACTGCAGGGTCCGAGATACAGCGGATACGTTGAAAATTGCAATAAACAATTAATATCTCAGCTTCTAGAGGTGTACATTGTTTGTAACTTTCCACATGTCTTCTGTTGGGTATCCGACACTATATAAAAAATAATCAGCCAATGTACACCTCCAGAATTGAAACTGCAGGGCCCGAGATACAGCGGATACGTTGAAAATAGAAATAAACAATTAATATCTCGGCTTCTAGAGGTGTACATTATTTGTAACTTTCCACATCTCTTCTGTTGGGTATCCGACACTATATAAAAAATAATCAGCCAATGTACACCTCGAGAATTGAAACTGCAGGGTCCGAGATACAGCGGATACGTTGAAAATTGCAATAAACAATTAATATCTCAGCTTCTAGAGGTGTACATTGTTTGTAACTTTTCAGATGTCTTCTGTTAGGTATCCGACACTATATAAAAAATAATCAGCCAATGTACACCTTGAGAATCGAAACTGCAGGGTCCGAGATACAGCGGATACGTTGAAAATTGCAATAAACAATTAATATCTCGGCTTCTAGAGGTGTACATTGTTTGTAACTTTCCACATGTCTTCTGTTGGGTATCCGACACGATAAAAAAAATAATCAGCCAATGTACACCTCGAGAATTGAAACTGCAGGGTCCGAGATACAGCGGATACGTTGAAAATTGCAATAAACAATTAATATCTCGGCTTCTAGAGGTGTACATTGTTTGTAACTTTTCAGATGTCTTCTGTTAGGTATCCGACACTATATAAAAAATAATCAGCCAATGTACACCTTGAGAATTGAAACTGCAGGGTCCGAGATACAGCGGATACGTTGAAAATTGCAATAAACAATTAATATCTCGGCTTCTAGAGGTGTACATTGTTTGTAACTTTCCACATGTCTTCTGTTGGGTATCCGACACTATATAAAAAATAATCAGCCAATGTACACCTCGAGAATTGAAACTGCAGGGTCCGAGATACAGCGGATACGTTGAAAATTGCAATAAACAATTAATATCTCAGCTTCTAGAGGTGTACATTGTTTGTAACTTTCCACATGTCTTCTGTTGGGTATCCGACACTATATAAAAAATAATCAGCCAATGTACACCTTGAGAATTGAAACTGCAGGGTCCGAGATACAGCGGATACGTTGAAAATTGCAATAAACAATTAATATCTCGGCTTCTAGAGGTGTACATTGTTTGTAACTTTCCACATGTCTTCTGTTGGGTATCCGACACTATATAAAAAATAATCAGCCAATGTACACCTCCAGAATTGAAACTGCAGGGCCCGAGATACAGCGGATACGTTGAAAATAGAAATAAACAATTAATATCTCAGCTTCTAGAGGTGTACATTATTTGTAACTTTCCACATGTCTTCTGTTGGGTATCCGACACTATATAAAAAATAATCAGCCAATGTACACCTCGAGAATTGAAACTGCAGGGTCCGAGATACAGCGGATACGTTGAAAATTGCAATAAACAATTAATATCTCAGCTTCTAGAGGTGTACATTGTTTGTAACTTTTCAGATGTCTTCTGTTAGGTATCCGACACTATATAAAAAATAATCAGCCAATGTACACCTTGAGAATCGAAACTGCAGGGTCCGAGATACAGCGGATACGTTGAAAATTGCAATAAACAATTAATATCTCGGCTTCTAGAGGTGTACATTGTTTGTAACTTTCCACATGTCTTCTGTTGGGTATCCGACACGATAAAAAAAATAATCAGCCAATGTACACCTCGGGAATTGAAACTGCAGGGTCCGAGATACAGCGGATACGTTGAAAATTGCAATAAACAATTAATATCTCAGCTTCTAGAGGTGTACATTGTTTGTAACTTTCCACATGTCTTCTGTTAGGTATCCGACACTATATAAAAAATAATCAGCCAATGTACACCTTGAGAATTGAAACTGCAGGGTCCGAGATACAGCGGATACGTTGAAAATTGCAATAAACAATTAATATCTCGGCTTCTAGAGGTGTACATTGTTTGTAACTTTCCACATGTCTTCTGTTGGGTATCCGACACTATATAAAAAATAATCAGCCAATGTACACCTCCAGAATTGAAACTGCAGGGCCCGAGATACAGCGGATACGTTGAAAATAGAAATAAACAATTAATATCTCAGCTTCTAGAGGTGTACATTATTTGTAACTTTCCACATGTCTTCTGTTCGGTATCCGACACTATATAAAAAATAATCAGCCAATGTACACCTCGAGAATTGAAACTGCAGGGTCCGAGATACAGCGGATACGTTGAAAATTGCAATAAACAATTAATATCTCAGCTTCTAGAGGTGTACATTGTTTGTAACTTTTCAGATGTCTTCTGTTAGGTATCCGACACTATATAAAAAATAATCAGCCAATGTACACCTCGAGAATTGAAACTGCAGGGTCCGAGATACAGCGGATACGTTGAAAATTGCAATAAACAATTAATATCTCAGCTTCTAGAGGTGTACATTGTTTGTAACTTTCCACATGTCTTCTGTTAGGTATCCGACACTATATAAAAAATAATCAGCCAATGTACACCTCGAGAATTGAAACTGCAGGGTCCGAGATACAGCGGATACGTTGAAAATTGCAATAAACAATTAATATCTCAGCTTCTAGAGGTGTACATTGTTTGTAACTTTCCACATGTCTTCTGTTGAGTATCCGACACTATATAAAAAATAATCAGCCAATGTACACCTCGAGAATTGAAACTGCAGGGTCCGAGATACAGCGGATACGTTGAAAATTGCAATAAACAATTAATATCTCAGCTTCTAGAGGTGTACATTGTTTGTAACTTTCCACATGTCTTCTGTTGAGTATCCGACACTATATAAAAAATAATCAGCCAATGTACACCTCGAGAATTGAAACTGCAGGGTCCGAGATACAGCGGATACGTTGAAAATTGCAATAAACAATTAATATCTCAGCTTCTAGAGGTGTACATTGTTTGTAACTTTTCAGATGTCTTCTGTTAGGTATCCGACACTATATAAAAAATAATCAGCCAATGTACACCTTGAGAATTGAAACTGCAGGGTCCGAGATACAGCGGATACGTTGAAAATTGCAATAAACAATTAATATCTCGGCTTCTAGAGGTGTACATTGTTTGTAACTTTCCACATGTCTTCTGTTGGGTATCCGACACTATATAAAAAATAATCAGCCAATGTACACCTCGAGAATTGAAACTGCAGGGTCCGAGATACAGCGGATACGTTGAAAATTGCAATAAACAATTAATATCTCAGCTTCTAGAGGTGTACATTGTTTGTAACTTTCCACATGTCTTCTGTTGGGTATCCGACACTATATAAAAAATAATCAGCCAATGTACACCTCCAGAATTGAAACTGCAGGGCCCGAGATACAGCGGATACGTTGAAAATATAAATAAACAATTAATATCTCAGCTTCTAGAGGTCTACATTATTTGTAACTTTCCACATGTCTTCTGTTGGGTATCCGACACTATATAAAAAATAATCAGCCAATGTACACCTCGAGAATTGAAACTGCAGGGTCCGAGATACAGCGGATACTTTGAAAATTGCAATAAACAATTAATATCTCGGATTCTAGAGGTGTACATTCTTTGTAACTTTCCACATGTCTTCTGTTGGGTATCCGACACCATATAAAAAATAAGCAGCCAATGTACACCTCGAGAATTGAAACCACACGTCCCGAGATATAGCGGATACGATGAAAATTGCAATAAACAATTAATATCTCGGCTTCTAGAGGTGTACATTGTTTGTAACTTTTCAGATGTCTCCTGTTAGGTATCCGACACTATATAAAAAATAATCAGCCAATGTACACCTTGAGAATTGAAACTGCAGGGTCCGAGATACAGCGGATACGTTGAAAATTGCAATAAACAATTAATATCTCGGCTTCTAGAGGTGTACATTGTTTGTAACTTTCCACATGTCTTCTGTTGGGTATCCGACACTATATAAAAAATAATCAGCCAATGTACACCTCGAGAATTGAAACTGCAGGGTCCGAGATACAGCGGATACGTTGAAAATTGCAATAAACAATTAATATCTCAGCTTCTAGAGGTGTACATTGTTTGTAACTTTCCACATGTCTTCTGTTTCGTATCCGACACTATATAAAAAATAATCAGCCAATGTACACCTCCAGAATTGAAACTGCAGGGCCCGAGATACAGCGGATACGTTGAAAATAGAAATAAACAATTAATATCTCGGCTTCTAGAGGTGTACATTATTTGTAACTTTCCACATGTCTTCTGTTGGGTATCCGACACTATATAAAAAATAATCAGCCAATGTACACCTTGAGAATCGAAACTGCAGGGTCCGAGATACAGCGGATACGTTGAAAATTGCAATAAACAATTAATATCTCGGCTTCTAGAGGTGTACATTGTTTGTAACTTTCCACATGTCTTCTGTTGGGTATCCGACACGATAAAAAAAATAATCAGCCAATGTACACCTCGGGAATTGAAACTGCAGGGTCCGAGATACAGCGGATACGTTGAAAATTGCAATAAACAATTAATATCTCAGCTTCTAGAGGTGTACATTGTTTGTAACTTTCCACATGTCTTCTGTTAGGTATCCGACACTATATAAAAAATAATCAGCCAATGTACACCTTGAGAATTGAAACTGCAGGGTCCGAGATACAGCGGATACGTTGAAAATTGCAATAAACAATTAATATCTCAGCTTCTAGAGGTGTACATTGTTTGTAACTTTTCAGATGTCTTCTGTTAGGTATCCGACACTATATAAAAAATAATCAGCCAATGTACACCTTGAGAATTGAAACTGCAGGGTCCGAGATACAGCGGATACGTTGAAAATTGCAATAAACAATTAATATCTCGGCTTCTAGAGGTGTACATTGTTTGTAACTTTCCACATGTCTTCTGTTGGGTATCCGACACTATATAAAAAATAATCAGCCAATGTACACCTCGAGAATTGAAACTGCAGGGTCCGAGATACAGCGGATACGTTGAAAATAGAAATAAACAATTAATATCTCGGCTTCTAGAGGTGTACATTGTTTGTAACTTTTCAGATGTCTTCTGTTAGGTATCCGACACTATATAAAAAATAATCAGCCAATGTACACCTTGAGAATCGAAACTGCAGGGTCCGAGATACAGCGGATACCTTGAAAATTGCAATAAACAATTAATATCTCGGCTTCTAGAGGTGTACATTGTTTGTAACTTTCCACATGTCTTCTGTTGGGTATCCGACACGATAAAAAAAATAATCAGCCAATGTACACCTCGGGAATTCAAACTGCAGGGTCCGAGATACAGCGGATACGTTGAAAATTGCAATAAACAATTAATATCTCAGCTTCTAGAGGTGTACATTGTTTGTAACTTTCCACATGTCTTCTGTTAGGTATCCGACACTATATAAAAAATAATCAGCCAATGTACACCTTGAGAATTGAAACTGCAGGGTCCGAGATACAGCGGATACGTTGAAAATTGCAATAAACAATTAATATCTCGGCTTCTAGAGGTGTACATTGTTTGTAACTTTCCACATGTCTTCTGTTGGGTATCCGACACTATATAAAAAATAATCAGCCAATGTACACCTCCAGAATTGAAACTGCAGGGCCCGAGATACAGCGGATACGTTGAAAATAGAAATAAACAATTAATATCTCAGCTTCTAGAGGTGTACATTATTTGTAACTTTCCACATGTCTTCTGTTGGGTATCCGACACTATATAAAAAATAATCAGCCAATGTACACCTCGAGAATTGAAACTGCAGGGTCCGAGATACAGCGGATACGTTGAAAATTGCAATAAACAATTAATATCTCAGCTTCTAGAGGTGTACATTGTTTGTAACTTTTCAGATGTCTTCTGTTAGGTATCCGACACTATATAAAAAATAATCAGCCAATGTACACCTCGAGAATTGAAACTGCAGGGTCCGAGATACAGCGGATACGTTGAAAATTGCAATAAACAATTAATATCTCAGCTTCTAGAGGTGTACATTGTTTGTAACTTTCCACATGTCTTCTGTTAGGTATCCGACACTATATAAAAAATAATCAGCCAATGTACACCTTGAGAATTGAAACTGCAGGGTCCGAGATACAGCGGATACGTTGAAAATTGCAATAAACAATTAATATCTCAGCTTCTAGAGGTGTACATTGTTTGTAACTTTCCACATGTCTTCTGTTGAGTATCCGACACTATATAAAAAATAATCAGCCAATGTACACCTCGAGAATTGAAACTGCAGGGTCCGAGATACAGCGGATACGTTGAAAATTGCAATAAACAATTAATATCTCAGCTTCTAGAGGTGTACATTGTTTGTAACTTTTCAGATGTCTTCTGTTAGGTATCCGACACTATATAAAAAATAATCAGCCAATGTACACCTTGAGAATTGAAACTGCAGGGTCCGAGATACAGCGGATACGTTGAAAATTGCAATAAACAATTAATATCTCGGCTTCTAGAGGTGTACATTGTTTGTAACTTTCCACATGTCTTCTGTTGGGTATCCGACACTATATAAAAAATAATCAGCCAATGTACACCTTGAGAATTGAAACTGCAGGGTCCGAGATACAGCGGATACGTTGAAAATTGCAATAAACAATTAATATCTCAGCTTCTAGAGGTGTACATTGTTTGTAACTTTTCAGATGTCTTCTGTTAGGTATCCGACACTATATAAAAAATAATCAGCCAATGTACACCTTGAGAATTGAAACTGCAGGGTCCGAGATACAGCGGATACGTTGAAAATTGCAATAAACAATTAATATCTCGGCTTCTAGAGGTGTACATTGTTTGTAACTTTCCACATGTCTTCTGTTGGGTATCCGACACTATATAAAAAATAATCAGTTAATGTACACCTCGAGAATTGAAACTGCAGGGTCCGAGATACAGCGGATACGTTGAAAATAGAAATAAACAATTAATATCTCGGCTTCTAGAGGTGTACATTGTTTGTAACTTTTCAGATGTCTTCTGTTAGGTATCCGACACTATATAAAAAATAATCAGCCAATGTACACCTTGAGAATCGAAACTGCAGGGTCCGAGATACAGCGGATACGTTGAAAATTGCAATAAACAATTAATATCTCGGCTTCTAGAGGTGTACATTGTTTGTAACTTTCCACATGTCTTCTGTTGGGTATCCGACACGATAAAAAAAATAATCAGCCAATGTACACCTCGGTAATTCAAACTGCAGGGTCCGAGATACAGCGGATACGTTGAAAATTGCAATAAACAATTAATATCTCAGCTTCTAGAGGTGTACATTGTTTGTAACTTTCCACATGTCTTCTGTTAGGTATCCGACACTATATAAAAAATAATCAGCCAATGTACACCTTGAGAATTGAAACTGCAGGGTCCGAGATACAGCGGATACGTTGAAAATTGCAATAAACAATTAATATCTCAGCTTCTAGAGGTGTACATTGTTTGTAACTTTTCAGATGTCTTCTGTTAGGTATCCGACACTATATAAAAAATAATCAGCCAATGTACACCTTGAGAATTGAAACTGCAGGGTCCGAGATACAGCGGATACGTTGAAAATTGCAATAAACAATTAATATCTCGGCTTCTAGAGGTGTACATTGTTTGTAACTTTCCACATGTCTTCTGTTGGGTATCCGACACTATATAAAAAATAATCAGCCAATGTACACCTCGAGAATTGAAACTGCAGGGTCCGAGATACAGCGGATACGTTGAAAATAGAAATAAACAATTAATATCTCGGCTTCTAGAGGTGTACATTGTTTGTAACTTTTCAGATGTCTTCTGTTAGGTATCCGACACTATATAAAAAATAATCAGCCAATGTACACCTTGAGAATCGAAACTGCAGGGTCCGAGATACAGCGGATACGTTGAAAATTGCAATAAACAATTAATATCTCGGCTTCTAGAGGTGTACATTGTTTGTAACTTTCCACATGTCTTCTGTTGGGTATCCGACACGATAAAAAAAATAATCAGCCAATGTACACCTCGGGAATTCAAACTGCAGGGTCCGAGATACAGCGGATACGTTGAAAATTGCAATAAACAATTAATATCTCAGCTTCTAGAGGTGTAGATTGTTTGTAACTTTCCACATGTCTTCTGTTAGGTATCCGACACTATATAAAAAATAATCAGCCAATGTACACCTTGAGAATTGAAACTGCAGGGTCCGAGATACAGCGGATACGTTGAAAATTGCAATAAACAATTAATATCTCGGCTTCTAGAGGTGTACATTGTTTGTAACTTTCCACATGTCTTCTGTTGGGTATCCGACACTATATAAAAAATAATCAGCCAATGTACACCTTGAGAATTGAAACTGCAGGGTCCGAGATACAGCGGATACGTTGAAAATTGCAATAAACAATTAATATCTCAGCTTCTAGAGGTGTACATTGTTTGTAACTTTTCAGATGTCTTCTGTTAGGTATCCGACACTATATAAAAAATAATCAGCCAATGTACACCTTGAGAATTGAAACTGCAGGGTCCGAGATACAGCGGATACGTTGAAAATTGCAATAAACAATTAATATCTCGGCTTCTAGAGGTGTACATTGTTTGTAACTTTCCACATGTCTTCTGTTGGGTATCCGACACTATATAAAAAATAATCAGTTAATGTACACCTCGAGAATTGAAACTGCAGGGTCCGAGATACAGCGGATACGTTGAAAATAGAAATAAACAATTAATATCTCGGCTTCTAGAGGTGTACATTGTTTGTAACTTTCCACATGTCTTCTGTTGGGTATCCGACACGATAAAAAAAATAATCAGCCAATGTACACCTCGGTAATTCAAACTGCAGGGTCCGAGATACAGCGGATACGTTGAAAATTGCAATAAACAATTAATATCTCAGCTTCTAGAGGTGTACATTGTTTGTAACTTTCCACATGTCTTCTGTTAGGTATCCGACACTATATAAAAAATAATCAGCCAATGTACACCTTGAGAATTGAAACTGCAGGGTCCGAGATACAGCGGATACGTTGAAAATTGCAATAAACAATTAATATCTCGGCTTCTAGAGGTGTACATTGTTTGTAACTTTCCACATGTCTTCTGTTGGGTATCCGACACTATATAAAAAATAATCAGCCAATGTACACCTCCAGAATTGAAACTGCAGGGCCCGAGATACAGCGGATACGTTGAAAATAGAAATAAACAATTAATATCTCAGCTTCTAGAGGTGTACATTATTTGTAACTTTCCACATGTCTTCTGTTGGGTATCCGACACTATATAAAAAATAATCAGCCAATGTACACCTCGAGAATTGAAACTGCAGGGTCCGAGATACAGCGGATACGTTGAAAATTGCAATAAACAATTAATATCTCAGCTTCTAGAGGTGTACATTGTTTGTAACTTTTCAGATGTCTTCTGTTAGGTATCCGACACTATATAAAAAATAATCAGCCAATGTACACCTCGAGAATTGAAACTGCAGGGTCCGAGATACAGCGGATACGTTGAAAATTGCAATAAACAATTAATATCTCAGCTTCTAGAGGTGTACATTGTTTGTAACTTTCCACATGTCTTCTGTTAGGTATCCGACACTATATAAAAAATAATCAGCCAATGTACACCTCCAGAATTGAAACTGCAGGGTCCGAGATACAGCGGATACGTTGAAAATTGCAATAAACAATTAATATCTCGGCTTCTAGAGGTGTACATTATTTGTAACTTTCCACATGTCTTCTGTTGGGTATCCGACACTATATAAAAAATAATCAGCCATTGTACACCTTGAGAATCGAAACTGCAGGGTCCGAGATACAGCGGATACGTTGAAAATTGCAATAAACAATTAATATCTCGGCTTCTAGAGGTGTACATTGTTTGTAACTTTCCACATGTCTTCTGTTGGGTATCCGACACTACATAAAAAATAATCAGCCAATGTACACCTCGAGAATTGAAACTGCAGGGTCCGAGATACAGCGGATACGTTGAAAATAGAAATAAACAATTAATATCTCGGCTTCTAGAGGTGTACATTGTTTGTAACTTTTCAGATGTCTTCTGTTAGGTATCCGACACTATATAAAAAATAATCAGCCAATGTACACCTTGAGAATCGAAACTGCAGGGTCCGAGATACAGCGGATACGTTGAAAATTGCAATAAACAATTAATATCTCGGCTTCTAGAGGTGTACATTGTTTGTAACTTTCCACATGTCTTCTGTTGGGTATCCGACACGATAAAAAAAATAATCAGCCAATGTACACCTCGGGAATTGAAACTGCAGGGTCCGAGATACAGCGGATACGTTGAAAATTGCAATAAACAATTAATATCTCAGCTTCTAGAGGTGTACATTGTTTGTAACTTTCCACATGTCTTCTGTTAGGTATCCGACACTATATAAAAAATAATCAGCCAATGTACACCTTGAGAATTGAAACTGCAGGGTCCGAGATACAGCGGATACGTTGAAAATTGCAATAAACAATTAATATCTCGGCTTCTAGAGGTGTACATTGTTTGTAACTTTCCACATGTCTTCTGTTGGGTATCCGACACTATATAAAAAATAATCAGCCAATGTACACCTCCAGAATTGAAACTGCAGGGCCCGAGATACAGCGGATTCGTTGAAAATAGAAATAAACAATTAATATCTCAGCTTCTAGAGGTGTACATTGTTTGTAACTTTCCACATGTCTTCTGTTAGGTATCCGACACTATATAAAAAATAATCAGCCAATGAACACCTTGAGAATTGAAACTGCAGGGTCCGAGATACAGCGGATACGTTGAAAATTGCAATAAACAATTAATATCTCAGCTTCTAGAGGTGTACATTGTTTGTAACTTTTCAGATGACTTCTGTTAGGTATCCGACACTATATAAAAAATAATCAGCCAATGTACACCTTGAGAATTGAAACTGCAGGGTCCGAGATACAGCGGATACGTTGAAAATTGCAATAAACAATTAATATCTCAGCTTCTAGAGGTGTACATTGTTTGTAACTTTTCAGATGTCTTCTGTTAGGTATTCGACACTATATAAAAAATAATCAGCCAATGTACACCTTGAGAATCGAAACTGCAGGGTCCGAGATACAGCGGATACGTTGAAAATTGCAATAAACAATTAATATCTCGGCTTCTAGAGGTGTACATTGTTTGTAACTTTCCACATGTCTTCTGTTGGGTATCCGACACGATAAAAAAAATAATCAGCCAATGTACACCTCGGGAATTGAAACTGCAGGGTCCGAGATACAGTGGATACGTTGAAAATTGCAATAAACAATTAATATCTCAGCTTCTAGAGGTGTACATTGTTTGTAACTTTCCACATGTCTTCTGTTAGGTATCCGACACTATATAAAAAATAATCAGCCAATGTACACCACGAGAATTGAAACTGCAGGGTCCGAGATACAGCGGATACGTTGAAAATTGCAATAAACAATTAATATCTCGGCTTCTAGAGGGGTACATTGTTTGTAACTTTCCACATGTCTTCTGTTAGGTATCCGACACTATATAAAAAATAATCAGCCAATGTACACCTCGAGAATTGAAACTGCAGGGTCCGAGATACAGCGGATACGTTGAAAATTGCAATAAACAATTAATATCTCAGCTTCTAGAGGTGTACATTGTTTGTAACTTTTCAGATGTCTTCTGTTAGGTATCCGACACTATATAAAAAATAATCAGCCAATGTACACCTCGAGAATTGAAACTGCAGGGTCCGAGATACAGCGGATACGTTGAAAATTGCAATAAACAATTAATATCTCAGCTTCTAGAGGTGTACATTGTTTGTAACTTTCCACATGTCTTCTGTTAGGTATCCGACACTATATAAAAAATAATCAGCCAATGTACACCTTGAGAATTGAAACTGCAGGGTCCGAGATACAGCGGATACGTTGAAAATTGCAATAAACAATTAATATCTCAGCTTCTAGAGGTGTGCATTGTTTGTAACTTTCCACATGTCTTCTGTTGAGTATCCGACACTATATAAAAAATAATCAGCCAATGTACACCTCGAGAATTGAAACTGCAGGGTCCGAGATACAGCGGATACGTTGAAAATTGCAATAAACAATTAATATCTCAGCTTCTAGAGGTGTACATTGTTTGTAACTTTTCAGATGTCTTCTGTTAGGTATCCGACACTATATAAAAAATAATCAGCCAATGTACACCTTGAGAATTGAAACTGCAGGGTCCGAGATACAGCGGATACGTTGAAAATTGCAATAAACAATTAATATCTCGGCTTCTAGAGGTGTACATTGTTTGTAACTTTCCACATGTCTTCTGTTGGGTATCCGACACTATATAAAAAATAATCAGCCAATGTACACCTCGAGAATTGAAACTGCAGGGTCCGAGATACAGCGGATACGTTGAAAATTGCAATAAACAATTAATATCTCAGCTTCTAGAGGTGTACATTGTTTGTAACTTTCCACATGTCTTCTGTTGGGTATCCGACACTATATAAAAAATAATCAGCCAATGTACACCTTGAGAATTGAAACTGCAGGGTCCGAGATACAGCGGATACGTTGAAAATTGCAATAAACAATTAATATCTCGGCTTCTAGAGGTGTACATTGTTTGTAACTTTCCACATGTCTTCTGTTGGGTATCGTCCACTATATAAAAAATAATCAGCCAATGTACACCTCCAGAATTGAAACTGCAGGGCCCGAGATACAGCGGATACGTTGAAAATAGAAATAAACAATTAATATCTCAGCTTCTAGAGGTGTACATTATTTGTAACTTTCCACATGTCTTCTGTTGGGTATCCGACACTATATAAAAAATAATCAGCCAATGTACACCTCGAGAATTGAAACTGCAGGGTCCGAGATACAGCGGATACGTTGAAAATTGCAATAAACAATTAATATCTCAGCTTCTAGAGGTGTACATTGTTTGTAACTTTTCAGATGTCTTCTGTTAGGTATCCGACACTATATAAAAAATAATCAGCCAATGTACACCTCGAGAATTGAAACTGCAGGGTCCGAGATACAGCGGATACGTTGAAAATTGCAATAAACAATTAATATCTCGGCTTCTAGAGGTGTACATTGTTTGTAACTTTCCACATGTCTTCTGTTGGGTATCCGACACTATATAAAAAATAATCAGCCAATGTACACCTCCAGAATTGAAACTGCAGGGCCCGAGATACAGCGGATACGTTGAAAATTGCAATAAACAATTAATATCTCAGCTTCTAGAGGTGTACATTGTTTGTAACTTTTCAGATGTCTTCTGTTAGGTATCCGACACTATATAAAAAATAATCAGCCAATGTACACCTTGAGAATTGAAACTGCAGGGTCCGAGATACAGCGGATACGTTGAAAATTGCAATAAACAATTAATATCTCGGCTTCTAGAGGTGTACATTGTTTGTAACTTTCCACATGTCTTCTGTTGGGTATCCGACACTATATAAAAAATAATCAGCCAATGTACACCTCGAGAATTGAAACTGCAGGGTCCGAGATACAGCGGATACGTTGAAAATTGCAATAAACAATTAATATGTCAGCTTCTAGAGGTGTACATTGTTTGTAACTTTCCACATGTCTTCTGTTGGGTATCCGACACTATATAAAAAATAATCAGCCAATGTACACCTCCAGAATTGAAACTGCAGGGCCCGAGATACAGCGGATACTTTGAAAATAGAAATAAACAATTAATATCTCGGCTTCTAGAGGTGTACATTATTTGTAACTTTCCACATGTCTTCTGTTGGGTATCCGACACTATATAAAAAATAATCAGCCAATGTACACCTCGAGAATTGAAACTGCAGGGTCCGAGATACAGCGGATACGTTAAAAATTGCAATAAACAATTAATATCTCAGCTTCTAGAGGTGTACATTGTTTGTAACTTTTCAGATGTCTTCTGTTAGGTATCCGACACTATATAAAAAATAATCAGCCAATGTACACCTTGAGAATTGAAACTGCAGGGTCCGAGATACAGCGGATACGTTGAAAATTGCAATAAACAATTAATATCTCGGCTTCTAGAGGTGTACATTGTTTGTAACTTTCCACATGTCTTCTGTTGGGTATCCGACACTATATAAAAAATAATCAGCCAATGTACACCTCCAGAATTGAAACTGCAGGGCCCGAGATACAGCGGATACGTTGAAAATTGCAATAAACAATTAATATCTCGGCTTCTAGAGGTGTACATTGTTTGTAACTTTCCACATGTCTTCTGTTGAGTATCCGACACTATATAAAAAATAATCAGCCAATGTACACCTCGAGAATTGAAACTGCAGGGTCCGAGATACAGCGGATACGTTGAAAATTGCAATAAACAATTAATATCTCAGCTTCTAGAGGTGTACATTGTTTGTAACTTTTCAGATGTCTTCTGTTAGGTATCCGACACTATATAAAAAATAATCAGCCAATGTACACCTAGAGAATTGAAACTGCAGGGTCCGAGATACAGCGGATACGTTGAAAATTGCAATAAACAATTAATATCTCGGCTTCTAGAGGTGTACATTGTTTGTAACTTTCCACATGTCTTCTGTTGGGTATCCGACACTATATAAAAAATAATCAGCCAATGTACACCTCGAGAATTGAAACTGCAGGGTCCGAGATACAGCGGATACGTTGAAAATTGCAATAAACAATTAATATCTCAGCTTCTAGAGGTGTACATTGTTTGTAACTTTCCACATGTCTTCTGTTGGGTATCCGACACTATATAAAAAATAATCAGCCAATGTACACCTTGAGAATTGAAACTGCAGGGTCCGAGATACAGCGGATACGTTGAAAATTGCAATAAACAATTAATATCTCGGCTTCTAGATGTGTACATTGTTTGTAACTTTCCACATGTCTTCTGTTGGGTATCCGACACTATATAAAAAATAATCAGCCAATGTACACCTCCAGAATTGAAACTGCAGGGCCCGAGATACAGCGGATACGTTGAAAATAGAAATAAACAATTAATATCTCAGCTTCTAGAGGTGTACATTATTTGTAACTTTCCACATGTCTTCTGTTGGGTATCCGACACTATATAAAAAATAATCAGCCAATGTACACCTCGAGAATTGAAACTGCAGGGTCCGAGATACAGCGGATACGTTGAAAATTGCAATAAACAATTAATATCTCAGCTTCTAGAGGTGTACATTGTTTGTAACTTTTCAGATGTCTTCTGTTAGGTATCCGACACTATATAAAAAATAATCAGCCAATGTACACCTCGAGAATTGAAACTGCAGGGTCCGAGATACAGCGGATACGTTGAAAATTGCAATAAACAATTAATATCTCAGCTTCTAGAGGTGTACATTGTTTGTAACTTTCCACATGTCTTCTGTTAGGTATCCGACACTATATAAAAAATAATCAGCCAATGTACACCTTGAGAATTGAAACTGCAGGGTCCGAGATACAGCGGATACGTTGAAAATTGCAATAAACAATTAATATCTCAGCTTCTAGAGGTGTACATTGTTTGTAACTTTCCACATGTCTTCTGTTGGGTATCCGACACTATATAAAAAATAATCAGCCAATGTACACCTCGAGAATTGAAACTGCAGGGTCCGAGATACAGCGGATACGTTGAAAATTGCAATAAACAATTAATATCTCAGCTTCTAGAGGTGTACATTGTTTGTAACTTTTCAGATGTCTTCTGTTAGGTATCCGACACTATATAAAAAATAATCAGCCAATGTACACCTTGAGAATTGAAACTGCAGGGTCCGAGATACAGCGGATACGTTGAAAATTGCAATAAACAATTAATATCTCGGCTTCTAGAGGTGTACATTGTTTGTAACTTTCCACATGTCTTCTGTTGGGTATCCGACACTATATAAAAAATAATCAGCCAATGTACACCTCGAGAATTGAAACTGCAGGGTCCGAGATACAGCGGATACGTTGAAAATTGCAATAAACAATTAATATCTCAGCTTCTAGAGGTGTACATTGTTTGTAACTTTCCACATGTCTTCTGTTGGGTATCCGACACTATATAAAAAATAATCAGCCAATGTACACCTCCAGAATTGAAACTGCAGGGCCCGAGATACAGCGGATACGTTGAAAATAGAAATAAACAATTAATATCTCGGCTTCTAGAGGTGTACATTATTTGTAACTTTCCACATGTCTTCTGTTGGGTATCCGACACTATATAAAAAATAATCAGCCAATGTACACCTCGAGAATTGAAACTGCAGGGTCCGAGATACAGCGGATACTTTGAAAATTGCAATAAACAATTAATATCTCGGATTCTAGAGGTGTACATTCTTTGTAACTTTCCACATGTCTTCTGTTGGGTATCCGACACCATATAAAAAATAAGCAGCCAATGTACACCTCGAGAATTGAAACCACACGTCCCGAGATATAGCGGATACGATGAAAATTGCAATAAACAATTAATATCTCGGCTTCTAGAGGTGTACATTGTTTGTAACTTTCCACATGTCTTCTGTTGGGTATCCGACACTATATAAAAAATAATCAGCCAATGTACACCTCGAGAATTGAAACTGCAGGGTCCGAGATACAGCGGATACGTTGAAAATTGCAATAAACAATTAATATCTCAGCTTCTAGAGGTGTACATTGTTTGTAACTTTTCAGATGTCTTCTGTTAGGTATCCGACACTATATAAAAAATAATCAGCCAATGTACACCTTGAGAATTGAAACTGCAGGGTCCGAGATACAGCGGATACGTTGAAAATTGCAATAAACAATTAATATCTCGGCTTCTAGAGGCGTACATTGTTTGTAACTTTCCACATGACTTCTGTTGGGTATCCGACACTATATAAAAAATAATCAGCCAATGTACACCTCCAGAATTGAAACTGCAGGGCCCGAGATACAGCGGATACGTTGAAAATAGAAATAAACAATTAATATCTCAGCTTCTAGAGGTGTACATTATTTGTAACTTTCCACATGTCTTCTGTTGGGTATCCGACACTATATAAAAAATAATCAGCCAATGTACACCTCGAGAATTGAAACTGCAGGGTCCGAGATACAGCGGATACGTTGAAAATTGCAATAAACAATTAATATCTCAGCTTCTAGAGGTGTACATTGTTTGTAACTTTTCAGATGTCTTCTGTTAGGTATCCGACACTATATAAAAAATAATCAGCCAATGTACACCTCGAGAATTGAAACTGCAGGGTCCGAGATACAGCGGATACGTTGAAAATTGCAATAAACAATTAATATCTCAGCTTCTAGAGGTGTACATTGTTTGTAACTTTCCACATGTCTTCTGTTAGGTATCCGACACTATATAAAAAATAATCAGCCAATGCACACCTTGAGAATTGAAACTGCAGGGTCCGAGATACAGCGGATACGTTGAAAATTGCAATAAACAATTAATATCTCAGCTTCTAGAGGTGTACATTATTTGTAACTTTCCACATGTCTTCTGTTGGGTATCCGACACTATATAAAAAATAATCAGCCAATGTACACCTCGAGAATTGAAACTGCAGGGTCCGAGATACAGCGGATACGTTGAAAATTGCAATAAACAATTAATATCTCAGCTTCTAGAGGTGTACATTGTTTGTAACTTTTCAGATGTCTTCTGTTAGGTATCCGACACTATATAAAAAATAATCAGCCAATGTACACCTTGAGAATTGAAACTGCAGGGTCCGAGATACAGCGGATACGTTGAAAATTGCAATAAACAATTAATATCTCGGCTTCTAGAGGTGTACATTGTTTGTAACTTTCCACATGTCTTCTGTTGGGTATCCGACACTATATAAAAAATAATCAGCCAATGTACACCTCGAGAATTGAAACTGCAGGGTCCGAGATACAGCGGATACGTTGAAAATTGCAATAAACAATTAATATCTCAGCTTCTAGAGGTGTACATTGTTTGTAACTTTCCACATGTCTTCTGTTGGGTATCCGACACTATATAAAAAATAATCAGCCAATGTACACCTCCAGAATTGAAACTGCAGGGCCCGAGATACAGCGGATACGTTGAAAATAGAAATAAACAATTAATATCTCGGCTTCTAGAGGTGTACATTGTTTGTAACTTTTCAGATGTCTTCTGTTAGGTATCCGACACTATATAAAAAATAATCAGCCAATGTACACCTCGAGAATTGAAACTGCAGGGTCCGAGATACAGCGGATACGTTGAAAATTGCAATAAACAATTAATATCTCAGCTTCTAGAGGTGTACATTGTTTGTAACTTTCCACATGTCTTCTGTTAGGTATCCGACACTATATAAAAAATAATCAGCCAATGTACACCTTGAGAATTGAAACTGCAGGGTCCGAGATACAGCGGATACGTTGAAAATTGCAATAAACAATTAATATCTCAGCTTCTAGAGGTGTACATTGTTTGTAACTTTCCACATGTCTTCTGTTGAGTATCCGACACTATATAAAAAATAATCAGCCAATGTACACCTCGAGAATTGAAACTGCAGGGTCCGAGATACAGCGGATACGTTGAAAATTGCAATAAACAATTAATATCTCAGCTTCTAGAGGTGTACATTGTTTGTAACTTTTCAGATGTCTTCTGTTAGGTATCCGACACTATATAAAAAACAATCAGCCAATGTACACCTTGAGAATTGAAACTGCAGGGTCCGAGATACAGCGGATACGTTGAAAATTGCAATAAACAATTAATATCTCGGCTTCTAGAGGTGTACATTGTTTGTAACTTTCCACATGTCTTCTGTTGGGTATCCGACACTATATAAAAAATAATCAGCCAATGTACACCTCCAGAATTGAAACTGCAGGGCCCGAGATACAGCGGATACGTTGAAAATAGAAATAAACAATTAATATCTCAGCTTCTAGAGGTGTACATTATTTGTAACTTTCCACATATCTTCTGTTGGGTATCCGACACTATATAAAAAATAATCAGCCAATGTACACCTCGAGAATTGAAACTGCAGGGTCCGAGATACAGCGGATACGTTGAAAATTGCAATAAACAATTAATATCTCAGCTTCTAGAGGTGTACATTGTTTGTAACTTTTCAGATGTCTTCTGTTAGGTATCTGACACTATATAAAAAATAATCAGCCAATGTACACCTCGAGAATTGAAACTGCAGGGTCCGAGATACAGCGGATACGTTGAAAATTGCAATAAACAATTAATATCTCAGCTTCTAGAGGTGTACATTGTTTGTAACTTTCCACATGTCTTCTGTTAGGTATCCGACACTATATAAAAAATAATCAGCCAATGTACACCTTGAGAATTGAAACTGCAGGGTCCGAGATACAGCGGATACGTTGAAAATTGCAATAAACAATTAATATCTCAGCTTCTAGAGGTGTACATTGTTTGTAACTTTCCACATGTCTTCTGTTGGGTATCCGACACTATATAAAAAATAATCAGATAATGTACACCTCGAGAATTGAAACTGCAGGGTCCGAGATACAGCGGATACGTTGAAAATTGCAATAAACAATTAATATCTCAGCTTTTAGAGGTGTACATTGTTTGTAACTTTTCAGATGTCTTCTGTTAGGTATCCGACACTATATAAAAAATAATCAGCCAATGTACACCTTGAGAATTGAAACTGCAGGGTCCGAGATACAGCGGATACGTTGAAAATTGCAATAAACAATTAATATCTCGGCTTCTAGAGGTGTACATTGTTTGTAACTTTCCACATGTCTTCTGTTGGGTATCCGACACTATATAAAAAATAATCAGCCAATGTACACCTCGAGAATTGAAACTGCAGGGTCCGAGATACAGCGGATACGTTGAAAATTGCAATAAACAATTAATATCTCAGCTTCTAGAGGTGTACATTGTTTGTAACTTTCCACATGTCTTCTGTTGGGTATCCGACACTATATAAAAAATAATCAGCCAATGTACACCTCCAGAATTGAAACTGCAGGGCCCGAGATACAGCGGATACGTTGAAAATAGAAATAAACAATTAATATCTCGGCTTCTAGAGGTGTACATTATTTGTAACTTTCCACATGTCTTCTGTTGGGTATCCGACACTATATAAAAAATAATCAGCCAATGTACACCTCGAGAATTGAAACTGCAGGGTCCGAGATACAGCGGATACTTTGAAAATTGCAATAAACAATTAATATCTCGGATTCTAGAGGTGTACATTCTTTGTAACTTTCCACATGTCTTCTGTTGGGTATCCGACACCATATAAAAAATAAGCAGCCAATGTACACCTCGAGAATTGAAACCACACGTCCCGAGATATAGCGGATACGATGAAAATTGCAATAAACAATTAATATCTCGGCTTCTAGAGGTGTACATTGTTTGTAACTTTCCACATGTCTTCTGTTGGGTATCCGACACTATATAAAAAATAATCAGCCAATGTACACCTCGAGAATTGAAACTGCAGGGTCCGAGATACAGCGGATACGTTGAAAATTGCAATAAACAATTAATATCTCAGCTTCTAGAGGTGTACATTGTTTGTAACTTTTCAGATGTCTTCTGTTAGGTATCCGACACTATATAAAAAATAATCAGCCAATGTACACCTTGAGAATTGAAACTGCAGGGTGCGAGATACAGCGGATACGTTGAAAATTGCAATAAACAATTAATATCTCGGCTTCTAGAGGTGTACATTGTTTGTAACTTTCCACATGTCTTCTGTTGGGTATCCGACACTATATAAAAAATAATCAGCCAATGTACACCTCGAGAATTGAAACTGCAGGGTCCGAGATACAGCGGATACGTTGAAAATAGAAATAAACAATTAATATCTCGGCTTCTAGAGGTGTACATTGTTTGTAACTTTTCAGATATCTTCTGTTAGGTATCCGACACTATATAAAAAATAATCAGCCAATGTACACCTTGAGAATCGAAACTGCAGGGTCCGAGATACAGCGGATACGTTGAAAATTGCAATAAACAATTAATATCTCGGCTTCTAGAGGTGTACATTGTTTGTAACTTTCCACATGTCTTCTGTTGGGTATCCGACACTATATAAAAAATAATCAGCCAATGTACACCTCGAGAATTGAAACTGCAGGGTCCGAGATACAGCGGGTACGTTGAAAATTGCAATAAACAATTAATATCTCAGCTTCTAGAGGTGTACATTATTTGTAACTTTTCAGATGTCTTCTGTTAGGTATCCGACACTATATAAAAAATAATCAGCCAATGTACACCTTGAGAATTGAAACTGCAGGGTCCGAGATACAGCGGATACGTTGAAAATTGCAATAAACAATTAATATCTCGGCTTCTAGAGGTGTACATTGTTTGTAACTTTCCACATGTCTTCTGTTGGGTATCCGACACTATATAAAAAATAATCAGCCAATGTACACCTCGAGAATTGAAACTGCAGGGTCCGAGATACAGCGGATACGTTGAAAATTCCAATAAACAATTAATATCTCAGCTTCTAGAGGTGTACATTGTTTGTAACTTTCCACATGTCTTCTGTTGGGTATCCGACACTATAGAAAAAATAATCAGCCAATGTACACCTCCAGAATTGAAACTGCAGGGCCCGAGATACAGCGGATACGTTGAAAATAGAAATAAACAATTAATATCTCAGCTTCTAGAGGTGTACATTATTTGTAACTTTCCACATGTCTTCTGTTGGGTATCCGACACTATATAAAAAATAATCAGCCAATGTACACCTCGAGAATTGAAACTGCAGGGTCCGAGATACAGCGGATACTTTGAAAATTGCAATAAACAATTAATATCTCGGATTCTAGAGGTGTACATTCTTTGTAACTTTCCACATGTCTTCTGTTGGGTATCCGACACCATATAAAAAATAAGCAGCCAATGTACACCTCGAGAATTGAAACCAAACGTCCCGAGATATAGCGGATACGATGAAAATTGCAATAATCAATTAATATCTCAGCTTCTAGAGGTGTACATTGTTTGTAACTTTCCACATGTCTTCTGTTGGGTATCCGACACTATATAAAAAATAATCAGCCAATGTACACCTCGAGAATTGAAACTGCAGGGTCCGAGATACAGCGGATACGTTGAAAATTGCAATAAACAATTAATATCTCAGCTTCTAGAGGTGTACATTGTTTGTAACTTTTCAGATGTCTTCTGTTAGGTATCCGACACTATATAAAAAATAATCAGCCAATGTACACCTTGAGAATCGAAACTGCAGGGTCCGAGATACAGCGGATACGTTGAAAATTGCAATAAACAATTAATATCTCGGCTTCTAGAGGTGTACATTGTTTGTAACTTTCCACATGTCTTCTGTTGGGTATCCGACACTATATAAAAAATAATCAGCCAATGTACACTTCGAGAATTGAAACTGCAGGGTCCGAGATACAGCGGATACGTTGAAAATTGCAATAAACAATTAATATCTCAGCTTCTAGAGGTGTACATTGTTTGTAACTTTCCACATGTCTTCTGTTAGGTATCCGACACTATATAAAAAATAATCAGCCAATGTACACCTTGAGAATTGAAACTGCAGGGTCCGAGATACAGCGGATACGTTGAAAATTGCAATAAACAATTAATATCTCAGCTTCTAGAGGTGTACATTGTTTGTAACTTTCCACATGTCTTCTGTTGGGTATCCGACACTATATAAAAAATAATCAGCCAATGTACACCTCGAGAATTGAAACTGCAGGGTCCGAGATACAGCGGATACGTTGAAAATTGCAATAAACAATTAATATCTCAGCTTCTAGAGGTGTACATTGTTTGTAACTTTTCAGATGTCTTCTGTTAGGTATCCGACACTATATAAAAAATAATCAGCCAATGTACACCTTGAGAATTGAAACTGCAGGGTCCGAGATACAGCGGATACGTTGAAAATTGCAATAAACAATTAATATCTCGGCTTCTAGAGGTGTACATTGTTTGTAACTTTCCACATGTCTTCTGTTGGGTATCCGACACTATATAAAAAATAATCAGCCAATGTACACCTCGAGAATTGAAACTGCAGGGTCCGAGATACAGCGGATACGTTGAAAATAGAAATAAACAATTAATATCTCAGCTTCTAGAGGTGTACATTGTTTGTAACTTTCCACATGTCTTCTGTTGGGTATCCGACACCATATAAAAAATAAGCAGCCAATGTACACCTCGAGAATTGAAACCACACGTCCCGAGATATAGCGGATACGATGAAAATTGCAATAAACAATTAATATCTCGGCTTCTAGAGGTGTACATTGTTTGTAACTTTTCAGATGTCTTCTGTTAGGTATCCGACACTATATAAAAAATAATCAGCCAATGTACACCTCGAGAATTGAAACTGCAGGGTCCGAGATACAGCGGATACGTTGAAAATTGCAATAAACAATTAATATCTCAGCTTCTAGAGGTGTACATTGTTTGTAACTTTCCACATGTCTTCTGTTAGGTATCCGACACTATATAAAAAATAATCAGCCAATGTACACCTTGAGAATTGAAACTGCAGGGTCCGAGATACAGCGGATACGTTGAAAATTGCAATAAACAATTAATATCTCAGCTTCTAGAGGTGTACATTGTTTGTAACTTTCCACATGTCTTCTGTTGAGTATCCGACACTATATAAAAAATAATCAGCCAATGTACACCTCGAGAATTGAAACTGCAGGGTCCGAGATACAGCGGATACGTTGAAAATTGCAATAAACAATTAATATCTCAGCTTCTAGAGGTGTACATTGTTTGTAACTTTTCAGATGTCTTCTGTTAGGTATCCGACACTATATAAAAAACAATCAGCCAATGTACACCTTGAGAATTGAAACTGCAGGGTCCGAGATACAGCGGATACGTTGAAAATTGCAATAAACAATTAATATCTCGGCTTCTAGAGGTGTACATTGTTTGTAACTTTCCACATGTCTTCTGTTGGGTATCCGACACTATATAAAAAATAATCAGCCAATGTACACCTCCAGAATTGAAACTGCAGGGCCCGAGATACAGCGGATACGTTGAAAATAGAAATAAACAATTAATATCTCAGCTTCTAGAGGTGTACATTATTTGTAACTTTCCACATATCTTCTGTTGGGTATCCGACACTATATAAAAAATAATCAGCCAATGTACACCTCGAGAATTGAAACTGCAGGGTCCGAGATACAGCGGATACGTTGAAAATTGCAATAAACAATTAATATCTCAGCTTCTAGAGGTGTACATTGTTTGTAACTTTTCAGATGTCTTCTGTTAGGTATCTGACACTATATAAAAAATAATCAGCCAATGTACACCTCGAGAATTGAAACTGCAGGGTCCGAGATACAGCGGATACGTTGAAAATTGCAATAAACAATTAATATCTCAGCTTCTAGAGGTGTACATTGTTTGTAACTTTCCACATGTCTTCTGTTAGGTATCCGACACTATATAAAAAATAATCAGCCAATGTACACCTTGAGAATTGAAACTGCAGGGTCCGAGATACAGCGGATACGTTGAAAATTGCAATAAACAATTAATATCTCAGCTTCTAGAGGTGTACATTGTTTGTAACTTTCCACATGTCTTCTGTTGGGTATCCGACACTATATAAAAAATAATCAGATAATGTACACCTCGAGAATTGAAACTGCAGGGTCCGAGATACAGCGGATACGTTGAAAATTGCAATAAACAATTAATATCTCAGCTTTTAGAGGTGTACATTGTTTGTAACTTTTCAGATGTCTTCTGTTAGGTATCCGACACTATATAAAAAATAATCAGCCAATGTACACCTTGAGAATTGAAACTGCAGGGTCCGAGATACAGCGGATACGTTGAAAATTGCAATAAACAATTAATATCTCGGCTTCTAGAGGTGTACATTGTTTGTAACTTTCCACATGTCTTCTGTTGGGTATCCGACACTATATAAAAAATAATCAGCCAATGTACACCTCGAGAATTGAAACTGCAGGGTCCGAGATACAGCGGATACGTTGAAAATTGCAATAAACAATTAATATCTCAGCTTCTAGAGGTGTACATTGTTTGTAACTTTCCACATGTCTTCTGTTGGGTATCCGACACTATATAAAAAATAATCAGCCAATGTACACCTCCAGAATTGAAACTGCAGGGCCCGAGATACAGCGGATACGTTGAAAATAGAAATAAACAATTAATATCTCGGCTTCTAGAGGTGTACATTATTTGTAACTTTCCACATGTCTTCTGTTGGGTATCCGACACTATATAAAAAATAATCAGCCAATGTACACCTCGAGAATTGAAACTGCAGGGTCCGAGATACAGCGGATACTTTGAAAATTGCAATAAACAATTAATATCTCGGATTCTAGAGGTGTACATTCTTTGTAACTTTCCACATGTCTTCTGTTGGGTATCCGACACCATATAAAAAATAAGCAGCCAATGTACACCTCGAGAATTGAAACCACACGTCCCGAGATATAGCGGATACGATGAAAATTGCAATAAACAATTAATATCTCGGCTTCTAGAGGTGTACATTGTTTGTAACTTTCCACATGTCTTCTGTTGGGTATCCGACACTATATAAAAAATAATCAGCCAATGTACACCTCGAGAATTGAAACTGCAGGGTCCGAGATACAGCGGATACGTTGAAAATTGCAATAAACAATTAATATCTCAGCTTCTAGAGGTGTACATTGTTTGTAACTTTTCAGATGTCTTCTGTTAGGTATCCGACACTATATAAAAAATAATCAGCCAATGTACACCTTGAGAATTGAAACTGCAGGGTGCGAGATACAGCGGATACGTTGAAAATTGCAATAAACAATTAATATCTCGGCTTCTAGAGGTGTACATTGTTTGTAACTTTCCACATGTCTTCTGTTGGGTATCCGACACTATATAAAAAATAATCAGCCAATGTACACCTCGAGAATTGAAACTGCAGGGTCCGAGATACAGCGGATACGTTGAAAATAGAAATAAACAATTAATATCTCGGCTTCTAGAGGTGTACATTGTTTGTAACTTTTCAGATATCTTCTGTTAGGTATCCGACACTATATAAAAAATAATCAGCCAATGTACACCTTGAGAATCGAAACTGCAGGGTCCGAGATACAGCGGATACGTTGAAAATTGCAATAAACAATTAATATCTCGGCTTCTAGAGGTGTACATTGTTTGTAACTTTCCACATGTCTTCTGTTGGGTATCCGACACTATATAAAAAATAATCAGCCAATGTACACCTCGAGAATTGAAACTGCAGGGTCCGAGATACAGCGGGTACGTTGAAAATTGCAATAAACAATTAATATCTCAGCTTCTAGAGGTGTACATTATTTGTAACTTTTCAGATGTCTTCTGTTAGGTATCCGACACTATATAAAAAATAATCAGCCAATGTACACCTTGAGAATTGAAACTGCAGGGTCCGAGATACAGCGGATACGTTGAAAATTGCAATAAACATTTAATATCTCGGCTTCTAGAGGTGTACATTGTTTGTAACTTTCCACATGTCTTCTGTTGGGTATCCGACACTATATAAAAAATAATCAGCCAATGTACACCTCGAGAATTGAAACTGCAGGGTCCGAGATACAGCGGATACGTTGAAAATTCCAATAAACAATTAATATCTCAGCTTCTAGAGGTGTACATTGTTTGTAACTTTCCACATGTCTTCTGTTGGGTATCCGACACTATAGAAAAAATAATCAGCCAATGTACACCTCCAGAATTGAAACTGCAGGGCCCGAGATACAGCGGATACGTTGAAAATAGAAATAAACAATTAATATCTCAGCTTCTAGAGGTGTACATTATTTGTAACTTTCCACATGTCTTCTGTTGGGTATCCGACACTATATAAAAAATAATCAGCCAATGTACACCTCGAGAATTGAAACTGCAGGGTCCGAGATACAGCGGATACTTTGAAAATTGCAATAAACAATTAATATCTCGGATTCTAGAGGTGTACATTCTTTGTAACTTTCCACATGTCTTCTGTTGGGTATCCGACACCATATAAAAAATAAGCAGCCAATGTACACCTCGAGAATTGAAACCAAACGTCCCGAGATATAGCGGATACGATGAAAATTGCAATAAACAATTAATATCTCGGCTTCTAGAGGTGTACATTGTTTGTAACTTTTCAGATGTCTTCTGTTAGGTATCCGACACTATATAAAAAATAATCAGCCAATGTACACCTTGAGAATTGAAACTGCAGGGTCCGAGATACAGCGGATACGTTGAAAATTGCAATAAACAATTAATATCTCAGCTTCTAGAGGTGTACATTATTTGTAACTTTCCACATGTCTTCTGTTAGGTATCCGACACTATATAAAAAATAATCAGCCAATGTACACCTTGAGAATTGAAACTGCAGGGTCCGAGATACAGCGGATACGTTGAAAATTGCAATAATCAATTAATATCTCAGCTTCTAGAGGTGTACATTGTTTGTAACTTTCCACATGTCTTCTGTTGGGTATCCGACACTATATAAAAAATAATCAGCCAATGTACACCTCGAGAATTGAAACTGCAGGGTCCGAGATACAGCGGATACGTTGAAAATTGCAATAAACAATTAATATCTCAGCTTCTAGAGGTGTACATTGTTTGTAACTTTTCAGATGTCTTCTGTTAGGTATCCGACACTATATAAAAAATAATCAGCCAATGTACACCTTGAGAATCGAAACTGCAGGGTCCGAGATACAGCGGATACGTTGAAAATTGCAATAAACAATTAATATCTCGGCTTCTAGAGGTGTACATTGTTTGTAACTTTCCACATGTCTTCTGTTGGGTATCCGACACTATATAAAAAATAATCAGCCAATGTACACTTCGAGAATTGAAACTGCAGGGTCCGAGATACAGCGGATACGTTGAAAATTGCAATAAACAATTAATATCTCAGCTTCTAGAGGTGTCCATTGTTTGTAACTTTCCACATGTCTTCTGTTAGGTATCCGACACTATATAAAAAATAATCAGCCAATGTACACCTTGAGAATTGAAACTGCAGGGTCCGAGATACAGCGGATACGTTGAAAATTGCAATAAACAATTAATATCTCAGCTTCTAGAGGTGTACATTGTTTGTAACTTTCCACATGTCTTCTGTTGGGTATCCGACACTATATAAAAAATAATCAGCCAATGTACACCTCGAGAATTGAAACTGCAGGGTCCGAGATACAGCGGATACGTTGAAAATTGCAATAAACAATTAATATCTCAGCTTCTAGAGGTGTACATTGTTTGTAACTTTTCAGATGTCTTCTGTTAGGTATCCGACACTATATAAAAAATAATCAGCCAATGTACACCTTGAGAATTGAAACTGCAGGGTCCGAGATACAGCGGATACGTTGAAAATTGCAATAAACAATTAATATCTCGGCTTCTAGAGGTGTACATTGTTTGTAACTTTCCACATGTCTTCTGTTGGGTATCCGACACTATATAAAAAATAATCAGCCAATGTACACCTCGAGAATTGAAACTGCAGGGTCCGAGATACAGCGGATACGTTGAAAATAGAAATAAACAATTAATATCTCAGCTTCTAGAGGTGTACATTGTTTGTAACTTTCCACATGTCTTCTGTTGGGTATCCGACACCATATAAAAAATAAGCAGCCAATGTACACCTCGAGAATTGAAACCACACGTCCCGAGATATAGCGGATACGATGAAAATTGCAATAAACAATTAATATCTCGGCTTCTAGAGGTGTACATTGTTTGTAACTTTCCACATGTCTTCTGTTGGGTATCCGACACTATATAAAAATAATCAGCCAATGTACACTTCCAGAATTGAAACTGCAGGGCCCGAGATACAGCGGATACGTTGAAAATAGAAATAAACAATTAATATCTCAGCTTCTAGAGGTGTACATTGTTTGTAACTTTCCACATGTCTTGTGTTGGGTATCCGACACTATATAAAAAATAATCAGCCAATGTACACCTCGAGAATTGAAACTGCAGGGTCCGAGATACAGCGGATACGTTGAAAATTGCAATAAACAATTAATATCTCAGCTTCTAGAGGTGTACATTGTTTGTAACTTTCCACATGTCTTCTGTTGGGTATCCGACACTATATAAAAAATAATCAGCCAATGTACACCTCCAGAATTGAAACTGCAGGGCCCGAGATACAGCGGATACGTTGAAAATAGAAATAAACAATTAATATCTCGGCTTCTAGAGGTGTACATTATTTGTAACTTTCCACATGTCTTCTGTTGGGTATCCGACACTATATAAAAAATAATCAGCCAATGTACACCTCGAGAATTGAAACTGCAGGGTCCGAGATACAGCGGATACTTTGAAAATTGCAATAAACAATTAATATCTCGGATTCTAGAGGTGTACATTCTTTGTAACTTTCCACATGTCTTCTGTTGGGTATCCGACACCATATAAAAAATAAGCAGCCAATGTACACCTCGAGAATTGAAACCACACGTCCCGAGATATAGCGGATACGATGAAAATTGCAATAAACAATTAATATCTCGGCTTCTAGAGGTGTACATTGTTTGTAACTTTCCACATGTCTTCTGTTGGGTATCCGACACTATATAAAAAATAATCAGCCAATGTACACCTCGAGAATTGAAACTGCAGGGTCCGAGATACAGCGGATACGTTGAAAATTGCAATAAACAATTAATATCTCAGCTTCTAGAGGTGTACATTATTTGTAACTTTCCACATGTCTTCTGTTAGGTATCCGACACTATATAAAAAATAATCAGCCAATGTACACCTTGAGAATTGAAACTGCAGGGTCCGAGATACAGCGGATACGTTGAAAATTGCAATAAACAATTAATATCTCAGCTTCTAGAGGTGTACATTGTTTGTAACTTTCCACATGTCTTCTGTTGGGTATCCGACACTATATAAAAAATAATCAGCCAATGTACACCTCCAGAATTGAAACTGCAGGGCCCGAGATACAGCGGATACGTTGAAAATAGAAATAAACAATTAATATCTCGGCTTCTAGAGGTGTACATTATTTGTAACTTTCCACATGTCTTCTGTTGGGTATCCGACACTATATAAAAAATAATCAGCCAATGTACACCTCGAGAATTGAAACTGCAGGGTCCGAGATACAGCGGATACTTTGAAAATTGCAATAAACAATTAATATCTCGGATTCTAGAGGTGTACATTCTTTGTAACTTTCCACATGTCTTCTGTTGGGTATCCGACACCATATAAAAAATAAGCAGCCAATGTACACCTCGAGAATTGAAACCACACGTCCCGAGATATAGCGGATACGATGAAAATTGCAATAAACAATTAATATCTCGGCTTCTAGAGGTGTACATTGTTTGTAACTTTCCACATGTCTTCTGTTGGGTATCCGACACTATATAAAAAATAATCAGCCAATGTACACCTCGAGAATTGAAACTGCAGGGTCCGAGATACAGCGGATACGTTGAAAATTGCAATAAACAATTAATATCTCAGCTTCTAGAGGTGTACATTATTTGTAACTTTCCACATGTCTTCTGTTAGGTATCCGACACTATATAAAAAATAATCAGCCAATGTACACCTTGAGAATTGAAACTGCAGGGTCCGAGATACAGCGGATACGTTGAAAATTGCAATAATCAATTAATATCTCAGCTTCTAGAGGTGTACATTGTTTGTAACTTTCCACATGTCTTCTGTTGGGTATCCGACACTATATAAAAAATAATCAGCCAATGTACACCTCGAGAATTGAAACTGCAGGGTCCGAGATACAGCGGATACGTTGAAAATTGCAATAAACAATTAATATCTCAGCTTCTAGAGGTGTACATTGTTTGTAACTTTTCAGATGTCTTCTGTTAGGTATCCGACACTATATAAAAAATAATCAGCCAATGTACACCTTGAGAATCGAAACTGCAGGGTCCGAGATACAGCGGATACGTTGAAAATTGCAATAAACAATTAATATCTCGGCTTCTAGAGGTGTACATTGTTTGTAACTTTCCACATGTCTTCTGTTGGGTATCCGACACTATATAAAAAATAATCAGCCAATGTACACCTCGAGAATTGAAACTGCAGGGTCCGAGATACAGCGGATACGTTGAAAATTGCAATAAACAATTAATATCTCAGCTTCTAGAGGTGTACATTGTTTGTAACTTTCCACATGTCTTCTGTTGGGTATCCGACACCATATAAAAAATAATCAGCCAATGTACACCTTGAGAATTGAAACTGCAGGGTCCGAGATACAGCGGATACGTTGAAAATTGCAATAAACAATTAATATCTCGGCTTCTAGAGGTGTACATTGTTTGTAACTTTCCACATGTCTTCTGTTGGGTATCCGACACTATATAAAAAATAATCAGCCAATGTACACCTCGAGAATTGAAACTGCAGGGTCCGAGATACAGCGGATACGTTGAAAATAGAAATAAACAATTAATATCTCAGCTTCTAGAGGTGTACATTGTTTGTAACTTTCCACATGTCTTCTGTTGGGTATCCGACACCATATAAAAAATAAGCAGCCAATGTACACCTCGAGAATTGAAACCACACGTCCCGAGATATAGCGGATACGATGAAAATTGCAATAAACAATTAATATCTCGGCTTCTAGAGGTGTACATTGTTTGTAACTTTCCACATGTCTTCTGTTGGGTATCCGACACTATATAAAAATAATCAGCCAATGTACACTTCCAGAATTGAAACTGCAGGGCCCGAGATACAGCGGATACGTTGAAAATAGAAATAAACAATTAATATCTCAGCTTCTAGAGGTGTACATTGTTTGTAACTGTCCACATGTCTTGTGTTGGGTATCCGACCCTATATAAAAAATAATCAGCCAATGTACACCTCGAGAATTGAAACTGCAGGGTCCGAGATACAGCGGATACGTTGAAAATTGCAATAAACAATTAATATCTCAGCTTCTAGAGGTGTACATTGTTTGTAACTTTCCACATGTCTTCTGTTGGGTATCCGACACTATATAAAAAATAATCAGCCAATGTACACCTCGAGAATTGAAACTGCAGGGTCCGAGATACAGCGGATACGTTGAAAATTGCAATAAACAATTAATATCTCAGCTTCTAGAGGTGTACATTGTTTGTAACTTTTCAGATGTCTTCTGTTAGGTATCCGACACTATATAAAAAATAATCAGCCAATGTACACCTCGAGAATTGAAACTGCAGGGTCCGAGATACAGCGGATACGTTGAAAATTGCAATAAACAATTAATATCTCAGCTTCTAGAGGTGTACATTGTTTGTAACTTTCCACATGTCTTCTGTTAGGTATCCGACACTATATAAAAAATAATCAGCCAATGTACACCTTGAGAATTGAAACTGCAGGGTCCGAGATACAGCGGATACGTTGAAAATTGCAATAAACAATTAATATCTCAGCTTCTAGAGGTGTGCATTGTTTGTAACTTTCCACATGTCTTCTGTTGAGTATCCGACACTATATAAAAAATAATCAGCCAATGTACACCTCGAGAATTGAAACTGCAGGGTCCGAGATACAGCGGATACGTTGAAAATTGCAATAAACAATTAATATCTCAGCTTCTAGAGGTGTACATTGTTTGTAACTTTTCAGATGTCTTCTGTTAGGTATCCGACACTATATAAAAAATAATCAGCCAATGTACACCTTGAGAATTGAAACTGCAGGGTCCGAGATACAGCGGATACGTTGAAAATTGCAATAAACAATTAATATCTCGGCTTCTAGAGGTGTACATTGTTTGTAACTTTCCACATGTCTTCTGTTGGGTATCCGACACTATATAAAAAATAATCAGCCAATGTACACCTCGAGAATTGAAACTGCAGGGTCCGAGATACAGCGGATACGTTGAAAATTGCAATAAACAATTAATATCTCAGCTTCTAGAGGTGTACATTGTTTGTAACTTTCCACATGTCTTCTGTTGGGTATCCGACACTATATAAAAAATAATCAGCCAATGTACACCTTGAGAATTGAAACTGCAGGGTCCGAGATACAGCGGATACGTTGAAAATTGCAATAAACAATTAATATCTCGGCTTCTAGAGGTGTACATTGTTTGTAACTTTCCACATGTCTTCTGTTGGGTATCGTCCACTATATAAAAAATAATCAGCCAATGTACACCTCCAGAATTGAAACTGCAGGGCCCGAGATACAGCGGATACGTTGAAAATAGAAATAAACAATTAATATCTCAGCTTCTAGAGGTGTACATTATTTGTAACTTTCCACATGTCTTCTGTTGGGTATCCGACACTATATAAAAAATAATCAGCCAATGTACACCTCGAGAATTGAAACTGCAGGGTCCGAGATACAGCGGATACGTTGAAAATTGCAATAAACAATTAATATCTCAGCTTCTAGAGGTGTACATTGTTTGTAACTTTTCAGATGTCTTCTGTTAGGTATCCGACACTATATAAAAAATAATCAGCCAATGTACACCTCGAGAATTGAAACTGCAGGGTCCGAGATACAGCGGATACGTTGAAAATTGCAATAAACAATTAATATCTCGGCTTCTAGAGGTGTACATTGTTTGTAACTTTCCACATGTCTTCTGTTGGGTATCCGACACTATATAAAAAATAATCAGCCAATGTACACCTCCAGAATTGAAACTGCAGGGCCCGAGATACAGCGGATACGTTGAAAATTGCAATAAACAATTAATATCTCAGCTTCTAGAGGTGTACATTGTTTGTAACTTTTCAGATGTCTTCTGTTAGGTATCCGACACTATATAAAAAATAATCAGCCAATGTACACCTTGAGAATTGAAACTGCAGGGTCCGAGATACAGCGGATACGTTGAAAATTGCAATAAACAATTAATATCTCGGCTTCTAGAGGTGTACATTGTTTGTAACTTTCCACATGTCTTCTGTTGGGTATCCGACACTATATAAAAAATAATCAGCCAATGTACACCTCGAGAATTGAAACTGCAGGGTCCGAGATACAGCGGATACGTTGAAAATTGCAATAAACAATTAATATGTCAGCTTCTAGAGGTGTACATTGTTTGTAACTTTCCACATGTCTTCTGTTGGGTATCCGACACTATATAAAAAATAATCAGCCAATGTACACCTCCAGAATTGAAACTGCAGGGCCCGAGATACAGCGGATACTTTGAAAATAGAAATAAACAATTAATATCTCGGCTTCTAGAGGTGTACATTATTTGTAACTTTCCACATGTCTTCTGTTGGGTATCCGACACTATATAAAAAATAATCAGCCAATGTACACCTCGAGAATTGAAACTGCAGGGTCCGAGATACAGCGGATACGTTAAAAATTGCAATAAACAATTAATATCTCAGCTTCTAGAGGTGTACATTGTTTGTAACTTTTCAGATGTCTTCTGTTAGGTATCCGACAATATATAAAAAATAATCAGCCAATGTACACCTTGAGAATTGAAACTGCAGGGTCCGAGATACAGCGGATACGTTGAAAATTGCAATAAACAATTAATATCTCGGCTTCTAGAGGTGTACATTGTTTGTAACTTTCCACATGTCTTCTGTTGGGTATCCGACACTATATAAAAAATAATCAGCCAATGTACACCTCCAGAATTGAAACTGCAGGGCCCGAGATACAGCGGATACGTTGAAAATTGCAATAAACAATTAATATCTCGGCTTCTAGAGGTGTACATTGTTTGTAACTTTCCACATGTCTTCTGTTGAGTATCCGACACTATATAAAAAATAATCAGCCAATGTACACCTCGAGAATTGAAACTGCAGGGTCCGAGATACAGCGGATACGTTGAAAATTGCAATAAACAATTAATATCTCAGCTTCTAGAGGTGTACATTGTTTGTAACTTTTCAGATGTCTTCTGTTAGGTATCCGACACTATATAAAAAATAATCAGCCAATGTACACCTTGAGAATTGAAACTGCAGGGTCCGAGATACAGCGGATACGTTGAAAATTGCAATAAACAATTAATATCTCAGCTTCTAGATGTGTACATTGTTTGTAACTTTCCAGATGTCTTCTGTTAGGTATCCGACACTATATAAAAAATAATCAGCCAATGTACACCTTGAGAATTGAAACTGCAGGGTCCGAGATACAGCGGATACGTTGAAAATTGCAATAAACAATTAATATCTCGGCTTCTAGATGTGTACATTGTTTGTAACTTTCCACATGTCTTCTGTTGGGTATCCGACACTATATAAAAAATAATCAGCCAATGTACACCTCCAGAATTGAAACTGCAGGGCCCGAGATACAGCGGATACGTTGAAAATAGAAATAAACAATTAATATCTCAGCTTCTAGAGGTGTACATTATTTGTAACTTTCCACATGTCTTCTGTTGGGTATCCGACACTATATAAAAAATAATCAGCCAATGTACACCTCGAGAATTGAAACTGCAGGGTCCGAGATACAGCGGATACGTTGAAAATTGCAATAAACAATTAATATCTCAGCTTCTAGAGGTGTACATTGTTTGTAACTTTTCAGATGTCTTCTGTTAGGTATCCGACACTATATAAAAAATAATCAGCCAATGTACACCTCGAGAATTGAAACTGCAGGGTCCGAGATACAGCGGATACGTTGAAAATTGCAATAAACAATTAATATCTCAGCTTCTAGAGGTGTACATTGTTTGTAACTTTCCACATGTCTTCTGTTAGGTATCCGACACTATATAAAAAATAATCAGCCAATGTACACCTTGAGAATTGAAACTGCAGGGTCCGAGATACAGCGGATACGTTGAAAATTGCAATAAACAATTAATATCTCAGCTTCTAGAGGTGTACATTGTTTGTAACTTTCCACATGTCTTCTGTTGGGTATCCGACACTATATAAAAAATAATCAGCCAATGTACACCTCGAGAATTGAAACTGCAGGGTCCGAGATACAGCGGATACGTTGAAAATTGCAATAAACAATTAATATCTCAGCTTCTAGAGGTGTACATTGTTTGTAACTTTTCAGATGTCTTCTGTTAGGTATCCGACACTATATAAAAAATAATCAGCCAATGTACACCTTGAGAATTGAAACTGCAGGGTCCGAGATACAGCGGATACGTTGAAAATTGCAATAAACAATTAATATCTCGGCTTCTAGAGGTGTACATTGTTTGTAACTTTCCACATGTCTTCTGTTGGGTATCCGACACTATATAAAAAATAATCAGCCAATGTACACCTCGAGAATTGAAACTGCAGGGTCCGAGATACAGCGGATACGTTGAAAATTGCAATAAACAATTAATATCTCAGCTTCTAGAGGTGTACATTGTTTGTAACTTTCCACATGTCTTCTGTTGGGTATCCGACACTATATAAAAAATAATCAGCCAATGTACACCTCCAGAATTGAAACTGCAGGGCCCGAGATACAGCGGATACGTTGAAAATAGAAATAAACAATTAATATCTCGGCTTCTAGAGGTGTACATTATTTGTAACTTTCCACATGTCTTCTGTTGGGTATCCGACACTATATAAAAAATAATCAGCCAATGTACACCTCGAGAATTGAAACTGCAGGGTCCGAGATACAGCGGATACTTTGAAAATTGCAATAAACAATTAATATCTCGGATTCTAGAGGTGTACATTCTTTGTAACTTTCCACATGTCTTCTGTTGGGTATCCGACACCATATAAAAAATAAGCAGCCAATGTACACCTCGAGAATTGAAACCACACGTCCCGAGATATAGCGGATACGATGAAAATTGCAATAAACAATTAATATCTCGGCTTCTAGAGGTGTACATTGTTTGTAACTTTCCACATGTCTTCTGTTGGGTATCCGACACTATATAAAAAATAATCAGCCAATGTACACCTCGAGAATTGAAACTGCAGGGTCCGAGATACAGCGGATACGTTGAAAATTGCAATAAACAATTAATATCTCAGCTTCTAGAGGTGTACATTGTTTGTAACTTTTCAGATGTCTTCTGTTAGGTATCCGACACTATATAAAAAATAATCAGCCAATGTACACCTTGAGAATTGAAACTGCAGGGTCCGAGATACAGCGGATACGTTGAAAATTGCAATAAACAATTAATATCTCGGCTTCTAGAGGCGTACATTGTTTGTAACTTTCCACATGTCTTCTGTTGGGTATCCGACACTATATAAAAAATAATCAGCCAATGTACACCTCCAGAATTGAAACTGCAGGGCCCGAGATACAGCGGATACGTTGAAAATAGAAATAAACAATTAATATCTCAGCTTCTAGAGGTGTACATTATTTGTAACTTTCCACATGTCTTCTGTTGGGTATCCGACACTATATAAAAAATAATCAGCCAATGTACACCTCGAGAATTGAAACTGCAGGGTCCGAGATACAGCGGATACGTTGAAAATTGCAATAAACAATTAATATCTCAGCTTCTAGAGGTGTACATTGTTTGTAACTTTTCAGATGTCTTCTGTTAGGTATCCGACACTATATAAAAAATAATCAGCCAATGTACACCTCGAGAATTGAAACTGCAGGGTCCGAGATACAGCGGATACGTTGAAAATTGCAATAAACAATTAATATCTCAGCTTCTAGAGGTGTACATTGTTTGTAACTTTCCACATGTCTTCTGTTAGGTATCCGACACTATATAAAAAATAATCAGCCAATGCACACCTTGAGAATTGAAACTGCAGGGTCCGAGATACAGCGGATACGTTGAAAATTGCAATAAACAATTAATATCTCAGCTTCTAGAGGTGTACATTATTTGTAACTTTCCACATGTCTTCTGTTGGGTATCCGACACTATATAAAAAATAATCAGCCAATGTACACCTCGAGAATTGAAACTGCAGGGTCCGAGATACAGCGGATACGTTGAAAATTGCAATAAACAATTAATATCTCAGCTTCTAGAGGTGTACATTGTTTGTAACTTTTCAGATGTCTTCTGTTAGGTATCCGACACTATATAAAAAATAATCAGCCAATGTACACCTTGAGAATTGAAACTGCAGGGTCCGAGATACAGCGGATACGTTGAAAATTGCAATAAACAATTAATATCTCGGCTTCTAGAGGTGTACATTGTTTGTAACTTTCCACATGTCTTCTGTTGGGTATCCGACACTATATAAAAAATAATCAGCCAATGTACACCTCGAGAATTGAAACTGCAGGGTCCGAGATACAGCGGATACGTTGAAAATTGCAATAAACAATTAATATCTCAGCTTCTAGAGGTGTACATTGTTTGTAACTTTCCACATGTCTTCTGTTGGGTATCCGACACTATATAAAAAATAATCAGCCAATGTACACCTCCAGAATTGAAACTGCAGGGCCCGAGATACAGCGGATACGTTGAAAATAGAAATAAACAATTAATATCTCGGCTTCTAGAGGTGTACATTGTTTGTAACTTTTCAGATGTCTTCTGTTAGGTATCCGACACTATATAAAAAATAATCAGCCAATGTACACCTCGAGAATTGAAACTGCAGGGTCCGAGATACAGCGGATACGTTGAAAATTGCAATAAACAATTAATATCTCAGCTTCTAGAGGTGTACATTGTTTGTAACTTTTCAGATGTCTTCTGTTAGGTATCCGACACTATATAAAAAATAATCAGCCAATGTACACCTCGAGAATTGAAACTGCAGGGTCCGAGATACAGCGGATACGTTGAAAATTGCAATAAACAATTAATATCTCAGCTTCTAGAGGTGTACATTGTTTGTAACTTTCCACATGTCTTCTGTTAGGTATCCGACACTATATAAAAAATAATCAGCCAATGCACACCTTGAGAATTGAAACTGCAGGGTCCGAGATACAGCGGATACGTTGAAAATTGCAATAAACAATTAATATCTCAGCTTCTAGAGGTGTACATTATTTGTAACTTTCCACATGTCTTCTGTTGGGTATCCGACACTATATAAAAAATAATCAGCCAATGTACACCTCGAGAATTGAAACTGCAGGGTCCGAGATACAGCGGATACGTTGAAAATTGCAATAAACAATTAATATCTCAGCTTCTAGAGGTGTACATTGTTTGTAACTTTTCAGATGTCTTCTGTTAGGTATCCGACACTATATAAAAAATAATCAGCCAATGTACACCTTGAGAATTGAAACTGCAGGGTCCGAGATACAGCGGATACGTTGAAAATTGCAATAAACAATTAATATCTCGGCTTCTAGAGGTGTACATTGTTTGTAACTTTCCACATGTCTTCTGTTGGGTATCCGACACTATATAAAAAATAATCAGCCAATGTACACCTCGAGAATTGAAACTGCAGGGTCCGAGATACAGCGGATACGTTGAAAATTGCAATAAACAATTAATATCTCAGCTTCTAGAGGTGTACATTGTTTGTAACTTTCCACATGTCTTCTGTTGGGTATCCGACACTATATAAAAAATAATCAGCCAATGTACACCTCCAGAATTGAAACTGCAGGGCCCGAGATACAGCGGATACGTTGAAAATAGAAATAAACAATTAATATCTCGGCTTCTAGAGGTGTACATTATTTGTAACTTTCCACATGTCTTCTGTTGGGTATCCGACACTATATAAAAAATAATCAGCCAATGTACACCTCGAGAATTGAAACTGCAGGGTCCGAGATACAGCGGATACTTTGAAAATTGCAATAAACAATTAATATCTCGGATTCTAGAGGTGTACATTCTTTGTAACTTTCCACATGTCTTCTGTTGGGTATCCGACACCATATAAAAAATAAGCAGCCAATGTACACCTCGAGAATTGAAACCACACGTCCCGAGATATAGCGGATACGATGAAAATTGCAATAAACAATTAATATCTCGGCTTCTAGAGGTGTACATTGTTTGTAACTTTCCACATGTCTTCTGTTGGGTATCCGACACTATATAAAAAATAATCAGCCAATGTACACCTCGAGAATTGAAACTGCAGGGTCCGAGATACAGCGGATACGTTGAAAATTGCAATAAACAATTAATATCTCAGCTTCTAGAGGTGTACATTGTTTGTAACTTTTCAGATGTCTTCTGTTAGGTATCCGACACTATATAAAAAATAATCAGCCAATGTACACCTTGAGAATTGAAACTGCAGGGTCCGAGATACAGCGGATACGTTGAAAATTGCAATAAACAATTAATATCTCGGCTTCTAGAGGCGTACATTGTTTGTAACTTTCCACATGTCTTCTGTTGGGTATCCGACACTATATAAAAAATAATCAGCCAATGTACACCTCCAGAATTGAAACTGCAGGGCCCGAGATACAGCGGATACGTTGAAAATAGAAATAAACAATTAATATCTCAGCTTCTAGAGGTGTACATTATTTGTAACTTTCCACATGTCTTCTGTTGGGTATCCGACACTATATAAAAAATAATCAGCCAATGTACACCTCGAGAATTGAAACTGCAGGGTCCGAGATACAGCGGATACGTTGAAAATTGCAATAAACAATTAATATCTCAGCTTCTAGAGGTGTACATTGTTTGTAACTTTTCAGATGTCTTCTGTTAGGTATCCGACACTATATAAAAAATAATCAGCCAATGTACACCTCGAGAATTGAAACTGCAGGGTCCGAGATACAGCGGATACGTTGAAAATTGCAATAAACAATTAATATCTCAGCTTCTAGAGGTGTACATTGTTTGTAACTTTTCAGATGTCTTCTGTTAGGTATCCGACACTATATAAAAAATAATCAGCCAATGTACACCTCGAGAATTGAAACTGCAGGGTCCGAGATACAGCGGATACGTTGAAAATTGCAATAAACAATTAATATCTCAGCTTCTAGAGGTGTACATTGTTTGTAACTTTTCAGATGTCTTCTGTTAGGTATCCGACACTATATAAAAAATAATCAGCCAATGTACACCTCGAGAATTGAAACTGCAGGGTCCGAGATACAGCGGATACGTTGAAAATTGCAATAAACAATTAATATCTCAGCTTCTAGAGGTGTACATTGTTTGTAACTTTCCACATGTCTTCTGTTAGGTATCCGACACTATATAAAAAATAATCAGCCAATGCACACCTTGAGAATTGAAACTGCAGGGTCCGAGATACAGCGGATACGTTGAAAATTGCAATAAACAATTAATATCTCAGCTTCTAGAGGTGTACATTATTTGTAACTTTCCACATGTCTTCTGTTGGGTATCCGACACTATATAAAAAATAATCAGCCAATGTACACCTCGAGAATTGAAACTGCAGGGTCCGAGATACAGCGGATACGTTGAAAATTGCAATAAACAATTAATATCTCAGCTTCTAGAGGTGTACATTGTTTGTAACTTTTCAGATGTCTTCTGTTAGGTATCCGACACTATATAAAAAATAATCAGCCAATGTACACCTTGAGAATTGAAACTGCAGGGTCCGAGATACAGCGGATACGTTGAAAATTGCAATAAACAATTAATATCTCGGCTTCTAGAGGTGTACATTGTTTGTAACTTTCCACATGTCTTCTGTTGGGTATCCGACACTATATAAAAAATAATCAGCCAATGTACACCTCGAGAATTGAAACTGCAGGGTCCGAGATACAGCGGATACGTTGAAAATTGCAATAAACAATTAATATCTCAGCTTCTAGAGGTGTACATTGTTTGTAACTTTCCACATGTCTTCTGTTGGGTATCCGACACTATATAAAAAATAATCAGCCAATGTACACCTCCAGAATTGAAACTGCAGGGCCCGAGATACAGCGGATACGTTGAAAATAGAAATAAACAATTAATATCTCGGCTTCTAGAGGTGTACATTCTTTGTAACTTTCCACATGTCTTCTGTTGGGTATCCGACACCATATAAAAAATAAGCAGCCAATGTACACCTCGAGAATTGAAACCACACGTCCCGAGATATAGCGGATACGATGAAAATTGCAATAAACAATTAATATCTCGGCTTCTAGAGGTGTACATTGTTTGTAACTTTCCACATGTCTTCTGTTGGGTATCCGACACTATATAAAAAATAATCAGCCAATGTACACCTCGAGAATTGAAACTGCAGGGTCCGAGATACAGCGGATACGTTGAAAATTGCAATAAACAATTAATATCTCAGCTTCTAGAGGTGTACATTGTTTGTAACTTTTCAGATGTCTTCTGTTAGGTATCCGACACTATATAAAAAATAATCAGCCAATGTACACCTTGAGAATTGAAACTGCAGGGTCCGAGATACAGCGGATACGTTGAAAATTGCAATAAACAATTAATATCTCGGCTTCTAGAGGCGTACATTGTTTGTAACTTTCCACATGTCTTCTGTTGGGTATCCGACACTATATAAAAAATAATCAGCCAATGTACACCTCCAGAATTGAAACTGCAGGGCCCGAGATACAGCGGATACGTTGAAAATAGAAATAAACAATTAATATCTCAGCTTCTAGAGGTGTACATTATTTGTAACTTTCCACATGTCTTCTGTTGGGTATCCGACACTATATAAAAAATAATCAGCCAATGTACACCTCGAGAATTGAAACTGCAGGGTCCGAGATACAGCGGATACGTTGAAAATTGCAATAAACAATTAATATCTCAGCTTCTAGAGGTGTACATTGTTTGTAACTTTTCAGATGTCTTCTGTTAGGTATCCGACACTATATAAAAAATAATCAGCCAATGTACACCTCGAGAATTGAAACTGCAGGGTCCGAGATACAGCGGATACGTTGAAAATTGCAATAAACAATTAATATCTCAGCTTCTAGAGGTGTACATTGTTTGTAACTTTCCACATGTCTTCTGTTAGGTATCCGACACTATATAAAAAATAATCAGCCAATGCACACCTTGAGAATTGAAACTGCAGGGTCCGAGATACAGCGGATACGTTGAAAATTGCAATAAACAATTAATATCTCAGCTTCTAGAGGTGTACATTATTTGTAACTTTCCACATGTCTTCTGTTGGGTATCCGACACTATATAAAAAATAATCAGCCAATGTACACCTCGAGAATTGAAACTGCAGGGTCCGAGATACAGCGGATACGTTGAAAATTGCAATAAACAATTAATATCTCAGCTTCTAGAGGTGTACATTGTTTGTAACTTTTCAGATGTCTTCTGTTAGGTATCCGACACTATATAAAAAATAATCAGCCAATGTACACCTTGAGAATTGAAACTGCAGGGTCCGAGATACAGCGGATACGTTGAAAATTGCAATAAACAATTAATATCTCGGCTTCTAGAGGTGTACATTGTTTGTAACTTTCCACATGTCTTCTGTTGGGTATCCGACACTATATAAAAAATAATCAGCCAATGTACACCTCGAGAATTGAAACTGCAGGGTCCGAGATACAGCGGATACGTTGAAAATTGCAATAAACAATTAATATCTCAGCTTCTAGAGGTGTACATTGTTTGTAACTTTCCACATGTCTTCTGTTGGGTATCCGACACTATATAAAAAATAATCAGCCAATGTACACCTCCAGAATTGAAACTGCAGGGCCCGAGATACAGCGGATACGTTGAAAATAGAAATAAACAATTAATATCTCGGCTTCTAGAGGTGTACATTGTTTGTAACTTTTCAGATGTCTTCTGTTAGGTATCCGACACTATATAAAAAATAATCAGCCAATGTACACCTCGAGAATTGAAACTGCAGGGTCCGAGATACAGCGGATACGTTGAAAATTGCAATAAACAATTAATATCTCAGCTTCTAGAGGTGTACATTGTTTGTAACTTTCCACATGTCTTCTGTTAGGTATCCGACACTATATAAAAAATAATCAGCCAATGTACACCTTGAGAATTGAAACTGCAGGGTCCGAGATACAGCGGATACGTTGAAAATTGCAATAAACAATTAATATCTCAGCTTCTAGAGGTGTACATTGTTTGTAACTTTCCACATGTCTTCTGTTGAGTATCCGACACTATATAAAAAATAATCAGCCAATGTACACCTCGAGAATTGAAACTGCAGGGTCCGAGATACAGCGGATACGTTGAAAATTGCAATAAACAATTAATATCTCAGCTTCTAGAGGTGTACATTGTTTGTAACTTTTCAGATGTCTTCTGTTAGGTATCCGACACTATATAAAAAACAATCAGCCAATGTACACCTTGAGAATTGAAACTGCAGGGTCCGAGATACAGCGGATACGTTGAAAATTGCAATAAACAATTAATATCTCGGCTTCTAGAGGTGTACATTGTTTGTAACTTTCCACATGTCTTCTGTTGGGTATCCGACACTATATAAAAAATAATCAGCCAATGTACACCTCGAGAATTGAAACTGCAGGGTCCGAGATACAGCGGATACGTTGAAAATTGCAATAAACAATTAATATCTCAGCTTCTAGAGGTGTACATTGTTTGTAACTTTCCACATGTCTTCTGTTGGGTATCCGACACTATATAAAAAATAATCAGCCAATGTACACCTTGAGAATTGAAACTGCAGGGTCCGAGATACAGCGGATACGTTGAAAATTGCAATAAACAATTAATATCTCGGCTTCTAGAGGTGTACATTGTTTGTAACTTTCCACATGTCTTCTGTTGGGTATCGTCCACTATATAAAAAATAATCAGCCAATGTACACCTCCAGAATTGAAACTGCAGGGCCCGAGATACAGCGGATACGTTGAAAATAGAAATAAACAATTAATATCTCAGCTTCTAGAGGTGTACATTATTTGTAACTTTCCACATGTCTTCTGTTGGGTATCCGACACTATATAAAAAATAATCAGCCAATGTACACCTCGAGAATTGAAACTGCAGGGTCCGAGATACAGCGGATACGTTGAAAATTGCAATAAACAATTAATATCTCAGCTTCTAGAGGTGTACATTGTTTGTAACTTTTCAGATGTCTTCTGTTAGGTATCCGACACTATATAAAAAATAATCAGCCAATGTACACCTCGAGAATTGAAACTGCAGGGTCCGAGATACAGCGGATACGTTGAAAATTGCAATAAACAATTAATATCTCGGCTTCTAGAGGTGTACATTGTTTGTAACTTTCCACATGTCTTCTGTTGGGTATCCGACACTATATAAAAAATAATCAGCCAATGTACACCTCCAGAATTGAAACTGCAGGGCCCGAGATACAGCGGATACGTTGAAAATTGCAATAAACAATTAATATCTCAGCTTCTAGAGGTGTACATTGTTTGTAACTTTTCAGATGTCTTCTGTTAGGTATCCGACACTATATAAAAAATAATCAGCCAATGTACACCTTGAGAATTGAAACTGCAGGGTCCGAGATACAGCGGATACGTTGAAAATTGCAATAAACAATTAATATCTCGGCTTCTAGAGGTGTACATTGTTTGTAACTTTCCACATGTCTTCTGTTGGGTATCCGACACTATATAAAAAATAATCAGCCAATGTACACCTCGAGAATTGAAACTGCAGGGTCCGAGATACAGCGGATACGTTGAAAATTGCAATAAACAATTAATATGTCAGCTTCTAGAGGTGTACATTGTTTGTAACTTTCCACATGTCTTCTGTTGGGTATCCGACACTATATAAAAAATAATCAGCCAATGTACACCTCCAGAATTGAAACTGCAGGGCCCGAGATACAGCGGATACTTTGAAAATAGAAATAAACAATTAATATCTCGGCTTCTAGAGGTGTACATTATTTGTAACTTTCCACATGTCTTCTGTTGGGTATCCGACACTATATAAAAAATAATCAGCCAATGTACACCTCGAGAATTGAAACTGCAGGGTCCGAGATACAGCGGATACGTTAAAAATTGCAATAAACAATTAATATCTCAGCTTCTAGAGGTGTACATTGTTTGTAACTTTTCAGATGTCTTCTGTTAGGTATCCGACACTATATAAAAAATAATCAGCCAATGTACACCTTGAGAATTGAAACTGCAGGGTCCGAGATACAGCGGATACGTTGAAAATTGCAATAAACAATTAATATCTCGGCTTCTAGAGGTGTACATTGTTTGTAACTTTCCACATGTCTTCTGTTGGGTATCCGACACTATATAAAAAATAATCAGCCAATGTACACCTCGAGAATTGAAACTGCAGGGTCCGAGATACAGCGGATACGTTGAAAATTGCAATAAACAATTAATATCTCAGCTTCTAGAGGTGTACATTGTTTGTAACTTTTCAGATGTCTTCTGTTAGGTATCCGACACTATATAAAAAACAATCAGCCAATGTACACCTTGAGAATTGAAACTGCAGGGTCCGAGATACAGCGGATACGTTGAAAATTGCAATAAACAATTAATATCTCGGCTTCTAGAGGTGTACATTGTTTGTAACTTTCCACATGTCTTCTGTTGGGTATCCGACACTATATAAAAAATAATCAGCCAATGTACACCTCGAGAATTGAAACTGCAGGGTCCGAGATACAGCGGATACGTTGAAAATTGCAATAAACAATTAATATCTCAGCTTCTAGAGGTGTACATTGTTTGTAACTTTCCACATGTCTTCTGTTGGGTATCCGACACTATATAAAAAATAATCAGCCAATGTACACCTTGAGAATTGAAACTGCAGGGTCCGAGATACAGCGGATACGTTGAAAATTGCAATAAACAATTAATATCTCGGCTTCTAGAGGTGTACATTGTTTGTAACTTTCCACATGTCTTCTGTTGGGTATCGTCCACTATATAAAAAATAATCAGCCAATGTACACCTCCAGAATTGAAACTGCAGGGCCCGAGATACAGCGGATACGTTGAAAATAGAAATAAACAATTAATATCTCAGCTTCTAGAGGTGTACATTATTTGTAACTTTCCACATGTCTTCTGTTGGGTATCCGACACTATATAAAAAATAATCAGCCAATGTACACCTCGAGAATTGAAACTGCAGGGTCCGAGATACAGCGGATACGTTGAAAATTGCAATAAACAATTAATATCTCAGCTTCTAGAGGTGTACATTGTTTGTAACTTTTCAGATGTCTTCTGTTAGGTATCCGACACTATATAAAAAATAATCAGCCAATGTACACCTCGAGAATTGAAACTGCAGGGTCCGAGATACAGCGGATACGTTGAAAATTGCAATAAACAATTAATATCTCGGCTTCTAGAGGTGTACATTGTTTGTAACTTTCCACATGTCTTCTGTTGGGTATCCGACACTATATAAAAAATAATCAGCCAATGTACACCTCCAGAATTGAAACTGCAGGGCCCGAGATACAGCGGATACGTTGAAAATTGCAATAAACAATTAATATCTCAGCTTCTAGAGGTGTACATTGTTTGTAACTTTTCAGATGTCTTCTGTTAGGTATCCGACACTATATAAAAAATAATCAGCCAATGTACACCTTGAGAATTGAAACTGCAGGGTCCGAGATACAGCGGATACGTTGAAAATTGCAATAAACAATTAATATCTCGGCTTCTAGAGGTGTACATTGTTTGTAACTTTCCACATGTCTTCTGTTGGGTATCCGACACTATATAAAAAATAATCAGCCAATGTACACCTCGAGAATTGAAACTGCAGGGTCCGAGATACAGCGGATACGTTGAAAATTGCAATAAACAATTAATATGTCAGCTTCTAGAGGTGTACATTGTTTGTAACTTTCCACATGTCTTCTGTTGGGTATCCGACACTATATAAAAAATAATCAGCCAATGTACACCTCCAGAATTGAAACTGCAGGGCCCGAGATACAGCGGATACTTTGAAAATAGAAATAAACAATTAATATCTCGGCTTCTAGAGGTGTACATTATTTGTAACTTTCCACATGTCTTCTGTTGGGTATCCGACACTATATAAAAAATAATCAGCCAATGTACACCTCGAGAATTGAAACTGCAGGGTCCGAGATACAGCGGATACGTTAAAAATTGCAATAAACAATTAATATCTCAGCTTCTAGAGGTGTACATTGTTTGTAACTTTTCAGATGTCTTCTGTTAGGTATCCGACACTTGTGATGATACCTTTCGTGTTGTCTCCCAATGCTGGGTCGATCTGGGGAGTAAGCGGGGGTGAAGGGAAGGGGGAAATAACGGTCCGAAGTTTTGTGTAGAAAACTAAAATATTATATTCTTCAATAATAATCGGGGAGGGAAATGAGAAAAGAGCTTAACAGCGTAAATCAAATTTAACAATCGAATTAAACAAAATAATAGGGGGAACGGAATAGTCAAATAATAATCGTAATAACTGACTGGAAAAGCTTATACAAAAAAAACTAGGTTTATCATAAATATCGGGACTGCAGGGGGTTGGGGTCGGTCGCACGGAAAAAGGAGGGGGGGCTGGCCGGTGAAAACTCTACACAAAAAAACCTCGATCGACTAAGATCGAAACTCAAGCAAAAAGAAAATATAATAAACTCAAAAAAATAATGAAACTCGAAATATGGTTATCTCAAAATGAATTGTCACTTGTTGATTTTGGGCGCCAGCTACTTTCTCGGCGTAGCACCGTAACTCTTAAAAAAAAAGAAAGACAATCCGCAAATTTACGCGGCACGCGGCTAGCAAGGAACGGGGGGGGGAAGGGGGATGAGACTTCTCAGGCCGTGGACACTGTTCCAGGGCTTCTTAACAAATTACCTCGGCACATACAAAAAAAAACGATGTTGAAATTACAATAATGAAAAAAAGTGAAATAATGGTGCTAAACGTCCCACTAAATGTGTCTCGGGTCGGGGAAAAATTATCGTTTACCGCACGCTGGGAATGTTCGATTCCTACCACCACTCACGCGCACGTGTTCGAAATGAAAAAAAGGTCGGCGCACGTGGCGGCCGGTATTCGACGATCGATGAAAATTTTACAGTGCAAAGAAAAAGAGAAAAACGGCTTAATACTATTAAACAGGGCTGGGGTTGATTTTTCGGGGGATATCTGGGGGATGGGGGAAATATTGTGCAGGGTAGGCGGGCGGGGAAACTTATTCAGTACTCACTCAACCTCTCACTTATATCGGTTACAATTTCTCCGATATATTCCTCGATATTTTCCTCGGTCTTTCCTGGTCGGTATAAATTTCCTCGTACAATTCCAAATTCGTTTCCGGGGTATCGCTTATGGTCGTTTTTGCTCCTTGTACAATCCAAATCGTTTCCGGGGTTGTCGCTTAAGGTCTGTATCTCTCCGGGAAGGAGTCCGTTCGATATTGGGGAATAGCCGAGTCGTCGTAAAGTCCTGATTTTTCACACACTCTCTCGCTACTCTCGCACTCTCGTCTTTTCACACCTATTCTAACGCACGCCTTGGCTCGAAGTGATGTCGGCCGTGCTACTTCCGGCTTCTTCTCCGACCTTAGGGTCGGTCTCGCAAGTTAGCGTTGGGATGTCGGTCTCTGATTGGCGGGTTCCGGGACTGGCTGCTGGTGGGCGTCGGGATTGGCCGCGCGGCCGTGCTAATATTTCGTCGCGACGGAAGACTCGTCGCGACGTTCGGCGCGCGCACCCTCGTCATCGATTTGCCCATCGATCGACGAGCAGTTCCTTGCGTCGGGAGGTGGCGGTTCCATGCGGCGAGTTGGCGAAGTGTCTCCTGTGACAGATCGCGGCCGAATAGTGTTTTTTTGCTCGACGACACACCTCGTCGGTTTAAACTCGGCAATCCGAGCCGAGAGGGTGTCGCCGGGTTCTTTGGTGTTGGTGGACGAGTCGGAAAGGAGGCTCCGACTCGTCAGGATTTTCCCCAGGGCTGGCAAGGTCGGACTGGCTTTTCGGACTGGTCTTCGATTTTGAGGTTAGTGCTTGAAGGGTCTGGCTGCGTCTCAAATTGTTGGCTGTTTAGGTTGTTGGGGTCGATTGGTGGTGCGCAGGGGTTCAATTTCCCTCCTGGATGGTCTGCGATGGCTGCGATGGGTCTGCGGTGTCTTCGATGGGTCTGCGGTGGCTTCGATGGGTCTGCGGTGGCTGCGCTGGGTCTTCGGTGGGTCTTCGGTGGTTGCGTCGGAGGGCTGACGGGCCTCCGTTGAGTGAGTATAGGGTCTGACGGGGAGTTAGGGGATGAAGGTCAGTCAGGGAAGGGGGGTTAACAATTGTAAAATTCGCTACTTAATTATTGTCCTAATTCCGGTTTATTCCCTAGGTGAGTGGTGGGACTCCGAGCCAGGCAGCGGGAGGAAATTGAGACGTGCCACGTCACAACTCCCCCCCACTTGCCGAAAGTTCGTCTCTCGACAACTTGAGCAACATTCATACTGGGGGCGTACTGGGGTGGAACTCGGGAAAAGGGGAAAGGGCTGGCGGGTAATAAATGGTAAAAGCAGTCTTGTTATAGTGGTAATACCGTTTTTTCCCAGTCTTATTCTCTCCTTTGTACAATACTTACAACTTAACCCTCTTTGTCTTGCGAGGGTTTGCAAATGAAAACTAAAGGCGATTTAAGGAGAACTGAAAATATACTGTACAAGGGTCATCGTGGACTCAAAATAATAACAAAAAAAAATAAAAAGGTGGAACTAAAAATAACATCTTTGGCCTCTTGGTGGCAAGTACTGGGGATTGGGGGAGTCAGAAGGAGAAGAACGGAAATGAAAGTTATTTTATAATCTGTGGGAGTAAAGATTGAAAGGGGTGAAAGGCGAATATACATTATAAGGGACTATCAAAATGAAGGGGGGGGGGTTTAGCGGGGCGGTCTGGGGCGGTTCTCTATGCGAGCTGGGCATTTGGGCGATCGGTGTCCTGATTCGCCACAATTCCAACATCTTGGTGAATAGGTCACGTGGGACGGTTCGGGTTCAGGGTCGGCGGGGGGGGTCAGTCGAAGGGACATCAGGGAGGGGACTGCGGGCTTGGTTTTCATGGACTTCGGGGTTCGGGGGGGGGTGTGGGGTTGGGGGGTCTGGGTCGGGGGGTGTAGGGACATCAGGGCGGGTACTTTGGGTTTGGGCTTTACGGACGTCGGGGTTCGGGGGGGGGTGTGGGGTTGGGGGGTCGGGGTTGCGGGGTGTAGGGACATCAGGGAGGGAATTTGGCGGTGCTTGGGGATTTTGCACGGGGGGTGTTGGGGTTTTGGGGTAGGGGAGGGTCTATCGGGGACGGTCTGTCGGGGTATCGACACGGTTTTTCGGGTGACTGGCGCGGGCTGTTGGGGTTTCGGGGGACGGGGTATAGTGGGGGCGTGGGACAGGGGGCCTGGGGGTATGGTGAGGGTGAATTTGGGGATTGCGCCCGTGTGAGCGAGGGGATGGGGACTGGCTGGGGTGTTCTTTTGCGGGGCTCCCTTAGGGCTGTCGAGAACGCAGTTGGTAGCTGCGTTCCGGGGGAGCTGGAGGTCGCTTAGTGCTCCCACGTGGTCGACCTCGGGGGCGACGTGGGTTTGTCGTGGCTTCGACTGGGTCGGGCTCTGGTGTTGGCGGCTGATGGTCGGCCAGGTCATCCTCGCTGGGGTGTCCTCCATATCTGGGAGGTGGTATCCGATGCTCTCCCTCTTGGCTTCGGTCGTCCGTAGGCCGCCTCGTCCGGGTCTGCCGGTCCTCCACGGGAGTCGTTCCATTCTGAAATGATGGGGATTGGGGCGTCATGGCGTGTTCATAAGCGGGGGTGGTTACGGGGGGGGCTGCGGGTCGGGGTGGAGTTAGCGGGGGAATGTCGGCGATATTTGGGGGAGGGTAATAGGGCTTCAGATCTTTAATGTGTACTTTTGGGCGCGTGTTCTTCGAGGGGATATTCAGTTCGTAGACCACGGGGGACACTTTATTCGTGATCTCATATGGCCCGCGATATTTGGCGGCGAGCTTGGCGGCGAAATTCTGCGCGCCGGACGAAAGAACTCGGTTCTTTCGGAGTACTAAATCTCCGACGTTGTATTCCCGGTCAGATCGACCTCGATTATAGTATCGGGCCTGTCGTCGTGCGGCTAGGGATAGGTTTCGGTGGACCCAGTCATGGATTAGGGGCAGTCGGGTCATTCGGTTTTTCCACACCGCTGGGTCTGTCCGGTCTTCAATGGTCGGGGGGGGTGCCTCGTTGCGGATGCTTTTGGCCGGGCGGGGGTTTCGGCCGAAGTTTAGGAAGGCGGGGGTCATCTGGGTGGAGGCTTGGACAGCTGTGTTGAGGGCAAAACACAACTCGGGGAGATGGGCATCCCATGTTTGGTGGTCGTCACCTATGTACGAAATTATCATGGTCTTTAGGGTGCGGTTTACTCGTTCGACTGGGTTGGCTTGGGCATGGTAGGGAGGGATTGTGGTCTGTCGTATGCCGTATTGGGAGAGTTGGGCCGTCATGTATCGGTTGACAAATTCCGTACCGTTGTCTGTCAGGAGGTAGCGGGGGCAGCCCCAACGGTTTAGGATCAGTTTTTCTAGGGCTGTCATTATGGTGGGTCCCGTCGCGGTTTTCAGGGGTTGGGCTTCGATGTATTTCGTGAATAAGTCCTGAAATACTACGACGTATCGGTGTCTGTTTTTACTGGGGGGGAAGGGTCCCATGACGTCGGCAGCTACGACGGTCCAGGGGCCCTCGGTCGTCCTTTCTCGCATCAGCCCAACAGGTGCCGTTTGCTGCACCTTGTTGAGTTGACAGACCGGGCACCGTCGCACGAACTGAGCGACGTCCTGGAAAATTCCGGGCCAGGCGAAGTCTTGGGTCAGGCGGTGGTAGGTCTTATCGATGCCTAAGTGGCCGGATTGGGGGTTGTCGTGGGCGTCTTGTATGGCTTTGTGTCGGGCATCACAGGGCAGGACTAGCTTCCAGGAATCCAGGTCTACCAGGGTAGGGTCTATCACTGGGTGGGGTCGGTGGTGGTATAGTCGGCCATCCTCGAGCTTCCAATCGGGGTATTTGGAGGGGAATTGGCTAACATTTTTCATTTGCTCGAGGTACCAAGGGTCTATCGTTTCGCCGATGGTGGCAAGGGCTTCCGGGGTTCCTTCGAACATGCGGGACAGGGCATCGGGGACTATATTTAGGGCTCCCTTGCGGTGGACAATATCCATGTTGAGATCTTGCATGGTTAATGCCCATCTCGCAAGTCTTCCGGAAGGGTCTCGAATATTCCGCAGCCAGCGCAAGCTGCTGTGATCCGTTATCACCCGAAAAGAGGTGCCTTCCAGGTACGGCCGCAACTTCTTTGCGGCCCACAAAACGGCAAGACACTCCTTTTCGGTCACACTGTATTTTCGCTCGCTTTGGGATAGGACTCGACTGCAAAACACTATGGGGTGTTCTTCGCCCTGGGACTCTTGGGTCAGGACGGCTCCGATGGCTTGGTCGCTGGCATCGGTGTGGACGGTGAAGGGCTGGGTAAAATCGGGACGGGCTAATACGGGGGCTTGGGTCAGGGCTGTCCGGAGGGCTTCGAATGCGGTTGATTGTTCCTCTCCCCACTTCCACTGTGCGTCCTTCTCCAGGAGTCGCACGAGGGGAATCTTGTGGGTGGAGATATCGCCGAGGAATCGGGCATACCAACCGATCATTCCGAGGAAACGGCGTAGTTGTTTGAGGGTTTTAGGGGCAGGGTACTTCAGGATCGGGGCTATCTTGTCGGGGTCTGTCTTCAGTCCGTCTTTAGTGATTACATACCCCAAATATTTCATTTCGGGGCAGAAGAAGGAGCTCTTGTCTCGGTTTATCTCGAGTCCGGCGTTCTTAAGGGCTGTCAGTACTAGGGTCAGGTATTTAAAGTGTTCATCGACCGTTTCTGTGGCGATGATGACGTCGTCCAGGTATGCAAAAACGTGTGGCTCCCATTCGGGTCTTATCAATCTGTCCATCAGTCGTTGGAAGGTGGCGGGGGCGTTCGTCAGTCCAAAGGGCATTCGGGTAAATTGGAAAAGTCCTCGTCCAGGGACGGCAAAGGCGGTTATGGGGCGGCTTTTGGGGTCTAGCGGGACTTGGAAATAGGCCTGGCTCAGGTCTAACTTGGAGATATGGTGGGCACGGCGGAGTCCGTCCAATATCCGGTCAAGGTTGGGTAGGGGGTAGGCATCTTTGCGAGTGACTTTATTCACATCACGATAATCGATGCAGAAACGGTGTTTTCCGTTGGGCTTTGGGACTATCACGGGGTTACTGAGCCATCCGCTATCTGAGGGTTCGATTACCTGTTCGCCGATCATCCTATCGACTTCGGCTTGGGCGATTCGTAAGAGGAAGGGGGATATTGTTCGGGGGCGTTGGCGGATCGGGGGGTGGTCACTGACATCTATCGCATGGTGGACAATGGTCGTGCAGCTTAGGGCTCCAGGGATGGGGGTTTTCACTAGACGGTCTAACAGTGACTTTAATTGGTCCTCCGTCTTCTTAGTGACTTCCACCAAGCCTGCAAATTCGGGGTGGGCTGCCACGACCATGGGGATATGGCCGGGTCTGGCAAATTTTCGGGGATTTCCTGTGGGAGTACGCCACGTGTCGTTCAGGTGATCTATTTGTAAGCCCAATAACTTACAAAAGTCTCTCCCTAGAATCGCGTCGTATCCCAAGGGTGCGACGCGCAAATCAAGGGGCCAAATCTTTCCGTCGACTTCAAAGTATAGTCTGATATCTCCCACCACGGGAACGATTGCGTTGTTGGCAACGCGTACTCCTCCGGTGGCGGGTCTGATTGTTACTCCCAGGGAATTGGCAAGGGTTACTCCCAGGAACGAGCGCGTGGCTCCTGAGTCAATTAATGCTTCTACGGGGGTTCCAGAAATGTTCAGGACGAGGAAGTGGCGGTCATCTGGGCTGGGGGTGTCGGGTCGGTCGGGGGTTGCGGATAGTAGGGACGGTCGGGGTCTAACGCGGTCTACCTGGTCTAGGATTTCCAGGGTCTTGGGGTTTTTGATCTTGGGGGAGGCATCTACTGTCCTCCCCCCGAGGGGTTTCCCTCGCGGGTCTGGCGGCACCTCGTACAGGTGTTGGTGTCGTAACCGGGGAGGCCGCAGATTCGGCAAAATGTCCCGCGTGGCTGGAGGCATTGGCGGTGGATGTGTCCCTGTTGTCGGCAGTTGTAGCAACGAACGGTTGCTGACTGGTATCTGGGGGCTGTCTGGTTGGGTTGGGGTGCCGGGTTTGGAGCGGGGTTCTCGACCTGGATGGACATTAGGGGCGGCGGGTTGGCTTGGAGGGCTTGGAGGAGGGGTGCGGGGTTAGGGGCTGTCGGGCGAGGTTGTGGCTTCGGTTGGGCTGGGGTTGGGGCGATGGGGGTTACGGGGAGAGGGCTGGGGTCTTGGTTGGACTCTATGGCCGCTGCCTTGCCAAGATATTGTCTGCCTTGGGGGTTGAAGGCGGCTGAGGGAAGGACTGACTGGGCGGGGGTTGGCGGGGGTCTGTATGTCCGCTTCCTTTCCAACATGGACTCTATGCGGCGGCACCGTAACTGGAAGTCCAGAAAGGTAGCAATGGTGGAACGATCTAGGTGGACTGCCAGGTCGGGGTGTAGGTTTTCGTAGCAGAGGTCTAGCTGGGCTTCTAGGGAGAGGGACGGGCTGAGGAAGTTGAAGTAGGTCCTCATCTTTGTGAGGTATTCCCCACTGGGCTCTCCTGGACCTTGGGTTCTAAGCTCGACTTCGCGACGCAGCTTTTCCTGTAGGTCGCTGTGTCCGAATCGCGCCCGGAAATGGAACACGAACTCCTCGTAGGTTGTCCATTCCTCGTGCACTACGCGATACCACATGAGGGCCTCGTGGGTAAATGACTCCGGGAGCATCCGGAGTAATTCCTCCTCCGTGTACGAGCGGCTGGAACAGTACTCGTACAGACGGAGGAGGTACTCCTCTCCATCGTCGATGCGTCGTCCCGCGAATTTGGGCCCGAAACGACGAAAATGGTCGATGCCTGCTGTATCCCGGGTCACGAAGCTGGGGGCTGCGGGTTGGAACGAATGGGGGCGTTGGGGAAGGGCGTGGGGCGGTCGTAGGTGGGTGCTGCTATGTTGGGGGTTCGTACGAGGGGGAATATTGAAGGTGCCATGGGCGCGGGGTGGGGCTTGGGGTTGGGGTGCCGGGATGGAGAGTAATGGGGCTCGTGCGGGGATGCGGGTTGGTGTCGGTCGGGGCAGTGCTTGGGGAGCCATGAATCGGGGTGCGAAGGTCACTGTGGGGGCGTGGGTGGGGAGTAATGGGGGGGTCTGGGGGATGGGGTCGTCACGGTGGGATATTAAATCGTCCCCTTGTTCGAGGGTAATAGGGTCTCGGTATTGCCCCATGGTTTGACCCGTGGGTAGGGGCTGTCGGGAAGGGTCGGTCTCGGCAGGGGGTAAGGTGACTGACAGGGCCTGCGAGACGTCCATGTCCTGTAGGCCGAGCGAGGAACGCAGCGTCTCAAACGATTCGGAGGCTCGCAACGCGGATGCCAACGTGACGGGGAATCCCATCCCGCGCTCGTCCTCAGCAGGATCCCAGTCGACCGAAACTCCCCTAAATCGGCGGCGTACTTCATAACGCCAATACCGGTTTATTAGGTCCTCCATGGTTCCGGCCGTACTTAGCGCGGCGTGATCGCAGAGCCTTACGAGGTCCATTACGTTGGGGAGGCGACGTAACTGCGCTTGAACTCTCTGAACTTCCCTTTGTATATCGGGATCGACGTTGGAAACAGGGGGGGCTATCATGTTGGGCGGGGGGGTTGACGTTCGGCTCTGGCCGGCGGACGGGGCCCCGGCCATGGTGACACTGGTGGTAGTGGCCGTGGCCACTCCGGCGGTTGTCACGTCGTCCATTTATAAACGGGGGGGGGGTCTAGCGGAAAAGAGAGAAGCAGGAAAAAAAAAGAATTGGAAAAGAAAAACAAAAAAAAATTCAATCTGGGGCGCGATAGCAGGGCTGACGAAGGGGGGGGGGGGGGGGGGGGGGTACACAAGAAAAAGGGTTACAAAAATAAATGTGGGTCAGGGGATTTGGCGGAGGGACGGTACTTACTTGCCAACAATATATTTCGCGAGTGGTGGTAATTAGCGAACAGCGGCAACACAAAAAAACAATAATTCAATTTAGGGGGTCAAAAGAAGGGGGGGGGTTTGTTCTGTGCCGAGGTGAGCACTCTTTATAAGCGTCAGAGAAATCCCCACTCGAGGAGCGAAAGGGTCGCTGCCCTCGAGGGTCCTAAATTTTAAAAAAATTTAATTTTTCTGATAATACAGAGCCCCACGTTGGGCGCCAAAATTTGTGATGATACCTTTCGTGTTGTCTCCCAATGCTGGGTCGATCTGGGGAGTAAGCGGGGGTGAAGGGAAGGGGGAAATAACGGTCCGAAGTTTTGTGTAGAAAACTAAAATATTATATTCTTCAATAATAATCGGGGAGGGAAATGAGAAAAGAGCTTAACAGCGTAAATCAAATTTAACAATCGAATTAAACAAAATAATAGGGGGAACGGAATAGTCAAATAATAATCGTAATAACTGACTGGAAAAGCTTATACAAAAAAAACTAGGTTTATCATAAATATCGGGACTGCAGGGGGTTGGGGTCGGTCGCACGGAAAAAGGAGGGGGGGCTGGCCGGTGAAAACTCTACACAAAAAAACCTCGATCGACTAAGATCGAAACTCAAGCAAAAAGAAAATATAATAAACTCAAAAAAATAATGAAACTCGAAATATGGTTATCTCAAAATGAATTGTCACTTGTTGATTTTGGGCGCCAGCTACTTTCTCGGCGTAGCACCGTAACTCTTAAAAAAAAAGAAAGACAATCCGCAAATTTACGCGGCACGCGGCTAGCAAGGAACGGGGGGGGGAAGGGGGATGAGACTTCTCAGGCCGTGGACACTGTTCCAGGGCTTCTTAACAAATTACCTCGGCACATACAAAAAAAAACGATGTTGAAATTACAATAATGAAAAAAAGTGAAATAATGGTGCTAAACGTCCCACTAAATGTGTCTCGGGTCGGGGAAAAATTATCGTTTACCGCACGCTGGGAATGTTCGATTCCTACCACCACTCACGCGCACGTGTTCGAAATGAAAAAAAGGTCGGCGCACGTGGCGGCCGGTATTCGACGATCGATGAAAATTTTACAGTGCAAAGAAAAAGAGAAAAACGGCTTAATACTATTAAACAGGGCTGGGGTTGATTTTTCGGGGGATATCTGGGGGATGGGGGAAATATTGTGCAGGGTAGGCGGGCGGGGAAACTTATTCAGTACTCACTCAACCTCTCACTTATATCGGTTACAATTTCTCCGATATATTCCTCGATATTTTCCTCGGTCTTTCCTGGTCGGTATAAATTTCCTCGTACAATTCCAAATTCGTTTCCGGGGTATCGCTTATGGTCGTTTTTGCTCCTTGTACAATCCAAATCGTTTCCGGGGTTGTCGCTTAAGGTCTGTATCTCTCCGGGAAGGAGTCCGTTCGATATTGGGGAATAGCCGAGTCGTCGTAAAGTCCTGATTTTTCACACACTCTCTCGCTACTCTCGCACTCTCGTCTTTTCACACCTATTCTAACGCACGCCTTGGCTCGAAGTGATGTCGGCCGTGCTACTTCCGGCTTCTTCTCCGACCTTAGGGTCGGTCTCGCAAGTTAGCGTTGGGATGTCGGTCTCTGATTGGCGGGTTCCGGGACTGGCTGCTGGTGGGCGTCGGGATTGGCCGCGCGGCCGTGCTAATATTTCGTCGCGACGGAAGACTCGTCGCGACGTTCGGCGCGCGCACCCTCGTCATCGATTTGCCCATCGATCGACGAGCAGTTCCTTGCGTCGGGAGGTGGCGGTTCCATGCGGCGAGTTGGCGAAGTGTCTCCTGTGACAGATCGCGGCCGAATAGTGTTTTTTTGCTCGACGACACACCTCGTCGGTTTAAACTCGGCAATCCGAGCCGAGAGGGTGTCGCCGGGTTCTTTGGTGTTGGTGGACGAGTCGGAAAGGAGGCTCCGACTCGTCAGGATTTTCCCCAGGGCTGGCAAGGTCGGACTGGCTTTTCGGACTGGTCTTCGATTTTGAGGTTAGTGCTTGAAGGGTCTGGCTGCGTCTCAAATTGTTGGCTGTTTAGGTTGTTGGGGTCGATTGGTGGTGCGCAGGGGTTCAATTTCCCTCCTGGATGGTCTGCGATGGCTGCGATGGGTCTGCGGTGTCTTCGATGGGTCTGCGGTGGCTTCGATGGGTCTGCGGTGGCTGCGCTGGGTCTTCGGTGGGTCTTCGGTGGTTGCGTCGGAGGGCTGACGGGCCTCCGTTGAGTGAGTATAGGGTCTGACGGGGAGTTAGGGGATGAAGGTCAGTCAGGGAAGGGGGGTTAACAATTGTAAAATTCGCTACTTAATTATTGTCCTAATTCCGGTTTATTCCCTAGGTGAGTGGTGGGACTCCGAGCCAGGCAGCGGGAGGAAATTGAGACGTGCCACGTCACACACTATATAAAAAATAATCAGCCAATGTACACCTTGAGAATTGAAACTGCAGGGTCCGAGATACAGCGGATACGTTGAAAATTGCAATAAACAATTAATATCTCGGCTTCTAGAGGTGTACATTGTTTGTAACTTTCCACATGTCTTCTGTTGGGTATCCGACACTATATAAAAAATAATCAGCCAATGTACACCTCCAGAATTGAAACTGCAGGGCCCGAGATACAGCGGATACGTTGAAAATTGCAATAAACAATTAATATCTCGGCTTCTAGAGGTGTACATTGTTTGTAACTTTCCACATGTCTTCTGTTGAGTATCCGACACTATATAAAAAATAATCAGCCAATGTACACCTCGAGAATTGAAACTGCAGGGTCCGAGATACAGCGGATACGTTGAAAATTGCAATAAACAATTAATATCTCAGCTTCTAGAGGTGTACATTGTTTGTAACTTTTCAGATGTCTTCTGTTAGGTATCCGACACTATATAAAAAATAATCAGCCAATGTACACCTTGAGAATTGAAACTGCAGGGTCCGAGATACAGCGGATACGTTGAAAATTGCAATAAACAATTAATATCTCGGCTTCTAGAGGTGTACATTGTTTGTAACTTTCCACATGTCTTCTGTTGGGTATCCGACACTATATAAAAAATAATCAGCCAATGTACACCTCGAGAATTGAAACTGCAGGGTCCGAGATACAGCGGATACGTTGAAAATTGCAATAAACAATTAATATCTCAGCTTCTAGAGGTGTACATTGTTTGTAACTTTCCACATGTCTTCTGTTGGGTATCCGACACTATATAAAAAATAATCAGCCAATGTACACCTTGAGAATTGAAACTGCAGGGTCCGAGATACAGCGGATACGTTGAAAATTGCAATAAACAATTAATATCTCGGCTTCTAGATGTGTACATTGTTTGTAACTTTCCACATGTCTTCTGTTGGGTATCCGACACTATATAAAAAATAATCAGCCAATGTACACCTCCAGAATTGAAACTGCAGGGCCCGAGATACAGCGGATACGTTGAAAATAGAAATAAACAATTAATATCTCAGCTTCTAGAGGTGTACATTATTTGTAACTTTCCACATGTCTTCTGTTGGGTATCCGACACTATATAAAAAATAATCAGCCAATGTACACCTCGAGAATTGAAACTGCAGGGTCCGAGATACAGCGGATACGTTGAAAATTGCAATAAACAATTAATATCTCAGCTTCTAGAGGTGTACATTGTTTGTAACTTTTCAGATGTCTTCTGTTAGGTATCCGACACTATATAAAAAATAATCAGCCAATGTACACCTCGAGAATTGAAACTGCAGGGTCCGAGATACAGCGGATACGTTGAAAATTGCAATAAACAATTAATATCTCAGCTTCTAGAGGTGTACATTGTTTGTAACTTTCCACATGTCTTCTGTTAGGTATCCGACACTATATAAAAAATAATCAGCCAATGTACACCTTGAGAATTGAAACTGCAGGGTCCGAGATACAGCGGATACGTTGAAAATTGCAATAAACAATTAATATCTCAGCTTCTAGAGGTGTACATTGTTTGTAACTTTCCACATGTCTTCTGTTGGGTATCCGACACTATATAAAAAATAATCAGCCAATGTACACCTCGAGAATTGAAACTGCAGGGTCCGAGATACAGCGGATACGTTGAAAATTGCAATAAACAATTAATATCTCAGCTTCTAGAGGTGTACATTGTTTGTAACTTTTCAGATGTCTTCTGTTAGGTATCCGACACTATATAAAAAATAATCAGCCAATGTACACCTTGAGAATTGAAACTGCAGGGTCCGAGATACAGCGGATACGTTGAAAATTGCAATAAACAATTAATATCTCGGCTTCTAGAGGTGTACATTGTTTGTAACTTTCCACATGTCTTCTGTTGGGTATCCGACACTATATAAAAAATAATCAGCCAATGTACACCTCGAGAATTGAAACTGCAGGGTCCGAGATACAGCGGATACGTTGAAAATTGCAATAAACAATTAATATCTCAGCTTCTAGAGGTGTACATTGTTTGTAACTTTCCACATGTCTTCTGTTGGGTATCCGACACTATATAAAAAATAATCAGCCAATGTACACCTCCAGAATTGAAACTGCAGGGCCCGAGATACAGCGGATACGTTGAAAATAGAAATAAACAATTAATATCTCGGCTTCTAGAGGTGTACATTATTTGTAACTTTCCACATGTCTTCTGTTGGGTATCCGACACTATATAAAAAATAATCAGCCAATGTACACCTCGAGAATTGAAACTGCAGGGTCCGAGATACAGCGGATACTTTGAAAATTGCAATAAACAATTAATATCTCGGATTCTAGAGGTGTACATTCTTTGTAACTTTCCACATGTCTTCTGTTGGGTATCCGACACCATATAAAAAATAAGCAGCCAATGTACACCTCGAGAATTGAAACCACACGTCCCGAGATATAGCGGATACGATGAAAATTGCAATAAACAATTAATATCTCGGCTTCTAGAGGTGTACATTGTTTGTAACTTTCCACATGTCTTCTGTTGGGTATCCGACACTATATAAAAAATAATCAGCCAATGTACACCTCGAGAATTGAAACTGCAGGGTCCGAGATACAGCGGATACGTTGAAAATTGCAATAAACAATTAATATCTCAGCTTCTAGAGGTGTACATTGTTTGTAACTTTTCAGATGTCTTCTGTTAGGTATCCGACACTATATAAAAAATAATCAGCCAATGTACACCTTGAGAATTGAAACTGCAGGGTCCGAGATACAGCGGATACGTTGAAAATTGCAATAAACAATTAATATCTCGGCTTCTAGAGGCGTACATTGTTTGTAACTTTCCACATGTCTTCTGTTGGGTATCCGACACTATATAAAAAATAATCAGCCAATGTACACCTCCAGAATTGAAACTGCAGGGCCCGAGATACAGCGGATACGTTGAAAATAGAAATAAACAATTAATATCTCAGCTTCTAGAGGTGTACATTATTTGTAACTTTCCACATGTCTTCTGTTGGGTATCCGACACTATATAAAAAATAATCAGCCAATGTACACCTCGAGAATTGAAACTGCAGGGTCCGAGATACAGCGGATACGTTGAAAATTGCAATAAACAATTAATATCTCAGCTTCTAGAGGTGTACATTGTTTGTAACTTTTCAGATGTCTTCTGTTAGGTATCCGACACTATATAAAAAATAATCAGCCAATGTACACCTCGAGAATTGAAACTGCAGGGTCCGAGATACAGCGGATACGTTGAAAATTGCAATAAACAATTAATATCTCAGCTTCTAGAGGTGTACATTGTTTGTAACTTTCCACATGTCTTCTGTTAGGTATCCGACACTATATAAAAAATAATCAGCCAATGCACACCTTGAGAATTGAAACTGCAGGGTCCGAGATACAGCGGATACGTTGAAAATTGCAATAAACAATTAATATCTCAGCTTCTAGAGGTGTACATTATTTGTAACTTTCCACATGTCTTCTGTTGGGTATCCGACACTATATAAAAAATAATCAGCCAATGTACACCTCGAGAATTGAAACTGCAGGGTCCGAGATACAGCGGATACGTTGAAAATTGCAATAAACAATTAATATCTCAGCTTCTAGAGGTGTACATTGTTTGTAACTTTTCAGATGTCTTCTGTTAGGTATCCGACACTATATAAAAAATAATCAGCCAATGTACACCTTGAGAATTGAAACTGCAGGGTCCGAGATACAGCGGATACGTTGAAAATTGCAATAAACAATTAATATCTCGGCTTCTAGAGGTGTACATTGTTTGTAACTTTCCACATGTCTTCTGTTGGGTATCCGACACTATATAAAAAATAATCAGCCAATGTACACCTCGAGAATTGAAACTGCAGGGTCCGAGATACAGCGGATACGTTGAAAATTGCAATAAACAATTAATATCTCAGCTTCTAGAGGTGTACATTGTTTGTAACTTTCCACATGTCTTCTGTTGGGTATCCGACACTATATAAAAAATAATCAGCCAATGTACACCTCCAGAATTGAAACTGCAGGGCCCGAGATACAGCGGATACGTTGAAAATAGAAATAAACAATTAATATCTCGGCTTCTAGAGGTGTACATTGTTTGTAACTTTTCAGATGTCTTCTGTTAGGTATCCGACACTATATAAAAAATAATCAGCCAATGTACACCTCGAGAATTGAAACTGCAGGGTCCGAGATACAGCGGATACGTTGAAAATTGCAATAAACAATTAATATCTCAGCTTCTAGAGGTGTACATTGTTTGTAACTTTCCACATGTCTTCTGTTAGGTATCCGACACTATATAAAAAATAATCAGCCAATGTACACCTTGAGAATTGAAACTGCAGGGTCCGAGATACAGCGGATACGTTGAAAATTGCAATAAACAATTAATATCTCAGCTTCTAGAGGTGTACATTGTTTGTAACTTTCCACATGTCTTCTGTTGAGTATCCGACACTATATAAAAAATAATTAGCCAATGTACACCTCGAGAATTGAAACTGCAGGGTCCGAGATACAGCGGATACGTTGAAAATTGCAATAAACAATTAATATCTCAGCTTCTAGAGGTGTACATTGTTTGTAACTTTTCAGATGTCTTCTGTTAGGTATCCGACACTATATAAAAAACAATCAGCCAATGTACACCTTGAGAATTGAAACTGCAGGGTCCGAGATACAGCGGATACGTTGAAAATTGCAATAAACAATTAATATCTCGGCTTCTAGAGGTGTACATTGTTTGTAACTTTCCACATGTCTTCTGTTGGGTATCCGACACTATATAAAAAATAATCAGCCAATGTACACCTCCAGAATTGAAACTGCAGGGCCCGAGATACAGCGGATACGTTGAAAATAGAAATAAACAATTAATATCTCAGCTTCTAGAGGTGTACATTATTTGTAACTTTCCACATATCTTCTGTTGGGTATCCGACACTATATAAAAAATAATCAGCCAATGTACACCTCGAGAATTGAAACTGCAGGGTCCGAGATACAGCGGATACGTTGAAAATTGCAATAAACAATTAATATCTCAGCTTCTAGAGGTGTACATTGTTTGTAACTTTTCAGATGTCTTCTGTTAGGTATCTGACACTATATAAAAAATAATCAGCCAATGTACACCTCGAGAATTGAAACTGCAGGGTCCGAGATACAGCGGATACGTTGAAAATTGCAATAAACAATTAATATCTCAGCTTCTAGAGGTGTACATTGTTTGTAACTTTCCACATGTCTTCTGTTAGGTATCCGACACTATATAAAAAATAATCAGCCAATGTACACCTTGAGAATTGAAACTGCAGGGTCCGAGATACAGCGGATACGTTGAAAATTGCAATAAACAATTAATATCTCAGCTTCTAGAGGTGTACATTGTTTGTAACTTTCCACATGTCTTCTGTTGGGTATCCGACACTATATAAAAAATAATCAGCCAATGTACACCTCGAGAATTGAAACTGCAGGGTCCGAGATACAGCGGATACGTTGAAAATTGCAATAAACAATTAATATCTCAGCTTTTAGAGGTGTACATTGTTTGTAACTTTTCAGATGTCTTCTGTTAGGTATCCGACACTATATAAAAAATAATCAGCCAGTGTACACCTTGAGAATTGAAACTGCAGGGTCCGAGATACAGCGGATACGTTGAAAATTGCAATAAACAATTAATATCTCGGCTTCTAGAGGTGTACATTGTTTGTAACTTTCCACATGTCTTCTGTTGGGTATCCGACACTATATAAAAAATAATCAGCCAATGTACACCTCGAGAATTGAAACTGCAGGGTCCGAGATACAGCGGATACGTTGAAAATTGCAATAAACAATTAATATCTCAGCTTCTAGAGGTGTACATTGTTTGTAACTTTCCACATGTCTTCTGTTGGGTATCCGACACTATATAAAAAATAATCAGCCAATGTACACCTCCAGAATTGAAACTGCAGGGCCCGAGATACAGCGGATACGTTGAAAATAGAAATAAACAATTAATATCTCGGCTTCTAGAGGTGTACATTATTTGTAACTTTCCACATGTCTTCTGTTGGGTATCCGACACTATATAAAAAATAATCAGCCAATGTACACCTCGAGAATTGAAACTGCAGGGTCCGAGATACAGCGGATACTTTGAAAATTGCAATAAACAATTAATATCTCGGATTCTAGAGGTGTACATTCTTTGTAACTTTCCACATGTCTTCTGTTGGGTATCCGACACCATATAAAAAATAAGCAGCCAATGTACACCTCGAGAATTGAAACCACACGTCCCGAGATATAGCGGATACGATGAAAATTGCAATAAACAATTAATATCTCGGCTTCTAGAGGTGTACATTGTTTGTAACTTTCCACATGTCTTCTGTTGGGTATCCGACACTATATAAAAAATAATCAGCCAATGTACACCTCGAGAATTGAAACTGCAGGGTCCGAGATACAGCGGATACGTTGAAAATAGAAATAAACAATTAATATCTCGGCTTCTAGAGGTGTACATTGTTTGTAACTTTTCAGATATCTTCTGTTAGGTATCCGACACTATATAAAAAATAATCAGCCAATGTACACCTTGAGAATCGAAACTGCAGGGTCCGAGATACAGCGGATACGTTGAAAATTGCAATAAACAATTAATATCTCGGCTTCTAGAGGTGTACATTGTTTGTAACTTTCCACATGTCTTCTGTTGGGTATCCGACACTATATAAAAAATAATCAGCCAATGTACACCTCGAGAATTGAAACTGCAGGGTCCGAGATACAGCGGGTACGTTGAAAATTGCAATAAACAATTAATATCTCAGCTTCTAGAGGTGTACATTATTTGTAACTTTTCAGATGTCTTCTGTTAGGTATCCGACACTATATAAAAAATAATCAGCCAATGTACACCTTGAGAATTGAAACTGCAGGGTCCGAGATACAGCGGATACGTTGAAAATTGCAATAAACAATTAATATCTCGGCTTCTAGAGGTGTACATTGTTTGTAACTTTCCACATGTCTTCTGTTGGGTATCCGACACTATATAAAAAATAATCAGCCAATGTACACCTCGAGAATTGAAACTGCAGGGTCCGAGATACAGCGGATACGTTGAAAATTCCAATAAACAATTAATATCTCAGCTTCTAGAGGTGTACATTGTTTGTAACTTTCCACATGTCTTCTGTTGGGTATCCGACACTATATAAAAAATAATCAGCCAATGTACACCTCCAGAATTGAAACTGCAGGGCCCGAGATACAGCGGATACGTTGAAAATAGAAATAAACAATTAATATCTCAGCTTCTAGAGGTGTACATTATTTGTAACTTTCCACATGTCTTCTGTTGGGTATCCGACACTATATAAAAAATAATCAGCCAATGTACACCTCGAGAATTGAAACTGCAGGGTCCGAGATACAGCGGATACTTTGAAAATTGCAATAAACAATTAATATCTCGGATTCTAGAGGTGTACATTCTTTGTAACTTTCCACATGTCTTCTGTTGGGTATCCGACACCATATAAAAAATAAGCAGCCAATGTACACCTCGAGAATTGAAACCAAACGTCCCGAGATATAGCGGATACGATGAAAATTGCAATAAACAATTAATATCTCGGCTTCTAGAGGTGTACATTGTTTGTAACTTTTCAGATGTCTTCTGTTAGGTATCCGACACTATATAAAAAATAATCAGCCAATGTACACCTTGAGAATTGAAACTGCAGGGTCCGAGATACAGCGGATACGTTGAAAATTGCAATAAACAATTAATATCTCAGCTTCTAGAGGTGTACATTATTTGTAACTTTCCACATGTCTTCTGTTAGGTATCCGACACTATATAAAAAATAATCAGCCAATGTACACCTTGAGAATTGAAACTGCAGGGTCCGAGATACAGCGGATACGTTGAAAATTGCAATAATCAATTAATATCTCAGCTTCTAGAGGTGTACATTGTTTGTAACTTTCCACATGTCTTCTGTTGGGTATCCGACACTATATAAAAAATAATCAGCCAATGTACACCTCGAGAATTGAAACTGCAGGGTCCGAGATACAGCGGATACGTTGAAAATTGCAATAAACAATTAATATCTCAGCTTCTAGAGGTGTACATTGTTTGTAACTTTTCAGATGTCTTCTGTTAGGTATCCGACACTATATAAAAAATAATCAGCCAATGTACACCTTGAGAATCGAAACTGCAGGGTCCGAGATACAGCGGATACGTTGAAAATTGCAATAAACAATTAATATCTCGGCTTCTAGAGGTGTACATTGTTTGTAACTTTCCACATGTCTTCTGTTGGGTATCCGACACTATATAAAAAATAATCAGCCAATGTACACTTCGAGAATTGAAACTGCAGGGTCCGAGATACAGCGGATACGTTGAAAATTGCAATAAACAATTAATATCTCAGCTTCTAGAGGTGTACATTGTTTGTAACTTTCCACATGTCTTCTGTTAGGTATCCGACACTATATAAAAAATAATCAGCCAATGTACACCTTGAGAATTGAAACTGCAGGGTCCGAGATACAGCGGATACGTTGAAAATTGCAATAAACAATTAATATCTCAGCTTCTAGAGGTGTACATTGTTTGTAACTTTCCACATGTCTTCTGTTGGGTATCCGACACTATATAAAAAATAATCAGCCAATGTACACCTCGAGAATTGAAACTGCAGGGTCCGAGATACAGCGGATACGTTGAAAATTGCAATAAACAATTAATATCTCAGCTTCTAGAGGTGTACATTGTTTGTAACTTTTCAGATGTCTTCTGTTAGGTATCCGACACTATATAAAAAATAATCAGCCAATGTACACCTTGAGAATTGAAACTGCAGGGTCCGAGATACAGCGGATACGTTGAAAATTGCAATAAACAATTAATATCTCGGCTTCTAGAGGTGTACATTGTTTGTAACTTTCCACATGTCTTCTGTTGGGTATCCGACACTATATAAAAAATAATCAGCCAATGTACACCTCGAGAATTGAAACTGCAGGGTCCGAGATACAGCGGATACGTTGAAAATAGAAATAAACAATTAATATCTCAGCTTCTAGAGGTGTACATTGTTTGTAACTTTCCACATGTCTTCTGTTGGGTATCCGACACCATATAAAAAATAAGCAGCCAATGTACACCTCGAGAATTGAAACCACACGTCCCGAGATATAGCGGATACGATGAAAATTGCAATAAACAATTAATATCTCGGCTTCTAGAGGTGTACATTGTTTGTAACTTTCCACATGTCTTCTGTTGGGTATCCGACACTATATAAAAATAATCAGCCAATGTACACTTCCAGAATTGAAACTGCAGGGCCCGAGATACAGCGGATACGTTGAAAATAGAAATAAACAATTAATATCTCAGCTTCTAGAGGTGTACATTGTTTGTAACTTTCCACATGTCTTGTGTTGGGTATCCGACACTATATAAAAAATAATCAGCCAATGTACACCTCGAGAATTGAAACTGCAGGGTCCGAGATACAGCGGATACGTTGAAAATTGCAATAAACAATTAATATCTCAGCTTCTAGAGGTGTACATTGTTTGTAACTTTCCACATGTCTTCTGTTGGGTATCCGACACTATATAAAAAATAATCAGCCAATGTACACCTCCAGAATTGAAACTGCAGGGCCCGAGATACAGCGGATACGTTGAAAATAGAAATAAACAATTAATATCTCGGCTTCTAGAGGTGTACATTATTTGTAACTTTCCACATGTCTTCTGTTGGGTATCCGACACTATATAAAAAATAATCAGCCAATGTACACCTCGAGAATTGAAACTGCAGGGTCCGAGATACAGCGGATACTTTGAAAATTGCAATAAACAATTAATATCTCGGATTCTAGAGGTGTACATTCTTTGTAACTTTCCACATGTCTTCTGTTGGGTATCCGACACCATATAAAAAATAAGCAGCCAATGTACACCTCGAGAATTGAAACCACACGTCCCGAGATATAGCGGATACGATGAAAATTGCAATAAACAATTAATATCTCGGCTTCTAGAGGTGTACATTGTTTGTAACTTTCCACATGTCTTCTGTTGGGTATCCGACACTATATAAAAAATAATCAGCCAATGTACACCTCGAGAATTGAAACTGCAGGGTCCGAGATACAGCGGATACGTTGAAAATTGCAATAAACAATTAATATCTCAGCTTCTAGAGGTGTACATTATTTGTAACTTTCCACATGTCTTCTGTTAGGTATCCGACACTATATAAAAAATAATCAGCCAATGTACACCTTGAGAATTGAAACTGCAGGGTCCGAGATACAGCGGATACGTTGAAAATTGCAATAATCAATTAATATCTCAGCTTCTAGAGGTGTACATTGTTTGTAACTTTCCACATGTCTTCTGTTGGGTATCCGACACTATATAAAAAATAATCAGCCAATGTACACCTCGAGAATTGAAACTGCAGGGTCCGAGATACAGCGGATACGTTGAAAATTGCAATAAACAATTAATATCTCAGCTTCTAGAGGTGTACATTGTTTGTAACTTTTCAGATGTCTTCTGTTAGGTATCCGACACTATATAAAAAATAATCAGCCAATGTACACCTTGAGAATCGAAACTGCAGGGTCCGAGATACAGCGGATACGTTGAAAATTGCAATAAACAATTAATATCTCGGCTTCTAGAGGTGTACATTGTTTGTAACTTTCCACATGTCTTCTGTTGGGTATCCGACACTATATAAAAAATAATCAGCCAATGTACACCTCGAGAATTGAAACTGCAGGGTCCGAGATACAGCGGATACGTTGAAAATTGCAATAAACAATTAATATCTCAGCTTCTAGAGGTGTACATTGTTTGTAACTTTTCAGATGTCTTCTGTTAGGTATCCGACACTATATAAAAAATAATCAGCCAATGTACACCTTGAGAATTGAAACTGCAGGGTCCGAGATACAGCGGATACGTTGAAAATTGCAATAAACAATTAATATCTCGGCTTCTAGAGGTGTACATTGTTTGTAACTTTCCACATGTCTTCTGTTGGGTATCCGACACTATATAAAAAATAATCAGCCAATGTACACCTCGAGAATTGAAACTGCAGGGTCCGAGATACAGCGGATACGTTGAAAATAGAAATAAACAATTAATATCTCAGCTTCTAGAGGTGTACATTGTTTGTAACTTTCCACATGTCTTCTGTTGGGTATCCGACACCATATAAAAAATAAGCAGCCAATGTACACCTCGAGAATTGAAACCACACGTCCCGAGATATAGCGGATACGATGAAAATTGCAATAAACAATTAATATCTCGGCTTCTAGAGGTGTACATTGTTTGTAACTTTCCACATGTCTTCTGTTGGGTATCCGACACTATATAAAAATAATCAGCCAATGTACACTTCCAGAATTGAAACTGCAGGGCCCGAGATACAGCGGATACGTTGAAAATAGAAATAAACAATTAATATCTCAGCTTCTAGAGGTGTACATTGTTTGTAACTTTCCACATGTCTTGTGTTGGGTATCCGACACTATATAAAAAATAATCAGCCAATGTACACCTCGAGAATTGAAACTGCAGGGTCCGAGATACAGCGGATACGTTGAAAATTGCAATAAACAATTAATATCTCAGCTTCTAGAGGTGTACATTGTTTGTAACTTTCCACATGTCTTCTGTTGGGTATCCGACACTATATAAAAAATAATCAGCCAATGTACACCTCCAGAATTGAAACTGCAGGGCCCGAGATACAGCGGATACGTTGAAAATAGAAATAAACAATTAATATCTCGGCTTCTAGAGGTGTACATTATTTGTAACTTTCCACATGTCTTCTGTTGGGTATCCGACACTATATAAAAAATAATCAGCCAATGTACACCTCGAGAATTGAAACTGCAGGGTCCGAGATACAGCGGATACTTTGAAAATTGCAATAAACAATTAATATCTCGGATTCTAGAGGTGTACATTCTTTGTAACTTTCCACATGTCTTCTGTTGGGTATCCGACACCATATAAAAAATAAGCAGCCAATGTACACCTCGAGAATTGAAACCACACGTCCCGAGATATAGCGGATACGATGAAAATTGCAATAAACAATTAATATCTCGGCTTCTAGAGGTGTACATTGTTTGTAACTTTCCACATGTCTTCTGTTGGGTATCCGACACTATATAAAAAATAATCAGCCAATGTACACCTCGAGAATTGAAACTGCAGGGTCCGAGATACAGCGGATACGTTGAAAATTGCAATAAACAATTAATATCTCAGCTTCTAGAGGTGTACATTATTTGTAACTTTCCACATGTCTTCTGTTAGGTATCCGACACTATATAAAAAATAATCAGCCAATGTACACCTTGAGAATTGAAACTGCAGGGTCCGAGATACAGCGGATACGTTGAAAATTGCAATAATCAATTAATATCTCAGCTTCTAGAGGTGTACATTGTTTGTAACTTTCCACATGTCTTCTGTTGGGTATCCGACACTATATAAAAAATAATCAGCCAATGTACACCTCGAGAATTGAAACTGCAGGGTCCGAGATACAGCGGATACGTTGAAAATTGCAATAAACAATTAATATCTCAGCTTCTAGAGGTGTACATTGTTTGTAACTTTTCAGATGTCTTCTGTTAGGTATCCGACACTATATAAAAAATAATCAGCCAATGTACACCTTGAGAATCGAAACTGCAGGGTCCGAGATACAGCGGATACGTTGAAAATTGCAATAAACAATTAATATCTCGGCTTCTAGAGGTGTACATTGTTTGTAACTTTCCACATGTCTTCTGTTGGGTATCCGACACTATATAAAAAATAATCAGCCAATGTACACCTCGAGAATTGAAACTGCAGGGTCCGAGATACAGCGGATACGTTGAAAATTGCAATAAACAATTAATATCTCAGCTTCTAGAGGTGTACATTGTTTGTAACTTTCCACATGTCTTCTGTTAGGTATCCGACACTATATAAAAAATAATCAGCCAATGTACACCTTGAGAATTGAAACTGCAGGGTCCGAGATACAGCGGATACGTTGAAAATTGCAATAAACAATTAATATCTCAGCTTCTAGAGGTGTACATTGTTTGTAACTTTCCACATGTCTTCTGTTGGGTATCCGACACTATATAAAAAATAATCAGCCAATGTACACCTCGAGAATTGAAACTGCAGGGTCCGAGATACAGCGGATACGTTGAAAATTGCAATAAACAATTAATATCTCAGCTTCTAGAGGTGTACATTGTTTGTAACTTTTCAGATGTCTTCTGTTAGGTATCCGACACTATATAAAAAATAATCAGCCAATGTACACCTTGAGAATTGAAACTGCAGGGTCCGAGATACAGCGGATACGTTGAAAATTGCAATAAACAATTAATATCTCGGCTTCTAGAGGTGTACATTGTTTGTAACTTTCCACATGTCTTCTGTTGGGTATCCGACACTATATAAAAAATAATCAGCCAATGTACACCTCGAGAATTGAAACTGCAGGGTCCGAGATACAGCGGATACGTTGAAAATAGAAATAAACAATTAATATCTCAGCTTGTAGAGGTGTACATTGTTTGTAACTTTCCACATGTCTTCTGTTGGGTATCCGACACTATATAAAAAATAATCAGCCAATGTACACCTCCAGAATTGAAACTGCAGGGCCCGAGATACAGCGGATACGTTGAAAATAGAAATAAACAATTAATATCTCAGCTTCTAGAGGTGTACATTATTTGTAACTTTCCACATGTCTTCTGTTGGGTATCCGACACTATATAAAAAATAATCAGCCAATGTACACCTCGAGAATTGAAACTGCAGGGTCCGAGATACAGCGGATACTTTGAAAATTGCAATAAACAATTAATATCTCGGATTCTAGAGGTGTACATTCTTTGTAACTTTCCACATGTCTTCTGTTGGGTATCCGACACCATATAAAAAATAAGCAGCCAATGTACACCTCGAGAATTGAAACCACACGTCCCGAGATATAGCGGATACGATGAAAATTGCAATAAACAATTAATATCTCGGCTTCTAGAGGTGTACATTGTTTGTAACTTTTCAGATGTCTTCTGTTAGGTATCCGACACTATATAAAAAATAATCAGCCAATGTACACCTTGAGAATTGAAACTGCAGGGTCCGAGATACAGCGGATACGTTGAAAATTGCAATAAACAATTAATATCTCAGCTTCTAGAGGTGTACATTGTTTGTAACTTTCCACATGTCTTCTGTTGGGTATCCGACACTATATAAAAAATAATCAGCCAATGTACACCTCCAGAATTGAAACTGCAGGGCCCGAGATACAGCGGATACGTTGAAAATAGAAATAAACAATTAATATCTCGGCTTCTAGAGGTGTACATTATTTGTAACTTTCCACATGTCTTCTGTTGGGTATCCGACACTATATAAAAAATAATCAGCCAATGTACACCTCGAGAATTGAAACTGCAGGGTCCGAGATACAGCGGATACTTTGAAAATTGCAATAAACAATTAATATCTCGGATTCTAGAGGTGTACATTCTTTGTAACTTTCCACATGTCTTCTGTTGGGTATCCGACACCATATAAAAAATAAGCAGCCAATGTACACCTCGAGAATTGAAACCACACGTCCCGAGATATAGCGGATACGATGAAAATTGCAATAAACAATTAATATCTCGGCTTCTAGAGGTGTACATTGTTTGTAACTTTCCACATGTCTTCTGTTGGGTATCCGACACTATATAAAAAATAATCAGCCAATGTACACCTCGAGAATTGAAACTGCAGGGTCCGAGATACAGCGGATACGTTGAAAATTGCAATAAACAATTAATATCTCAGCTTCTAGAGGTGTACATTATTTGTAACTTTCCACATGTCTTCTGTTAGGTATCCGACACTATATAAAAAATAATCAGCCAATGTACACCTTGAGAATTGAAACTGCAGGGTCCGAGATACAGCGGATACGTTGAAAATTGCAATAATCAATTAATATCTCAGCTTCTAGAGGTGTACATTGTTTGTAACTTTCCACATGTCTTCTGTTGGGTATCCGACACTATATAAAAAATAATCAGCCAATGTACACCTCGAGAATTGAAACTGCAGGGTCCGAGATACAGCGGATACGTTGAAAATTGCAATAAACAATTAATATCTCAGCTTCTAGAGGTGTACATTGTTTGTAACTTTTCAGATGTCTTCTGTTAGGTATCCGACACTATATAAAAAATAATCAGCCAATGTACACCTTGAGAATCGAAACTGCAGGGTCCGAGATACAGCGGATACGTTGAAAATTGCAATAAACAATTAATATCTCGGCTTCTAGAGGTGTACATTGTTTGTAACTTTCCACATGTCTTCTGTTGGGTATCCGACACTATATAAAAAATAATCAGCCAATGTACACCTCGAGAATTGAAACTGCAGGGTCCGAGATACAGCGGATACGTTGAAAATTGCAATAAACAATTAATATCTCAGCTTCTAGAGGTGTACATTGTTTGTAACTTTCCACATGTCTTCTGTTAGGTATCCGACACTATATAAAAAATAATCAGCCAATGTACACCTTGAGAATTGAAACTGCAGGGTCCGAGATACAGCGGATACGTTGAAAATTGCAATAAACAATTAATATCTCAGCTTCTAGAGGTGTACATTGTTTGTAACTTTCCACATGTCTTCTGTTGGGTATCCGACACTATATAAAAAATAATCAGCCAATGTACACCTCGAGAATTGAAACTGCAGGGTCCGAGATACAGCGGATACGTTGAAAATTGCAATAAACAATTAATATCTCAGCTTCTAGAGGTGTACATTGTTTGTAACTTTTCAGATGTCTTCTGTTAGGTATCCGACACTATATAAAAAATAATCAGCCAATGTACACCTTGAGAATTGAAACTGCAGGGTCCGAGATACAGCGGATACGTTGAAAATTGCAATAAACAATTAATATCTCGGCTTCTAGAGGTGTACATTGTTTGTAACTTTCCACATGTCTTCTGTTGGGTATCCGACACTATATAAAAAATAATCAGCCAATGTACACCTCGAGAATTGAAACTGCAGGGTCCGAGATACAGCGGATACGTTGAAAATAGAAATAAACAATTAATATCTCAGCTTGTAGAGGTGTACATTGTTTGTAACTTTCCACATGTCTTCTGTTGGGTATCCGACACTATATAAAAAATAATCAGCCAATGTACACCTCCAGAATTGAAACTGCAGGGCCCGAGATACAGCGGATACGTTGAAAATAGAAATAAACAATTAATATCTCAGCTTCTAGAGGTGTACATTATTTGTAACTTTCCACATGTCTTCTGTTGGGTATCCGACACTATATAAAAAATAATCAGCCAATGTACACCTCGAGAATTGAAACTGCAGGGTCCGAGATACAGCGGATACTTTGAAAATTGCAATAAACAATTAATATCTCGGATTCTAGAGGTGTACATTCTTTGTAACTTTCCACATGTCTTCTGTTGGGTATCCGACACCATATAAAAAATAAGCAGCCAATGTACACCTCGAGAATTGAAACCACACGTCCCGAGATATAGCGGATACGATGAAAATTGCAATAAACAATTAATATCTCGGCTTCTAGAGGTGTACATTGTTTGTAACTTTTCAGATGTCTTCTGTTAGGTATCCGACACTATATAAAAAATAATCAGCCAATGTACACCTTGAGAATTGAAACTGCAGGGTCCGAGATACAGCGGATACGTTGAAAATTGCAATAAACAATTAATATCTCAGCTTCTAGAGGTGTACATTGTTTGTAACTTTCCACATGTCTTCTGTTGGGTATCCGACACTATATAAAAAATAATCAGCCAATGTACACCTCGAGAATTGAAACTGCAGGGTCCGAGATACAGCGGATACGTTGAAAATTGCAATAAACAATTAATATCTCAGCTTCTAGAGGTGTACATTGTTTGTAACTTTTCACATGTCTTCTGTTAGGTATCCGACACTATATAAAAAATAATCAGCCAATGTACACCTTGAGAATTGAAACTGCAGGGTCCGAGATACAGCGGATACGTTGAAAATTGCAATAAACAATTAATATCTCGGTTTCTAGAGGTGTACATTGTTTGTAACTTTCCACATGTCTTCTGTTGGGTATCCGACACTATATAAAAAATAATCAGCCAATGTACACCTCGAGAATTGAAACTGCAGGGTCCGAGATACAGCGGATACTTTGAAAATTGCAATAAACAATTAATATCTCGGCTTCTAGAGGTGTACATTGTTTGTAACTTTCCAGATGTCTTCTGTTGGGTATCCGACACTATATAAAAAATAATCAGCCAATGTACACCTCGAGAACCCAATATTTATAGTACAACGCGCAATCAGATATAGTTTTTCAGTATAAACATTCGTAATAGATATTTTTTTAATTGTTTCCGTAACGAATATTGCGGAGGATACTAGTAAATGTATATTTGAATGGCTATTCACAGTCTAAAACTCTATAAGTGCTGAAAATATGAATTCTCAGTCGGCCGAATCGAGAATACGGAGGGTTACGCCAGCGCGTGAGAACCCCTGCGCGCGCGGCAAACTGCCCGCTGAACTGCCCGCTAGCTTCAGCTTCATCCGCATTACAACTCTACAGTATTAGAACTCTCCCGGAATTTAAATAAAACTCTCCCCGAATTTTTATTTTAATTCCGGTAGAGTTTTATATAAATTCGGGGAGAGTTTTAGACGAATTCGGGGAGAATTTTATTTAAATTCCGGGAGAGTTTTTTTCTTTAGTGGTAGAGATTTTGGTAGAGTTGTAATACGGTTAAGATGTTTTTTGTAGAGTTGTTATGTGGTACAGTTGTTAGAGCTATCGTTTTTGGTAGAGTTATTATCCGGGAGACTTGTTATCTGGTAGAGTTGTGAGTGGAAGAGATATAAATGTGCCAAAAAAAGGCAAAAAATATTTTTTTTTAATCCAAAAAAATCTTTAAAAAACCCAAAAAATTTTTTAAAAAGTAAAAAAAAACCAACAAACATTTTAATACAATTTAAAACCGGAAAAAAATGAGGAAAATAATTATTTTAAATTCAAAACAATATCTAAAAAATCCGCATTTTTTTTTAATACAAAAAAATTCAAAAAAGGTGAAAAAAAATCTAGAAGATTTAAGGAAAAAAATGTAGAGCTTTTTTTGTGAGGAAGCCATAAAATAGTACATTGAGATACTCGTGCCGTGAAGCGAGCTATGTACGCACGCTGTGAAGTTCGCCTCACTTCACAGCATGCGTACATAGTTCGCTATACGGCACGAGTATCTCAATGTACTATTTTATGGCTTCCTCACAAAAAAGCTCTACATTTTTTTCCTTAAATCTTCTAGATTTTTTTTCACCTTTTTTGAATTTTTTTGGATTAAAAAAAAATGCGGATTTTTTAAATATTGTTTTGAATTTAAAAAAATTATTTTCCTCATTTTTTTCCGGTGTTAAATTGTATTAAAATGTTTTTTGTTTTTTTTTTACTTTTTAAAAAAGTTTTTGGGTTCATTAAGGATTTTTTTGGATTTTAAAAAAATATTTTTTGCCTTTTTTTGGCACATTTATATCTCTTCCACTCACAACTCTACCAAAATCTCTACCACTAAAGAAAAAAACTCTCCCGGAATTTAAACAAAACTCTCCCCTAATAAAAAAAACTCTACCGTTATTTAAATAAAATTCTCCCCGAATTCGTCTAAAACTCTCCCCGAATTTATATAAAACTCTCCCCGAATTTATATAACACTCTCCCCGAATTTTTATAAAACTCTCCCCGAATTTATATAAAACTCTACCGGAATTAAAATAAAAATTCGGGGAGAGTTTTATTTAAATTCCGGGACAGTTTTAATACGGTAGAGTTGTAATGCGGTAGAGATGTTTTCTGGTAGAGTTGTTATCTGGGAGAGTTGTGAGTGGTAGAGATATAAATGTGCCACTTTTTTTGGATTCTTCAGAAATATTACTTGACTTTTTTTTGATTTTTTAAAAATATTTTTTGACTTTTTTTGGATTAAAAAAAATATTTTTTGACTTTTTTTTTATTAAAAAAAATATTTTTTGACTTTTTTTGGATTTAAAAAAAATATTTTTTAGATTTTTTCAAATTTGTTTGCACTTTAAAAAAAAAATTTGGAATTTTTCCATGCGTGCGTAGTTAGTACTTGATTAGGTACTTCAAGTACTCGAAAAAATACATGTTCTTGAAGTACACCCGTTCTTGAAGTTGTAAGCTACAAAATCGAAACACGCGCGAAAAAGGGATCGAGCATCGATCGAGGGCGCTAGCTCTCGACATCGATGATAGACGCGCTTGCGCCAAGCAAGTTTAATAGTAATGCGCAAGCTCGCAATATTTTCGGGGGTCCTCTCGGACCCGAGTAGCAATATCTCCTCCTCTTTCGTTCCGGGGACGTCGAGACGGACGGACGTGCGTGGGAAATTCGATTTTCATATTGAACGACGAGACTTAGCGAGGTGAACTCGTGTTTGAAGTCTCCATCGGAGCTGGCCACCCGATATTGATCACAATCAGCACTGCGAGCCCCGGAACACGAGAAAGAGCCAACGCGGAAGCCATCTCCGAAAAATAAAAGATGAGTACCTGAAATTGTGTTAAAAAAAAGGGAGAAAAGAAAAACTGTGTATTGACGAAAATTATAAGCTTTCAAGGGAATAAGTTCGGAATGTGTATGATGGAATGGGTGATGCTTGGATGAATTTGTAATTGAATTAATTGAATTTGTAGCTGAGAACGAAATGGACTATGATTGTTTATTGTAATTTGGAATATTGTTATATGTATATGGGAGTGAGATATTTCGGAACGAATTATACATTAAACTGAGCCGCCACGTGGCCGCAATTAACTCCAGTTGACGGATTTTTTCTATGAATTCTTACATATTATTGTACTTGTATTTTACTTATTTTCTTAAAGGAAATTCCTCAGCCTAATCTGAGCCTAACGTGATTCATTTTTATCAAAGTTACAAATTGGCGCCCAACAAGGGGGCACGATATGGTTAATAAAATAGAAATATTTTAAATAACGGATATCGTGAACCTGCAAATCTGAGTAATAGTAATATCATTATTGTCCTTTTTTTAAGTTCTGAAAATTAATAGTTTCTTTAAAAAATAAAAAAATAAATAAAAATAAAAAAGCAAAATTTCACAATTAAAATTTCGGCATGAGTTTAACGTATGGAAAAGAATAATAAAGTGTCGTATGTAACTCAGTCAGGCAGAATATCGAAACAGAGATTTCACGATTTGTCTAAAAGGGTGAAAAAAAATCTAGAAGATTTAAGGAAAAAAATGTAGAGCTTTTTTTGTGAGGAAGTCATAAAATAGTACATTGAGATACTCGTGCCGTGAAGCGAGCTATGTACGCACGCTGTGAAGTTCGCCTCACTTCACAGCATGCGTACATAGTTCGCTATACGGCACGAGTATCGCATACTATTTTTTGTAACAAATGCAGAAAAAGTGCACTCATGACCCTTTGGAGTCCAAGGGCGAAACCCGGTGGGGTTCTGGCCATGGGGTGTAGGGGGGAGCACCAAAAAAATTACAAAAAAAACTTTAGAAAAGAAATAAACAAGTACAAAACAAATATATTCTTACATCACAACTTTTTTTATTTAAAAAAAAAAAATTTGTCATTTTTCTTATTTTTTGGAATTTTTTTTTTTAATTTTAAAAAATCTTTTTGGACTTTTTTTTTAATTTTTGAGATTCAAAAAAAAATGTTGGACTTTTTAAAAAAATGTTTGCGTCCTTTAAAACTTTTAATCATTTTTTTTGGGTTTTTTAAAACTTTTTTTTAGGTTTTTTAAAACATTTTTTGTTTTTTTTTTGCGTTTTTTAAAACTTTTTAAAAATTCTTTTTGTGTTTTTTAAAACTTTTTTTTGAATTTTTCTGGGTTTTTGAAAACGTTTTTTTGGTTTTTCAAATTTTTTTTTGAATTTTTTTGGATTTTTTAAAAATATTTGTTGACTTTTTTTAGATTAAAAAAAATTTTACTCTTTCAGTTTTTATTTTTATTTAAAAATATTTTTAAATAATTATTTAAATATTTTTAAATAATTATTTAAATATTTTTAAATAATTATTTAAATATTTTTAAATAATTATTTAAATATTTTTAAATAATTATTTAAATATTTTTAAATAATGGGTTCATGGGTTCATGGGTCCATCCTCCGTCGTCCGAAACTCCACTTCAAGTACTTGTACTTGCATAAAGTAATTGGAGTACAAGTACTGTAAGTACTAGATACTTGAAGTACATTGTACTTCAAGTACTTTGCCCAGCTCTGGTAGTGGGCAAAGTACTTATTATTCCGCCTCACGCTGGCCCTCCGTGGCAAGAGTTGTATCTTCCCCCTCCCGTTTTCTATTCGTCGCGTTTTAGAGTACCACGTGATACTCACGTAGAGCAGAGAATCGAAGCATTGAAACGAAACCTTTATTATTTATTTATTTATTATTATAGAAAGATGAATGTTTCTGTAAAAAAATTTCATCGCACATGTATATTCCATGTATTTGCTCTTAAAAATTCCGGTGTCATTCCAGTTATTTTTATTTGTAAATTGAAACTGAAAATTCCTGTGTTTTCTTTACGGGGCGCACCATCAATGGGAATTCCAGTACAATGTAATGGAATTCGGGTACATTGTAATGGAAATTGGATGAATTATTAGTAATTCTTTTTCTCCGTGTGCTGATGTAATTAATGATGCCGAAATAAATAATGGGAGAAACGATGAAGGGAGAAGTGACAGGAACGATAATAACAGAAGTAGGAGAGGAGGTGATTGCGGTGATGGAGATAGTGGCGGAGAGAGTAATATTTCACCTCGCCAATCGAGTTCATTGCCTGGAACACAGAAGGGATTTCAAGATAAGGGAGTATGGAAAGCAGCTGTCAAAATAATTCCAGAATTTAATGGAACGAAAACAAAATTGAGCCCATATCTTCACGGTTTAGATAATGCCATAAAAGAGGTGGGACCGGAGTTTAAGACAGAAGTGATGAGGGCGGCAAGAAGTAGATTGTTCGGTGAAATATGGTAAGACGTTAACGATATTCATTTTGATAGACTCCATAATTATATAGAATACCTTCAACGAAGATATGATCCTCCAAAAGATATAGTTCAACTAACGGGAGAATTGGGTAATACTATACAATTACATAATGAAACTGTATATGTATTTGCGAGGAAAATACGTCACTGTGTTAGGAAAATGAAAAAGTCAAAACATTACGCTGAAGGATATTGGAGTGGCTCCCATGGATTTCGGCCATAGCTTGCACTCGGCAGACCTTTCGGTCTCGGCGTTCGATTATGAGCTGGAAGAGCAAGTTCCCGTACCCGGCTCCGGCCGTAGCTCTCGCCTCGTAGACCTCTGGGTCTCGGCGCTCGATTCAGAGAAAAGAGCAAGCGCCTGTACACGGCTTCGCCCGTAGCCCTTGCCTCGTAGACCTCTGGGTCTCGGCGCTCGATTCAGAGAAAAAAGTAAGCTCCCACACCCGGCTTCGGCCGTAGTTCCCGACTATGGAGGTCTCCCCCGGACCTCGGATCTCGATTACTAGACCCGGAGTCCGAGTTCTCGCACCCGGCCTGATGGCCGAAACTCTCGGAAAGTAAACGGTGGATCAAGGATTCCTCCGATGGAGACAACGCTGCAGAAAGAGGGGCACGTAGACATGTCTTTGCTTACGTGTGGTCGTCCTCTGAAGTGTTGTCCCTTTTGCTTGTTATATTACTTTCTCGAACCGCGATTGAGACGTTGTCTCTGGTGACGATCTCGCCTCGCCCTAAAATTTAATAGCTCCCGACTGGTAACAGGGTTGAAGGATGGCTGCGACCGAATTGTGGGCAGCGATTTTATTAAAGGTTCTCGCGCTGAGGCCCAGCCCTCGCGCGCCCTGCGCGGCTTATACGCGATGGTACTCGTGAGTCCGTGTGCTAAGCCGAGGAAGGAACCAATAGCTACCGATATATCCTATACAGGCTTAGATCTCGAATAGTTCCCGCAACCTTTTAGGTTCAAACTCAAGGGAGAAAATCCCGGAGTTCCCGCAGTCTTCGGACTGGCTACCGTTTCGACCCCTAGGTCGAAGCCACCCCTGAGGGGTGAGGAGTTGTGACGTGATTTTTCGATCACCGTCACAAAAATACAAATAAATTAACGTTTTACGGATACCGCTATCAATTTAGTTCGGTTAGCCCGTTATAGTTCCCGCTTTACTGCTCTTCGGCTGTCCATGTACCGTCCAGCTCTCGTCTAAGTAAAGTTCGTTAAAGTTACGATCCAGTTTAGACTTTGCTGATGAGCTAGAGTGTCTGATAAGCTTTAAAATAGGCTCAAAAGGATTCAGATCAGGTCGGGATTCTCAAATCTATTCGGTGGAGAGAGTCTCGAAGAAATGAGAAACACGAATAGAGGCGAGCCCGATGATATTTCGTCACGAATACGTCAAAGTCCGGTGCAAACCCGGCACCCTGTATAGGTGATAATGCAGGACGTTGGAAAACAGGCGGAGGTTTCAGTTCGGTCCGGGCAAGGTTGGAACACCTTGTGCTGTGTTTTAGTTGAGTGAGAGAGCCTTGTTTCACGTCCTGAATTAGGAGTAACGATCGCGACGAATCTCAAAATTACCGCGTTGCAGTTTCGGTTCCCGCTTAAATGACGCTCTGGAATAGTTTGAGAGGGCAGTAGCTATCGGCTAAGGATCTCGCAATAATCATAACGCTTCGTTAGAATATCGTCGTACACGGAGAAAAAGAAATACTAATAATTCATCCAATTTCCATTACAATGTACCCGAATTCCATTACATTGTACTGGAATTCCCATTGATGGTGCGCCCCGTAAAGAAAACACAGGAATTTTCACTGTTTCAATTTACAAATAAAAATAACTGGAATGACACGGGAATTTTTAAGAGCGAATACATGGAATATACATGTGCGATGAAATTTTTTTACAGAAACATTCATCTTTCTATAATAATAAATAAATAAATAATAAAGGTTTCGTTTCAATGCTTCGGTTCTCTGCTCTACGTGAGTATCACGTGGTACTCTAAAACGCGACGAATAGAAAACGGGAGGGGGAAGATACAACTCTTGCCACGGATGGCCAGCGTGAGGCGGAATAATAAGTATACATGCCCACTACCAGAGCTGGGCAAAGTACTTGAAGTACAATGTACTTCAAGTACAAATATATAAAAAGTACATGCAGTACATGTACTTCAAGTATCTAGTACTTACAGTACTTGTACTCCAACTACTTTATGCAAGTACAAGTACTTGAAGTACAGTTTCGGACGATGGACGATGGAGGATGGACCCATGAACCCATGAACCCATGGACCCATGGAATTCAAAAAAATAAATAAAAATCCGAAAAAATCGAAAAAAAAAATTTCAATAAAAATAAAAACTGAAAGAGTAAAATTTTTTTTAATCTAAAAAAGTCAACAAATATTTTTTTAAAAATTTTCCAACAAGATTCACAAAAAAGTTTTGAAAAACCAAAAAAAAATTCAAAAAACCTTTTCAAAAACCCAGAAAAATTCAAAAAAACCCAAAAAGCCCAAACCTTTTAAAAAACCCAATGTTACGTCTCGGATTGTCTTTCGCGAAATATTTTTGATTTTAAACTTGTCGGCTCAGAGGTATATTGAAACTTGTTCGCGGTAGGTCCAGAGGTACTGGTATTCGTTTCAACCTAGACCGGCGGCGACTCAGTGGTGAATACTTGTCCGAAAGGTTTAACTTGAGAGCACGCGGTTGTACTGGACGTTGTTATTTTTTTATTTAGTCGGGGTTCGTTCCTCGAATAAGATTCAAAATCCCGTTTCGAGTTTAAATATGCGTATTTATTAAACAATAAAAAGAGTTTTAAACGTTATACAATATTTGTGTACGAATAAAAGTATGGCGTTGCGTTCTTGGGTAAAAGCGGTGAGAACTCGCGAATCGTCGTTAGCGGATGTGAATTTGCAGAAATATGATATTTATTATCCGGTCGTATGATTTTAATGTCTGGGTTTCTTCCGTCGGAGAATTAATATTTCTTTTGAGAAGTAATAAAACGATAGCTTATCGAAAGAAAATGTGTTAATGAAGGGTCAGGACGTAACACTTCCCCGCCTAAAAAGATAGTTGAGGCAACCCAATGCCTCGGCTATGATGAAGGCAAAAAGAAAAGCGCAGCTCGTCCTGACGTGACTGTGTATGACTGAAGTCGTGTTCTTATGTCTAACCCGGTAAGAGTGTATTTAGCCATTATATAAGTTGTCGTGGTCGTCGCTGGAATTCCTCGTTGTGGAATCTGTAACTATCGAAATGTTGGTATTAGCATTTTCCTGTGAATTTCCCGTAATTGAGAAAGAAGAGGAAATATATATATATATATATATATTTACAGCATTGACGAATCAACGAGCGACTGATTGTATCCTACCTTGCGTCTTGAAAACAGTGGATTTTAGCTAACGGTGTTAGCTTATACTTATTCTCTGTTTGTCAGTATATCCCAGCACTTAAACGGTGCACGTACGGCATCCGCGTTTGTTGTGGTACCCGAGCCGGTAGTAATGCTTGGGCATGCGTTTGCGGAAGAGCACGTGCGGTCTCATAACCATCGTTATGCAGCGGTTGTCCGATAGCGCGTTGCATATTCCTCATTGGTGACTCAACGTTTGCCGTGACGTACGGGGTGGTTATAGAAAGCGATGGTGACTCCCTTAATTCGACGATTTCGATTTCGGGTCGGCTCTCCTTGTGTATTTTCCGTTCGGTTTTCCGATTATTGTGCCGACGTTTGCATAGACCTCCTCTGAACAAGCAGCTGGCCTTGGAAAATAAAGAAAACTTCCAGGCTATTCCCAGAAGTATTAGCACAGACCCTAGCCCTATCCCGGAATATCCAGCGGCTGTTTCCAACCTGTGCATTCGTTTATTAATTTGTTTGTGCTTCATTTGTTCATGAGCCCGATTAATTATTGACTGGAACTCGACACCTCCGCCCGTAAGATCGAGGTCTCGATTTTTATCGGCATCGATGGGTGTGGGAGAGTCGGAGTTGGATAATAATTCGGAAAGTTTGATAGAATCTTTAGGATCAAGCGCGGTCGAGGAGAATGATTGTGCGTACAAAGCAGATATGTTTAAAGTCGCTCTAGGTGAAAACTCTGTCACAATGAAGCTTGAAATTTCATCTGAGGATGTTATTACTGCAGAGTTGGTCCTAGCTTCGCAACGTGGTCGCAAACGCAATATACCGGTTCCGTTAATTATTTCGGATCTAGGCGCGTGGTTTTCACATTTCATATGTATGGTTTCGGCAGTTGGACATGAAAAGATCCACTGATTCGTGGCATGAATTCGAGACCAATGCGTGCGAGTGTTGGTCTTTATACGAACATCGCAGGATGTAAAATCTGCGAAGCGCGGCTCGGCAATAATTTTTACCTCGCAGTCGCTGCGGGCGTCGATCCGATACAAAACGTTCGTGTTTTTGCAAATATACCGGTCGCCGGAATTTTTGCAATCTTTTAACTCTTCATTTTCCAAGCGAAAATAAGAATCCAGATCGTCGGAGATTGCCGAAAAGGTCGAACGAGGCTTGATGTAAGCGAAACTGGCGCCTTTAATATTAGAACTCTGGCGCACGGGTAGCGGTATGTTTTTGTAGAGAGTATAGAATTTCAACTCTAGGAGGGGTACCGAAATGATATAGATAAGATTTCCTCTTGAATTGTAAATCGTGGTGTCTGAGAGTTTCAATAATTCCGATGAAAATTTGGCTTCAAGTGGTAGCGGAAATTCCGAATTCGGCCGCACTCGTTGGATCGCCTTTGCACCTTGGATGACCTGGTGTGGCGATAAAATACGAGGGTGTAGTTGTCCTTGTTTTGCAAACAGGATAGCGTCCGTCAGTATCGTGGTGTCCAGTTCGCATTCGGTGATACTGTGCTCGAGGGCTGCGGCGGCGTCGCTAAGTCTCTCGTTATGTTGAATGGTATACACGGAATTCGCGACTATGGTTAACGCTCTGGACATATTTCCTATTCGATTAGAGAGTTCTTGCGCGGTATCTACGAGGTGGCGTCTCTCTTGTTCGAATTTTGATTTTATGATATGAGTTTGATTAGCGATCAACTCGATGACGGAACGTGGGTCATTTTCTAAAGCCTGAATACGTTCGTCATAAAATTGTGCGTCTTCAGCATCGAGTGTGCCAAACAACGCGCGACTAATTGATCCGATGAATCCTAAGGGAGCTCTTTTTTTCCTGTCCGTGGGTTGGTCGTTGTTTTCCTGTACGAGGTCAATGATCTCTTGTTGATCTTGGTTTACTGCTTTCAAAGTCTCTTCTATGCCTTTGAGTCTAGCAGTTATTGTGCATGAATCTTGCATCTTGCGGCATTCCCTTTCGAGATTCATCCAGTCTATGGTGTGCAGTTCAACGCGTCTAAGCAGTTTGGTCAAGTCGACGTGTGTAACCAATTTCCTGGCCGTTTGGTAAGTCCTCAGGGATCCCCACTGGTCTGAGTATATCCCTGGGTTGCTTGGTATTATTGTTATCGCGTACTGCCCGTCGTCCAATCCCGACCTGCAATGAGCGAACGCGGTGTGAGAAGATGCTTCGATTGACAATGCTTCGTGAAGTTTTCGAGGTAAACACATAGATATATATACAGGGTGTCCCAGAATCCCCGCACCGCCTGTAAGTGGAAGGTAGCTGGTGGGCGCCGGAGTCCCCTCGCGGAAGCGGGTCGCTCAATTCGCAATAACTTCGGCGTAACGAGCGATTGAAGTTGGCCAATTAGAGCGCTCCGATTCCGCGAGACCGAAGCCGAAGCGGGCGTTCGAACCTGAGTGCAAGTGGCGATACGCGCTTGTTTCCGCGAGGCTCACCGCGCGGATCTTCGGTGTAGCGGGCAGCGAGGCGGCTGCTGCTGCCGCTGCGGTATTTCGATCGACTTCGCTGATGTACCCGGCATCACCCGGCAGAGTTTGCGAAAAACGTATGATCGGCCAGATAACGTCGTAATGTTAGGCTAAGATAATAACAGGCTTATTACTGATCCATAATTAATGATTAATTTATTATTAATTTATTGTCAATAATAAAAAATAAATGATTAAATCTTTAGAAATTCTAATGAGGTATGTATTATCGAGATTTTAATGGCAAAGTACTGAAAATAGTCTACAACGTCGAGAAATGTAATTTTTAGCTGACGTCCGGACGTGTGCGTGTGCGTGTGCGTGTGCGTGTGCGTGTGCGTGTGCGTGTGCGTGTGCGTGTGCGTGTGCGTGTGCGTGTGCGTGTGCGTGTGCGTGTGCGTGTGCGTGTGCGTGTGCGTGTGCGTGTGCGTGTGCGTGTGCGTGTGCGTGTGCGTGTGCGTGTGCGTGTGCGTGTGCGTGTGCGTGTGCGTGTGCGTGTGCGTGTGCGTGTGCGTGTGCGTGTGCGTGTGCGTGTGCGTGTGCGTGTGCGTGTGCGTGCGCGTGCGCGTGCGCGTGCGCGTGCGCGTGCGCGTGCGCGTGCGCGTGCGCGTGCGCGTGCGCGTGCGCGTGCGCGTGCGCGTGCGCGTGCGCGTGCGCGTGCGCGTGCGCGTGCGCGTGCGCGTGCGCGTGCGCGTGCGCGTGCGCGTGCGCGTGCGCGTGCGCGTGCGCGTGCGCGTGCGCGTGCGCGTGCGCGTGCGCGTGCGCGTGCGCGTGCGCGTGCGCGTGCGCGTGCGCGTGCGCGTGCGCGTGCGCGTGCGCGTGCGCGTGCGCGTGCGCGTGCGCGTGCGCGTGCGCGTGCGCGTGCGCGTGCGTGTGCGTGTTTATATCGTCTAACAATACTGTGACTCGCAAACGGTTTGAGATAGCAAGTTGAAATTTGGTACACTAGTAGAGTGATCACGTCTCTTCCTTCGGTGCACTTTTCACGAGTGAGACGCGGTTCGAGATTTTACGCGATTTTGAAATTTAAGAAAAAAAATGTGCTAGCTCCAACCTCCGAAAATGTTGAGCTATCGTCCGAAAACTGCATAGAAATTGTTATTTCAATTTTGTGCACAGCTTCGTGTATGAGGACGCTGAAATCGATCAAAGAACTTTCTCATGGAGATAGCCGTGCCCAAAATTGTATTAAATGGGGAAGCCATGAGCAAATTACTTTGCAACTTTTTTTTTACTCGAATAAAAATTCGAACGCATGACATAATAAATCAATGGTTTCATTACCATATGAAAAAACGTCATACCAGGGATGTCCCGGGCATCGTCCTCGCGATTGTCCCCGGGATCGTCCCCGGGATCTTCCGCGGGATCGTCCCCGGGATCGTGCGCGGGATCGTCCCCTGGATTATCCGCGGGATCGTCCCCTGGATAAACCGTGGGCTAATCGTCCTCGGGCTAATCCGCAGGGGCTAATGACGCGGATACTTCCGCGTCATTTAACCAGAGCTGCGATCCCTCTGACGAGTCCCAGGTACCGTATCGTTATTAAAAACATTCTCTTATAAAAAAAAGAACGTTGCTACACGCTGATGTTTATTTTATCTGTCAAATCCTTTACTGTCGTGCGACGTGTAAGATATCGGTAAGGGCTCTTGCCAAATTTATTTGTGCGTAGGATTAAATATTAAATATAAACGTTTAAGAATTATGGAAAAATTCCACGTCGCTCAATTTGATGACGGTACCATCGAAATGGTGCCAGACGGGTGGCTGTTCGAGAGTCCGAAGAAGAGTCACTTTCCGCGAATACAAAACCGGCGAAAATTGAACATTGCGATAAAAAATTCTATCTCTGTGGAAAAGGATTGGATGGTCTGGGTGGTGACTTCGATTCTGCATTCGTTCGGTAACTAGCATTCTTATATGATATTTATGAGGTGTTCCATACCATTTCGATCTTGGCCTAACCCTTGACATCGTGTATTGGGGCCGCGATTTGTTATATAACCTCTCAAAAGCAATCAGACTGTTTATTAGATTAAAAAAAAAAATTTATATTTATTTATGATTAAAAAAATGAACTTAGTGATCGCGACAATTTTAAAATCTGAAAAAATTCTGATAAATATTGTGTCGTATATTAACATTTTTAAGATTTGAGCCGGTGTGGACCAGCTTCACCTTCTATTTTTTCCAATTTTCATCGAAAAAACAGTGCAAAAAATTAGAAAAAATTTGTCGCCTGTAGATTATTGCTTGATCGTTCCCCAAAAATGCAAAAATTCCCAAAAATGCAATGTTGCGTGTAAATTCAACACTGCATTTTTGGGAATTTTTTCAGTTTTTTCCGAAGAGTTTTTTTTTTATTAAAAAAATCTAAACAAAGTATAATCTGGAAATATAACAAGGTATTCAAATTTGTGGTTGTCTTTTAAAGCGTCATATGAAGAATGTAGAGCAAAATTTGATGAGATTTTGCGCGGCTCCTGTTCATCGGCGGCTACATCATCGAAGAACGATAGTAATTTATGCAGTTCTATCCTAGGATTACGAGCCATTGATTAATATCAACTCATTTATCGACATATTCATGAACGTTTTGAACGAATTAGCTACTATACATAACTTATTCTTCACGTGCATTAGAACGTACGGACCATCACGAGAATGCCATTCTGGCTGTACTGGCCGGTTTGAGTGGGAAAGTTGAGGGCCTCCAACAGGAAGTACGGAACCTTCGAGAGGCCATTCACACTCAGCCGAAAATGCCAACAGCGACAGCCAGTGCAGCTCCCGCCGTGGACGACCGCAATAATGACAACGACAGTGACAGTGACAGTGACGGTACCAGCAACTCCGACAGTGACAGTTCTATATCGACACTCGACGGATCCCCGTTGAATTCGGTTGACGAAGTCGCTCGTTTGGAAGTTCGTCTCAGAGCCGACAAATCTTACCGGAGATCGTTGGTAAATATTAGTGATCACTAATTAACAGTCTTTTTGATAAAAGAGATCAATATTTTATTGTCAACGTGTTCAGAATGTTCCAAAACACTGGAAAACTATAATTGGAAAATTACGTGGAAATAATAAATTCATTAATTAAAACTTCTACTTAAATTACTTGTAATAAAAAAAAATAGATTGAGCAGCTGGCGAAGCACGTTACCTTCAAGGGCAAAACATGCATACCTCGAATCCTTTCGATCGTTTTCACCAACAGTCTCGCTGCCGCTTATAATTATACGGGCAAGTACTCCAAGGAGTCGTTTTCGGACCTTGGTTTAGCGAAAATTGTAAAACGTAAGATTTTGTTCTACTATTTGCTCTTCAATTTACTGGTTATATGAACATTATATACCGTAATTCTTTAGGAGCTGTAAAATCGGATAGTGCCGGGAAAAAAATGAAAACCGGCGATATTGACGACAAGGTCAAATCGTGGCTGCGGCATGCGAAGCAGCACCAAGAACGCTCTGCAAAAGGGCCTACGAGCGAGAATGTGTGAATACTCGACTCTCGTCCTATATCGAGTGGAACGAACACCTGCACGAGAGTCTCAAGCATGTTCGCCGCTCCTGTCGTCACAACCGCCGTCGCTCCGACTACTCTAACAGTCGTACTCGTCAATCCTGACAATCCTCATCTCTCTTTGCCAATTTGAACAAGCAAATTCAACACGCTACATGAAGTTTTCTGATTGATCATCGTTTTTCCATCATTCATGTTAAACCCCCGAATAATATTTCATTTAATTTGAGATAACGATATCTCACGGTGTAGCGGAATGTCTAATATCCCTCCATCTGGGCCATATTCGCATTCTGAAATAGTAATTTATTTATAATTTTTTTTGTTCTCTCAATTGAGTCATTCGAAACGCGTCCGATCCCACTATACGGACACTATAAAATATAGATGTCCCATAAGAAAATAAATACCGTGTAGTATAAGGTATATGGTAAAAAGAATAGTACATTTCGATACGAGTGCGAAAAAACTTTTTCCGACGAGTGTGACTTCGCAGCACGAGCCGAAGGCGAGTGTTGCAATCACTCGAGTTCAGAAAACGTTTTTCGCACGAGATCCGATAAAATACGGGATCGTCCCGGGATCGTCCCGGGATCGTCCCGGGATCGTCCCGGGATCGTCCCGGGATCGTCCCGGGATCGTCCCGGGATCGTCCCGGGATCGTCGCGGGATCGTCGCGGGATCGTCGCGGGATCGTCCCGGGATCGTCCCGGGATCGTCGCGGGATTCGTCCCGGGGGTGGAAAGTGGCCGATTCTTGACGAGCGGGCAAAAAAGTGATTTAGCGGAAGGAAGTAATAGAATGAAATTTAAAAAAAAATCCAAAAACAAATTAGAAATTGCGAAAGAATTGCAAAAAAAAATCCGAAAAATAATTAAGCATTGCAAAAAAATGTAAAATTGTAAAAAAATTAAATATTACGAAAAAATAACAATGGCAACAAAAAATAGAAATTGCAAAAAAGATAAAAATTGTAAAAAAAATTGCGGCTTTATAGTTGAAGATTGTGCCGTTATCGGCATAGAAATATGGCCATTTTGTAGCATAGTCGGGGAAAACAATAGTATATGTCACTCGGGAGCAAGTGTATTCTCACGTCGTGTGAATTTCGTGATGGGGGGCCCATTTGACCAGAATTCGTCGTTTTGTTCGTAGGAAGGGCCCATCACTCGTATTTTGAACTGTAACGGAAGTGACGTCATGGGGGTTCTTCACTTCTCTTTCAAAAATCTCGTTTTTCAGCCGGCAGTGACGTCATACCACCAGGTAACATTACTTGCAGTTTGAAAATCTTATTTTTCGACCGGAAGTGACGTCAAACCAAGGATGTTCCCGGAGATCGTCCCGAGGACGATCTCTAAAAACATCCTTGGTTTGACGTCACTTCCGGTCGAAAAACGAAATTTTCAAGCCGAAAGTGACGAATCGCCGATATGACGTCACTTCCGGTACAGTTCAAAGTACGAGAGGATGGATCCTTCTTACGAACAAAACGACGAATTCTGGACAAATGGTCCCCCATCACGAAATTTACACGAGGTGAAAATACACTTCCTCCCAAGTGGCATATACTATTTTTTTCTCGACTATGCTAAAAAGTGGCCATATTTCTATGCCGGCAACGGCACAATCTTCAGCTGTAGAGCTGCAATTTTTTTTACAATTTTTATCTTTTTTGCAATCTCTATTTTTTTGTTGCAATCGTTATTTTTTTTGTAATATTCAATTTTTTTTACAATTTTACATTTTTTGGAATGTTTAATTATTTTTTGGATTTTTTTTTGCAATTCTTTCGCAATGTTTAATTAGTTTTTGAATTTTTTTTTAAATTTCATTGTATTATTTCCTGCCGCTAAATCACTTTTTTGCCCGTTCGTCCAGAATCGGCCGCTTTCCACCCCCGGGACGATCCAGCGACGATCCAGCGACGATCCCGCGACGATCTCGCGACGATCCTGGTTCCCCAGGATTGACGTCACTTCCGGTCGAAAAATAAGATTTTCAACCCGCAAGTGATATTACCCGGTATGACCTCACTGCCGGCTGAAAAACGAGATTTTCGAAAGGGAAGTGAAGAACCCCCGATATACCGTCACTTCCGGTGCAGTTCAAAGTACGAGTGTGGATGGGCCCTTCTTACGAACAAAACGACGAGTTCTGGTCAAATGGGCCCCCATCACGATAAGAGGTCACTTTATAAACAAAATAACAATTGTTTAAACAATTTGTTGCAAAATTTCAGGCTTTTCAGAATTTATTTTGATTATGTAAAAGATAACGGGAACAGGAAAATAATTCGAAGCTGTCAATTCAGTTAAATAACTTGTGTATTAGGAGCTATATGTAAGAGGGAATATCCATTTATTATATAATTTTAATTTTGCTATTTTGCATGACGCAACCACCATGTAAATTCCCATGACTGAGGATGAGGTATTTGAGGCTTGTCGGTGAACAAATTCGTCGGTGATTCGATGATTGTCCAGGCTCGAAAAAAGATTTTATTAAGCACGACGAATCCCCGTACTCTTCGATCGTACCGACGACGCTGCCGATCGTCGTTTCACCGACGTTCGACGAGGGCTCCGTTATTATGTCCGTCATCTTGAACATGAGATCTTCCACAGACTCGCTATTTTTTTTAATCTCCGATGTCGATACTCTCCATGCTCGACCGCTGCAGGAACGTAGTCGTAGCATTCCTCCGAGACTATCCGATCTTGATTCCAGTTAAATCGTTCGTCGGACAATTCGCTGTTGATCCGCCCCCGATGAATACGACATCTCGTTCGGATAATTTCCCTCAAAATAGATGTTGCTGGAAATGTCCACCATCTTCTCGAATGCAGCACTCCTCAGCTTCGTTTGCAGTTCGAAATCATCTCCGGCGTAATCGTCCTCACGGCGTGGAAGATCCGCTCGTTCAATTCGTCTCGGGTTTCGATAGCGTGTCGATATACTATCTCTTTAATGTATCCCCAAAAGAAAAAATCCAGGGGATTCAAATCTGGGGATCTTGCAGGCCAGTTAACGGTTCCGCCACGGCCCATCCACCGATTAGGGTACGCATGGTCCAACCATATGCGTACGGCTGCAGAATAATGCGCGGGTGCTCCGTCGTACTGAAACCACGCATTCAATTGTGCTTCTGCATTGACCCCAGCAGCTCGAAGAAGATCCGGCAGGTGGCGTATCAAAAAACGTCGTTACTCAGCACCCGTGAGTCTCGCAGGAAGTTCGAAGGGTCCGATCTGCAAAAGAAATTGCCTGTAGTAACCTCATTAATTCTTTCGAAAAAACTGAGGTTTTCAAATTGGACGTGATGGCGCAGAGTAAAATCTGAAAACATTCTTCGATCAAACACCGAGATTTCCAAACCGGAAGTGACGTCCCAACGTAAATTTCTAAAATGTCTGCGTGAAGTCACTTTCGGTTTAAAGATGAGATTTCAAACGGTAAGTGACATTACACACAACATATTTTATTCTGCTCCAGAATGTATTTCGGATGCATCCAGTAACTGCAACGTGAGAATTAAGGATCACAGGAAAGTGCGTAAAGGAATGTACGTGATACGTCTCAATTGTATTTGGAATAACTCGAAGGAGATCCATAGTCTTTGAATTTTATTCAAAGATCATGAATCTGCCTCGGGTCCACTCCAAATACATTTGAGACTTTTCACGTACGTCCTTTTACCCACGTTCCTGTATTTCTTAACTCACACATTGCTTTCACAGGCTGCATTCGAAATGCATTCTACAACAGAGTGAAATTTGTCCACTGAAACGTCACTCTCGGGTCGAAAATCTTATTTGTAAACCGGAAGTTGACGTCAAGGCGACATTTTCGAAAAATTTCAATGCGTCGTCACTTCCGGTTTCAACATTCTATTTTCAACCGAAAGTGACGTCATACGTAAGAACAGTACGTTCGGTTTCAAAATTTCGGTTTTCAGCCGGTAGTGACGTCTTACTACAGGAAAACGTGATTTCTGATTTTTAAATCTCAATTTTCTACTGGAAAAGCTTCCTATTGAATGTGAGATCTTGAAACCGGAAGTGCCGTTTTTCTGTATGACATCATATCCGCTTGAAAAACGAAATTTTGAAACCGGAAGTGACGTTTTTCTGTATGACGTCACTTCCTGTTAAAAACTGAGATTTTGAAACCGGAAGTGTTTCCGCATGCAGCCACTTCCGGCTGAAAACCGAAATTTCCAATCCTTAAGTGATGTTCTCACGTATGACGTTACTTTCCGTTGAAAACTAAGATTTTGAAACAGGAAGTGTCAATACAGAGAACAAAAAAAAAGTCTGAAATATATTTTGAATGCAGCCAGTGACAGAGATGTATGTATTCAGGTACACAGGAAAGTGGGTGCGTGATACGTGGACAAGAACGTGCGCGATAATTCTGCAATGTATTTGTAGTGGGCCTAAAGCAGATTCATGATCTTCAAATAAAATTCGCAGACCATGAATCTACGAAATAGAGCACAGGTTATGTACCATGCACGATAAAGGGGTTTGTTACATCACTGAAAAATTAAAATACTTACGAGACGATTACCCTTTATACCAGCCCACAGGTTGATTGTAAAGCGCGTCTGGAAAGTCCGTACTTCGGCGATCGCTTGCGGATTTTCACCACATCTGGCATATTGGTGGTAATTATGGGTATTCCACGTCGTATTTCTTCCGTAAGACGATTCAGCGGTAAAAATGATGTTATCAAAAAAATCTTCATTTTCGTGGCGCATTCGCAGAATCGTCCTACAGAATTCGAGACGAGCGGGAAAATCTTGCGGTCTGAGGGCCTGCACGCGTATTATGTGATAGGCATGCATTCGGTGCTCCTTCAGCGTCCGTTGCACGCTCATACGTGACAGATTCAAAATACGGGCAATCTTGCGGATGCTGGTCTCCGGGTCTCGGTTGACTTGTCCCAGCACTTATTGCTCGTTCCTCAGAGTCCCTGCAGTCCGAGGAGCACCAGCCCCGACTCCTTTCCGTTTTGGCAATAACGCACCCCATGTGCGAACCCGATTGATAAGGCGAAGAACGATGTTTTTATCAATAAGACGTTCCCTACGAGCGTTTCGGCGATTTAATCTCGCGTTCCTAGCTTCCACTCGAACATTATATCTTCGAGCAACTTCACTCGCGTTTCCTCTGCACGTAAAATATAATTCCAGCATCCGGCAATATTCCAAAACACCGTAATCACCCATGACTGCGAAAGAACTGAGACGAGGTGATGAATCCACTATCCGATCGGAATAAAACAAATGACGGTGTAAAGCTTCGTTCAGCCGTGACTTTCCGCTATTGGTGGAAAGCGTAAGCGGCTGTGTGTTAGATCGCTTTTTGTTATCCTGCGATCGAGAGAATAAAAATAGCTCTTTCGCGGAACTTGCAACAATGTTAGTTTTTTTGACAAAAATTAGGAATCCCACCTGCAATCTAACACACAGGCACCTGCACTCTCCACCACACAGTCGCAGTGAGACGGAGCTTTACACCGTCATAGGTTTTATTTTGATCGGATTGAAATTTATAATCTCATCCTAATTTCCTTGCCGTCATGAATGATTAAACGATAATGATTACGGTATCCTCGAATAGTGCCAAATGCTGGACTTATTCTGTAAGTTCTTCTGTATGCTGGAATGCTGGAAGTTCTTCTGTAGTATAATGTCAGAGTGAATGCTATAAATGCGAGAAGGAACAGCAGAAATGCTCATATCGAATGATAAATCGATAATAACCTTGTACTTTGCCTCGTTAGACGTGTTCGCACGTGAAGTTTGCAAGAACGCTGAGGAACAAAAAGCAAGTGCTGCAATAGTCAGAGTTACATCTGGAAGCAAGCCTCGAGAACACTTCCCGGCTATGTGCGAGCGTGCAGTCTTTGCCCCACGTGAGATTCAGAGAAAATTGGGGGAGAATTGCAAACACTTCTCCATGGGATAAAAATCTGAAAAAATCGAGCATATGGAAAGTGCTGAAAAGATTGATTTTCTATAATAATAATTCCGAAATGTTATTAAAAAATTAATAAATGAAAATTGTACAACAAATCACCCGTCAACCTAATTTTTTTAAAAATGAAAACGATTTGTTAATGTTCTGAGATATTATGAATTTTTTCAGAATTTTGTGTAATTGAAAATTGCGTTTTTTATTAATGAATTGATTAAAAACGCTATTTTAAAAAATTTCTGAATAATGCATACGTTCTCAGAAAATGAATAAATCATTTTCATGGGAAAAAAAGTTAGGTTGACAGATGATTTGTTGAACAAACTTTTTTTATTAATTTTTTATTAACATTTTGGAATTATTATTATGCAAAATCAATCTTGTCAGGACCTTCCATATGCTTGAGCTTGTTCAGATTTTTATCCCATCGAGAAGTGTTTGTAAATCTCTTTCAATTTTTTCTGAATCCTGACGTGGGGCAAGACTAAACGCTCAGACTACTTTAAGGTAGTTCTGTCCCTTGGTATTCATTTCGCATAAGTTCGAAAAAAATGAGGTAAAGTTGCAAATACTTCTCGTAACTATAAAACTCTGAAAAAATCAATGCATATTAAAGTAAATATGCAAGTCTGTAAATATGCAATTAAAAGGGGCAGTTAAAAAAACAAAAATAAAAAAGATACCGTCGACAAGGGTTGAACTCGAACCCAACGCGTTTCTAAACAAACGGCCTAGCCGCTAGATCACGCTACATATGCTAATGAGAGCATTGATGAATGATTTCGGGCTATCGATCTTCGTTTGAGTAAAAAAGAAAATGGAAGCAAAAGTGGCGAATATGGCCCAAACTATTCTGAGTAGGCTATATTCACCAGTTTTACTCTAAATAAAATGAATTTAGATCTCTCGAGCTAATTGTTTGCTTCCTCATGGGGGAAGCTTTGTTTTCAAGAACAATTTTTTTTCGAAATTTTCATGTAAACCTGTTCAGTATGTTCCAAAATGTCAAAAAATCACATTTATAAAAAAATGCGTGTGCGTGTGCGTGTGCGTGTGCAATTTGGAGTTCAAACAGCAGAGCTTCCTCTATGTTAAAGCCAAAAACACAGAAAAGGCTTTCTCATAGAAGAAGCGTTGCGAATAAAAGAACATGTGAGAAAGCGATACGAAAATTTCGATTGTCAACTTAAAAAAAATAACTGTAATTTAATTATCCTGCTGAAGTCATTGTAATTGTTAAGAGCATGTGAAACACTATGAAGTGCGAGAGAGATAGCATCAGTGGCGCTCTCAGTGGAGCGAGAGAGACACGCTGAGAACGTGTTTCACATGCTCTTAAGGATTTATTTTTAACAAATAATTATTGTTAATAATATACCTTATCAGAATTAGTGAAAATTTAATAACTTATTCTTTATTACTGTCAATTAATAATTAATTATTTATTAATTGTATTGTATTTATTAATTAATAACAAATACATAATTAATCTTGGATCCGTAATAACCCTGTTATTATTTTGGCCAACATTATGACATTATCCGGCTGATCGTGCGTCAGCGAAGCCTATCGATATACCGCGGCAGCAGCAGCAGCCGCCTCGCTGCCCGCTACATCCGAGACCCGCGCGGTGAGCCTCGCGGAAACAAGCGCGTATCGCCACTTGCACTCAGGTTCGAACGCCCGCTTCGGCTTCGGTCTCGCGGAATCGGAGCGCTCTGATTGGCCAACTTCAATCGCTCGTTACGCCGAAGTTATTGCGAATTGAGCGACCCGCTTCCGCGAGGGGACTCCGGCGCCCACCAGCTACCTTCCACTTACAGGCGGTGCGGGGATTCTGGGACACCCTGTATAACATAATATACAATAACTATGCACACATATATATATATCAAAATAATCATAGGCATAAGCGCGACACGCGTCGCGCAGCGTCGGTAGAGGACAACGGGAAACAAAAGAACCCTATATAACATTTTATTTCATTTTTTCTTATAAAAACAAATTTCAATTTATTGTTTCTTTTATCATTTTAGTATTTTTCTTTCTTTTTTCAAAATTTTTTTATTTTTGTAATTTCTCTACGACAATACATATGCAACGCTTTTTTTACTATCAATATTCGTGTTCATCATTTTACCCATTTCCAGAAACAACTTTCATCGTTCACCAACAAACCACTTCCAAATAACATACCTAACCCACTAACTACCACTAATCAGAACTTAGAATGTTACAGGCACAATACCATCAAAATTCGAAATTTATAACAGAAATACCAGGAAACAGAGAAACGAAATACAACGAAGGAGAAACCGAAATCCATCAAATATGGACAAATTTACCAAAAAACGGAATAAATATTTTGGAGAAAAAAAAAACATGGAACTTCACCAACCGAACCAAACAGGACAACATTTTAATTTTTCTTAACTATTTTTTTTTTTTTTACACCAAATTTAAACCCATCCAATTTAAACAAACCATTCCCACTAACACGAACAACTAAAAGTTTTATCTAGTTACAGATATCAACAACCACCAGCTATTTTAAAAATTACAGGAGTGTACCGCAACAAACATAAAAACCAAGGGATTTCAATCATCCAAACCAACATGGACAACAACTAGGAGTTTTACTTAATCAACAATCAACAATCATCAATCAAATACCAATCAAAACACACATTTAGAAAACATTACACAACTTACACAAATGAAAATATCTTAAAAAACCAAATTACCTTTTTAATTATATCAAGTCACACTTAACAAATCATGTCAAATGTAAAATCCGTAATATCCGATGCGGGGCATCGTTTCCTCCCAGAGGGGGAGTGTAACGGCCGCAGCCTAACTATTTAACCTTTCGACTGTAATATTTATTCGAGGGTATCGATACGGAGTTTCCGTTCGATACGCTCTTCAAAGAAGCCCTTAAGGCAATCGTGCATCCGGACCGCCGCGAGCGTCCACTTATCTACGAGACTAAACACTCCGTGACTCTTTATTCCATTGTCAAGCGAGCGCGAAGCCCTCAGCTTCACGCCCGCTTCACAGCAGTTCAGCTCCGACCGACGATCAGTGCGGTACACTCTCTCCGATTAATTGCTACGACTAATAAAGACCATCATTCTATTACATTTATCCTCAACGTCATTTATTACGCGTGCCTGACCAAGCGACCATCCGTCACAAGTCTGTAGGCTCCTTCAGCTCGCTGGTCATGTCACCAAGGAAGTTGCCGAGCGGTGGTGACCATTCGCCCTGGCGACCCGTGCTAACATAAATCACCGAATCTGTGTCGTAGTACAGCACTCGTCGCCCTAACCGTTCGAGATAATTGTACAATTTTAACCGGGCCTGAGTTGTTGTGTAAGCTGCGATTACGACACTCGTTTGTGAAGATGGTATTACGGCCTCATCTACGGATACCCAATTCGTATACAAAACATCATCATTCACGGGGAGTAACTGCCGCACCTCCTTATCGTTATCCCCCAGAAGAAGCAGCAGTTGTTCGCGATTGTTGATCACCGTCGTTTGCGTTAAATTATCCCGTTGACCGAATTTACCCCAGAACGAGTTCAGGCATAGCTTTGCAACGGAGCGTGGACCCGGGTTTTTGCAGATATTGCCCGGATCTACGCGTATACCCTCAGCGCGCTCGTAATCTTCGATATATCGCCCTCGCGAGTCTGCGTCAGTGCATTCGGCAGGCCGACCGCTGGCTTCCTGTTTGATCTTTAAAAAAGTGTTTATATATTCGACAAAGAGACCACCGTCGCGCGTTACCGGATCGTATTGTGTCATCTCGTAGGCCCAAATAATAAAAAACTTTTATGACTTTGTAGCCGACTTCGAGTGCCTTCCGAACCTCGTCCACCACCCAGGTACCTGTAAACACACGCTCGTCTACGTCTTCATGCGGACAGGCCGATTGAATTTTTTCCTCGGTGCATGTACGGCACAGCACGAACAAGAGCTTCTGATGCATCCGTACGGGTAAGACGGGATGAAAAAGATCACGCGGCGGTAAAACGGTGCAACGTATCATACCGTTGACCGTTGTGCCCAGAGCTTCGTACGATCCATTCAACAGATCGTCGCACTCTGTATCCACATATATCTTCGGGTGACCCTTCGGAAAGCGTCCCGTTTTCGATATGTACGGATAGAGTGAGCAAATGTCGATGTAATTAATCATTTCACCGTCTGCAACATCGTACACCGTTACGGTGTTACCCGTACGGCCACCGTAAAACCCGTCGCGAGGATTTAAACTTTCAGACGATAGAAGAGGATGGTTATACAAGAACTCGCTGATCGCGGGATTGATATGGCCGAGCTCTTCAAACTCGCACTCCCACATGACTTCGAGCTGATAGCCGTGAGCAAGAATCTTCGAGTCCGTCGCTAGAGTACGTTCGTAACGATTCTCGTACGACTCTTGGTTGGCACGCGTCGGCTTCGTACGGTTCTCGGGGAAACAGCGCGGACAACCGTGCCAATAACACCCGTGAAATTGGAAGACAAAGCGATCGTCCTCCAGCTGTCGATAGCCGTCACCAGTCACCCGCAGGGGTGGGTAGAGGGGTGTACAGAGCTGTGGGATGATCCGTCACTCATATGCTTGTCGCCGCTCGAACCACCAGGGAGTGGCGACCCCGCGGTTACCGAGCTCGGGTCTTACAGGAGACTCGTAAGGGGGTCCGGCGCCTTTGCTTTGCAAATGGTCCTGGTCAACCAGTTACCTGCATTATCGGCGAGAATGAGCCGAGTACATAGTACTGGCAACTCCGCCTTCTCGAGGCCCCCGCTGATAACGGCCTCTAGGCGTCGGAATTTATTCTGGCGGCCACAAGAAGTCGGCGAAGTGCGTTGTCCCCTTGTGGCGGTTCCTCTTCTCCCGTTCTGTGAACCCTGTATTTTGTGGGAAATACAAGGGGGAGAACGGGAGTTTTTCCGTCTTGTACTCCTGGCGGAGGTGGCTGCTATTACCCCACCAAGGGACCCATCGGGGAATTGGTAGCTGCGCTTGACGTGCCGCGCTGGCTGTGGCGTATCCCGGCCCCTCGCACTTGGGTGCCGTGCCGTATGCCGAAAGGTGGAGACGACACGTTAAATAAAATAGGTGATGTCTGTCGATAGCCGTCAACGAGGGGCCCTTCAGGTAGCCTGAACTCTCGGGCTCGACCGGCGTGAACGATCTCATGCCCTATACAGTTCTCGACCCATAAAAGCCACTCGTTGGCCTGCCGTGAATGACGATCCGCAAGTCTTTAACCCCCGTTCGGTATGAGCCCAATCGTCCGCGGAACCAAAAAGTTTCGTCTAAATACTTTCGAGCACACCGACGCGATTGTCGCGGCCTCCGTAAACGGACAAACATCGCCGGCCTCGAGGAATATGTTCCGAAACTCTTTACAAGCCCGCCTCAATATGTCGACGTCGAACACGCAATACTTTTCGATTTCGGTTTGAAAATTGAAGAGTTCACCGGAAGCTGCCCTCTCCGTGTACCACTCGTAAAAGGCATTGCGGTCATCGTGACTCATTGTGTCGGGCGAGTAATATTCCGCGGCGGGGAGTGGGCCACTGAATTCCTGGTTCTCCAACGTATTGAACAGGTGCGGAAAGTATCCCCTTTCAATTTTATCCTTAAATCCGAAGGCTCCCGGTAGAGCGCTGAGTCGCATATGAAAGTAATTCATACTGTCGATGAACACTGTACGCCCTATACGCATCGATATTATAGAATTCCCCGTGAGAATTAGTTTCGGTAGACCGAGATCACTACAATGCTCGACAACGTAACGCAATATAAATTGAGCATCGAAGGCCTTCGCGTTATGCGCGATGCAGACTATCTTTCGGAGCGACGTAGTACGACGTACCGCAAGATTGATCAATTCAGCGATCGGCGAAGTTCGGAAAACGTGTTGACGTACGCCACACCAACTGCAGACGCTACCTGGAATGATATTGTCCACATCGGCCAGACACATCTCGCACAACTGTTGTGCCACGCAAAGTGTAACAACGTGCTCGCAAGTGTTGTCGTCCGGACTAGCGGTGTAGCGTTCGTCTTGACGCGTCTCGAAATCGTAGAAAATGAACAATGTTTTCGGATGCTCTTCGGGTTTCGACAGTTTACGATCTGCCAGCGGTTGCATGTAACATTGGTCGTTATCCCTGTGCACACTCCGGCATAGCTGACAGAACGTTTTACCGCATTTGTGCGCTTTCTGCGTGGCATCGAATAATTTTGTACATTTTTTACAAAATCGAACTGTCTCGCAAACCGATTTTCTTTCCGAATTACGCGTATTGATACGGGCTTCTCGAGGTTTGAGATGGTTGTCGAAACACGTCGCGTTGTGAAAATATCTGTCGCAGTCCTCGCATTCCCACCCGTCACCGGCGCTTTCAGTATCGCCGTTATCAACGGATGGAACAGACCACGGCGGTGACGCATAGCAACGCGGGCACTTGCTCGTACATTGATGTTGATGGAAATCGGTAGGATACATTGCAAGGGGTACAGTAGTTCCGTGCACCCCCTGCAGCGAGAAGATTTGTGATGGGAGAAAAATGATTCTCCTTTTTAAAATACGCGATGTTTAAGGTCAAGCGTGGCGACGTGTTTTCGAACCGCGTTTGCCCATTGAAGATGGGATCCGCTCCGCTGCCGAGAGAAGCCCATTCATAAACGCGTATAGCTACCCTCGATGCCATAAAGTGTCGTTAAAACACCTCGAACTCAGCGGGGCCACAACCCTGTGCCAGGACTACCGCGCGAGCCGCTTTCACGAGTTTCTTTGCCTCGTCTCGCTGGAGCTTCGATTTTTTATGACGTATCCGCTCATAAAATTTTTCGACTCCGCGCTTCGATCGACCTTATTTCGCACATTAGCTAGAGCTACCACGAGCGACCGAGGAAAACATAAATTGTCGGTGTTCCCTATTAAAATGACGGATCGATTACTAATGATTTTACTATCCAAGCCCCCCGTACCATTGACCATGTCGACGTAAGTCACCATGAAAACAAGAGAGTCGTAAACCGAAAGTATTCGCGCACTCTGGTTGACGCTGCACAGAAGATCCCACAATTGCTCATGGTTGAACCGCCATACGGGCCTCAGGGATATCCCCGCTACGCCATCCGTCATACCCTGAGCCTCAAACGCGATCCCGATTCTATCGTTTGGTGAATTACACGTCACAAAGTGAGCGTGCATGTCCCGTATGGCGTTTCTGATCCACGAGATTGGATTGATACCCTGTGGCGGCGCGATCAGAGAGATTTCGGTTTGGCGCGACTTGATCTTAAAGCGCCGCGAAAAATGTTCTTTTTCCGCGCCTAAAATCTTGAACCGGTGACCCACGGGTAAAATACGGTCATAATCGTCGGCATCTACGCCACCGTCGCTCGCGTTACCGGGAATATTGCCGTCGAAGGCGTCGTCATCGCTATCGCCGCTATTAATTCCGCCGTGTTGAGGTACATCTAGATCTAAATTACTACTACCGCCTGGTTCCGTTGAACCCCCGCCTGTCTCCGGCTGATTAAATGTAGCACTCACCAGCTCGGCTACTACCGCTGGGGCCTCATTCTCCCACGATGACGATGACGATGACGATGACGATGACGATGACGATGACGATGACGATGACGATGACGATGACGATGACGATGACGATGACGATGACGATGACGATGACGATGACGATGACGATGACGATGACGATGACGATGACGATGACGATGACGATGACGATGACGATGACGATGACGATGACGATGACGATGACGATGACGATGACGATGACGATGACGATGACGATGACGATGACGATGACGATGACGATGACGATGACGATGACGATGACGATGACGATGACGATGACGATGACGATGACGATGACGATGACGATGACGATGACGATGACGATGACGATGACGATGACGATGACGATGACGATGACGATGACGATGACGATGACGATGACGATGACGATGACGATGACGATGACGATGACGATGACGATGACGATGACGATGACGATGACGATGACGATGACGATGACGATGACGATGACGATGACGATGACGATGACGATGACGATGACGATGACGATGACGATGACGATGACGATGACGATGACGATGACGATGACGATGACGATGACGATGACGATGACGATGACGATGACGATGACGATGACGATGACGATGACGATGACGATGACGATGACGATGACGATGACGATGACGATGACGATGACGATGACGATGACGATGACGATGACGATGACGATGACGATGACGATGACGATGACGATGACGATGACGATGACGATGACGATGACGATGACGATGACGATGACGATGACGATGACGATGACGATGACGATGACGATGACGATGACGATGACGATGACGATGACGATGACGATGACGATGACGATGACGATGACGATGACGATGACGATGACGATGACGATGACGATGACGATGACGATGACGATGACGATGACGATGACGATGACGATGACGATGACGATGACGATGACGATGACGATGACGATGACGATGACGATGACGATGACGATGACGATGACGATGACGATGACGATGACGATGACGATGACGATGACGATGACGATGACGATGACGATGACGATGACGATGACGATGACGATGACGATGACGATGACGATGACGATGACGATGACGATGACGATGACGATGACGATGACGATGACGATGACGATGACGATGACGATGACGATGACGATGACGATGACGATGACGATGACGATGACGATGACGATGACGATGACGATGACGATGACGATGACGATGACGATGACGATGACGATGACGATGACGATGACGATGACGATGACGATGACGATGACGATGACGATGACGATGACGATGACGATGACGATGACGATGACGATGACGATGACGATGACGATGACGATGACGATGACGATGACGATGACGATGACGATGACGATGACGATGACGATGACGATGACGATGACGATGACGATGACGATGACGATGACGATGACGATGACGATGACGATGACGATGACGATGACGATGACGATGACGATGACGATGACGATGACGATGACGATGACGATGACGATGACGATGACGATGACGATGACGATGACGATGACGATGACGATGACGATGACGATGACGATGACGATGACGATGACGATGACGATGACGATGACGATGACGATGACGATGACGATGACGATGACGATGACGATGACGATGACGATGACGATGACGATGACGATGACGATGACGATGACGATGACGATGACGATGACGATGACGATGACGATGACGATGACGATGACGATGACGATGACGATGACGATGACGATGACGATGACGATGACGATGACGATGACGATGACGATGACGATGACGATGACGATGACGATGACGATGACGATGACGATGACGATGACGATGACGATGACGATGACGATGACGATGACGATGACGATGACGATGACGATGACGATGACGATGACGATGACGATGACGATGACGATGACGATGACGATGACGATGACGATGACGATGACGATGACGATGACGATGACGATGACGATGACGATGACGATGACGATGACGATGACGATGACGATGACGATGACGATGACGATGACGATGACGATGACGATGACGATGACGATGACGATGACGATGACGATGACGATGACGATGACGATGACGATGACGATGACGATGACGATGACGATGACGATGACGATGACGATGACGATGACGATGACGATGACGATGACGATGACGATGACGATGACGATGACGATGACGATGACGATGACGATGACGATGACGATGACGATGACGATGACGATGACGATGACGATGACGATGACGATGACGATGACGATGACGATGACGATGACGATGACGATGACGATGACGATGACGATGACGATGACGATGACGATGACGATGACGATGACGATGACGATGACGATGACGATGACGATGACGATGACGATGACGATGACGATGACGATGACGATGACGATGACGATGACGATGACGATGACGATGACGATGACGATGACGATGACGATGACGATGACGATGACGATGACGATGACGATGACGATGACGATGACGATGACGATGACGATGACGATGACGATGACGATGACGATGACGATGACGATGACGATGACGATGACGATGACGATGACGATGACGATGACGATGACGATGACGATGACGATGACGATGACGATGACGATGACGATGACGATGACGATGACGATGACGATGACGATGACGATGACGATGACGATGACGATGACGATGACGATGACGATGACGATGACGATGACGATGACGATGACGATGACGATGACGATGACGATGACGATGACGATGACGATGACGATGACGATGACGATGACGATGACGATGACGATGACGATGACGATGACGATGACGATGACGATGACGATGACGATGACGATGACGATGACGATGACGATGACGATGACGATGACGATGACGATGACGATGACGATGACGATGACGATGACGATGACGATGACGATGACGATGACGATGACGATGACGATGACGATGACGATGACGATGACGATGACGATGACGATGACGATGACGATGACGATGACGATGACGATGACGATGACGATGACGATGACGATGACGATGACGATGACGATGACGATGACGATGACGATGACGATGACGATGACGATGACGATGACGATGACGATGACGATGACGATGACGATGACGATGACGATGACGATGACGATGACGATGACGATGACGATGACGATGACGATGACGATGACGATGACGATGACGATGACGATGACGATGACGATGACGATGACGATGACGATGACGATGACGATGACGATGACGATGACGATGACGATGACGATGACGATGACGATGACGATGACGATGACGATGACGATGACGATGACGATGACGATGACGATGACGATGACGATGACGATGACGATGACGATGACGATGACGATGACGATGACGATGACGATGACGATGACGATGACGATGACGATGACGATGACGATGACGATGACGATGACGATGACGATGACGATGACGATGACGATGACGATGACGATGACGATGACGATGACGATGACGATGACGATGACGATGACGATGACGATGACGATGACGATGACGATGACGATGACGATGACGATGACGATGACGATGACGATGACGATGACGATGACGATGACGATGACGATGACGATGACGATGACGATGACGATGACGATGACGATGACGATGACGATGACGATGACGATGACGATGACGATGACGATGACGATGACGATGACGATGACGATGACGATGACGATGACGATGACGATGACGATGACGATGACGATGACGATGACGATGACGATGACGATGACGATGACGATGACGATGACGATGACGATGACGATGACGATGACGATGACGATGACGATGACGATGACGATGACGATGACGATGACGATGACGATGACGATGACGATGACGATGACGATGACGATGACGATGACGATGACGATGACGATGACGATGACGATGACGATGACGATGACGATGACGATGACGATGACGATGACGATGACGATGACGATGACGATGACGATGACGATGACGATGACGATGACGATGACGATGACGATGACGATGACGATGACGATGACGATGACGATGACGATGACGATGACGATGACGATGACGATGACGATGACGATGACGATGACGATGACGATGACGATGACGATGACGATGACGATGACGATGACGATGACGATGACGATGACGATGACGATGACGATGACGATGACGATGACGATGACGATGACGATGACGATGACGATGACGATGACGATGACGATGACGATGACGATGACGATGACGATGACGATGACGATGACGATGACGATGACGATGACGATGACGATGACGATGACGATGACGATGACGATGACGATGACGATGACGATGACGATGACGATGACGATGACGATGACGATGACGATGACGATGACGATGACGATGACGATGACGATGACGATGACGATGACGATGACGATGACGATGACGATGACGATGACGATGACGATGACGATGACGATGACGATGACGATGACGATGACGATGACGATGACGATGACGATGACGATGACGATGACGATGACGATGACGATGACGATGACGATGACGATGACGATGACGATGACGATGACGATGACGATGACGATGACGATGACGATGACGATGACGATGACGATGACGATGACGATGACGATGACGATGACGATGACGATGACGATGACGATGACGATGACGATGACGATGACGATGACGATGACGATGACGATGACGATGACGATGACGATGACGATGACGATGACGATGACGATGACGATGACGATGACGATGACGATGACGATGACGATGACGATGACGATGACGATGACGATGACGATGACGATGACGATGACGATGACGATGACGATGACGATGACGATGACGATGACGATGACGATGACGATGACGATGACGATGACGATGACGATGACGATGACGATGACGATGACGATGACGATGACGATGACGATGACGATGACGATGACGATGACGATGACGATGACGATGACGATGACGATGACGATGACGATGACGATGACGATGACGATGACGATGACGATGACGATGACGATGACGATGACGATGACGATGACGATGACGATGACGATGACGATGACGATGACGATGACGATGACGATGACGATGACGATGACGATGACGATGACGATGACGATGACGATGACGATGACGATGACGATGACGATGACGATGACGATGACGATGACGATGACGATGACGATGACGATGACGATGACGATGACGATGACGATGACGATGACGATGACGATGACGATGACGATGACGATGACGATGACGATGACGATGACGATGACGATGACGATGACGATGACGATGACGATGACGATGACGATGACGATGACGATGACGATGACGATGACGATGACGATGACGATGACGATGACGATGACGATGACGATGACGATGACGATGACGATGACGATGACGATGACGATGACGATGACGATGACGATGACGATGACGATGACGATGACGATGACGATGACGATGACGATGACGATGACGATGACGATGACGATGACGATGACGATGACGATGACGATGACGATGACGATGACGATGACGATGACGATGACGATGACGATGACGATGACGATGACGATGACGATGACGATGACGATGACGATGACGATGACGATGACGATGACGATGACGATGACGATGACGATGACGATGACGATGACGATGACGATGACGATGACGATGACGATGACGATGACGATGACGATGACGATGACGATGACGATGACGATGACGATGACGATGACGATGACGATGACGATGACGATGACGATGACGATGACGATGACGATGACGATGACGATGACGATGACGATGACGATGACGATGACGATGACGATGACGATGACGATGACGATGACGATGACGATGACGATGACGATGACGATGACGATGACGATGACGATGACGATGACGATGACGATGACGATGACGATGACGATGACGATGACGATGACGATGACGATGACGATGACGATGACGATGACGATGACGATGACGATGACGATGACGATGACGATGACGATGACGATGACGATGACGATGACGATGACGATGACGATGACGATGACGATGACGATGACGATGACGATGACGATGACGATGACGATGACGATGACGATGACGATGACGATGACGATGACGATGACGATGACGATGACGATGACGATGACGATGACGATGACGATGACGATGACGATGACGATGACGATGACGATGACGATGACGATGACGATGACGATGACGATGACGATGACGATGACGATGACGATGACGATGACGATGACGATGACGATGACGATGACGATGACGATGACGATGACGATGACGATGACGATGACGATGACGATGACGATGACGATGACGATGACGATGACGATGACGATGACGATGACGATGACGATGACGATGACGATGACGATGACGATGACGATGACGATGACGATGACGATGACGATGACGATGACGATGACGATGACGATGACGATGACGATGACGATGACGATGACGATGACGATGACGATGACGATGACGATGACGATGACGATGACGATGACGATGACGATGACGATGACGATGACGATGACGATGACGATGACGATGACGATGACGATGACGATGACGATGACGATGACGATGACGATGACGATGACGATGACGATGACGATGACGATGACGATGACGATGACGATGACGATGACGATGACGATGACGATGACGATGACGATGACGATGACGATGACGATGACGATGACGATGACGATGACGATGACGATGACGATGACGATGACGATGACGATGACGATGACGATGACGATGACGATGACGATGACGATGACGATGACGATGACGATGACGATGACGATGACGATGACGATGACGATGACGATGACGATGACGATGACGATGACGATGACGATGACGATGACGATGACGATGACGATGACGATGACGATGACGATGACGATGACGATGACGATGACGATGACGATGACGATGACGATGACGATGACGATGACGATGACGATGACGATGACGATGACGATGACGATGACGATGACGATGACGATGACGATGACGATGACGATGACGATGACGATGACGATGACGATGACGATGACGATGACGATGACGATGACGATGACGATGACGATGACGATGACGATGACGATGACGATGACGATGACGATGACGATGACGATGACGATGACGATGACGATGACGATGACGATGACGATGACGATGACGATGACGATGACGATGACGATGACGATGACGATGACGATGACGATGACGATGACGATGACGATGACGATGACGATGACGATGACGATGACGATGACGATGACGATTTTTTTTTTTTTTTTTTTTATGGTGGAGGGGAAAAAATCCTACATTGGACACCCAGGTGACGGTGGGTAGTGCCAGACTCCTACTGGCTAAAACAACCCCTCCCCCATTTCTCCTTCGCAGACTACCTCGGAAATCGCTTTTCGCATTACTTCGACGTAGTTGCTGGCTGGGGAAATACTTATACGTTTCCCCTTATATCTTTCTCTTTTTCCTCGATTATTTTTCGTATCGTCATATATGTTGTTTTCCACTGTTCCTTTGTTGTGGTAAGCCCTTCCATCATGTTTGCCGGGTTGAATAGCTTGCCCGTGTCCGCTGTAAACCTTGCCCTTTCGTCATTCCACCGCTCGCAAAGGAAAAGCGTGTGGTTTACGTCATCGTTACCTCCGCAGTATGGACAGTCCGCGCTATCGGCCCTGCGTCGTTCGTACAGGAACTTTCTGAAGCACCCGTGCCCCGAGAGCGCCTGCGTTACAAAGTAGTCAATTTCTCCGCTCTTTCGTTCTGTCCAGCTTTCAATCACCGGGATTAGGCCGTGTGTCCATCGTCCGTGGGGGCTGTTTTCCCATCGCTGTTGCCATTCCTTTATCAGTTCTTGCCGTGCTTCCTTGCGGTCTCTCCCCTCGTACAATTTTTTCCTTTCGGCCGCCATGAGGTCGATTGGTGGAACTCCACTTATAGCTGCTGCTGCGTCCGCTGATATGGTCCGGTATGCGCTGCATATCCTGATCAGTACTGCGTGTTCATGATTTCTTTTCTCGCTGTCTTGCGCTTGACCGCGTCGCTCCATATTGGAGCGGCGTATAGGATCTGCGAGTGGACGACACTTGCCACGATGGCTCTTTTAGTTGATCTTGAGCCTCTCATGTTAGGCATTAGGCCCGACAGGGCTGTCGTGGTTTTTTCTGCCCTCCGCAGCATCTGGCGGATGTGTTCACCGAACGTGAGTTTAGCCATACCCCTAGGTACTTCACGGCTTTGCTGGGGTAGACTATTGTTCCCCTTACCTCGAATTGTACCGGGGCTAGTTTTCGTTTCTTTGACAGGAAAACTGCTTCTGTCTTCTCGGGTGCCAGTTGAAGCTTGCGGTAGTCCATCCACTGGGCCAGTCTCTCGAGCGCCCGATTTCCCCTACTCATCAGCAATTCTTCGCCTTTTGCTGTAACAACGAGGCCAAGGTCGTCCGCGAAGCCGATTAGCGTGACGCCTTCCAGCTCTTCGAGTCTTAGAACCCCGTCGTAGAGGATGTTCCAGAGAGTGGGACCAAGAACTGATCCCCGCGGAACGCCGCTGGTCACAGTCTGTTCGTCCGTCTGTCCTTCTGCTTCAAGGATGACGCTTCGTTCTGATAGGTACGACACTATGATGCCTATCAGGCCCTCATCGACCCTTCGGCTTCTTTGCCAGGAGGCACTGTTAAACGCGTTTCTTACGTCCAGCGTTATCATTGCGCAGAGTCTACGGTTTCTACTCGAGTACGCTGATGCCCTCTCCGCTACGTCAATTACCTTGTTGACGGCGTCGATCGTCTGTCTTCCTTCGCGGAATCCATATTGGTTATCTGATAGGCCGCCGGTCCGCGCCAGTTCCTCTTTTAGGCGCCTTAGGAGGAGTTGTTCGTACAGCTTTCCTTCCGCGTCCACCAGGCATATCGGTCTGTACGATGAGGGGTTTTCTGCTGGCTTTCCGCCCTTTCTGAGCAGGACGAGCGTGGCACGCTTCCATGCCCTCGGGAATATGCCGTCTTCTGCCAGTTTGTTGTACACTGTCAGCGCGTATCCTGGTTTCCGTGTGGCTACTCCCTTGACTATCTCTGGTAGGATCAGGCTAGGGCCTCGCGCTTTCTTACTTTTCAGTTTTTCGGCCGCGTTCTGCATTTCCTCCTCGGAGAATGGGGTGAATGGGTCGTGATGTGATCGCTGGAAGATTACAGGTTCGTGTACCGGGAACAGCTGCCTTACCACGGCTTGTGTGAAGGCCATGGTAATTTGCGGCCTCGGTGGAAGCCCCGCCATGCCTTTCATGACGATTTTGTAGGCATTGCCCCATATATCTTTATCAACGTCGTCGCAGATTTTTCTCCAACAGGTCCTCTTCGCTTCCCTGATGCTGGCCTGGAGCCTTTTTTTGTTTGCCAGGAATCCCTCCCAGGCGGGCTGCCGTTCCGCTGCGCTTCGTCTTCCGCTCCTCGTGTAGGTTCGACGGCTTCGTATCCATTCCCGCCGGATTGCCGCTATGCTTTCGTTCCACCAGTACACCGGTGGGTTTCTGTGCACGGTGCGTTTCCTCGGCATTACCGTGTTGCTTATTTTTTCCAGAACGTCGGAGAGGCCCTCGAGCGAGGTGGTGCCTCCGCTCTCGGGGATTCTCGCGATTTCGTCGTCCAGTCTCTCGCGGTTCAGTTTTCTTGCTTGCCATCCACTGCGATGTGCGCTGATGTCCCGTGCTCGTGTAGGCGTGCTGACGTCGAATGAGATGTACCTATGGCCGCTCAACGACTCCTCTTCGCACACCTCCCAGTTGCGTATTTTCCTTCGGATATCTTCCGTGACGATTGTAAGGTCCAGTATGGATGCTTGGTTTAGCCTCTGGAACGTGGGCTTCGTCCCTTCGTTCACGACGATGAGTCCGTTTGCCGCGATCCAGTCCGCCATCATTTCGCCTCGCCTGTCCGTGTAGCTCATCCCCCATTGCGGTGATTTGGCGTTGAAGTCACCTGTGATTATTGCACTTTCTCCATTGAGCCTAATACGCTGGGCTATTTCCTCTAGGCACCTCTCCAGGCCTTCAATGTCCTGGTTTCCTGAGGAGTAGCAGCTGTAGACCGTTGTTGTGTTAGACCGTTGTTGTGTTAGACGTCACGAAGGCAAAGCCGCTCCCATGTCCTTGGTTTGCGATCGTAGTGTTTGGGTCAAGTACCTTTATCGCCACGTCCATTTGTTCGTCGTGGATCCAGTCGTTGCGGCCTTGGATGGTCCGCTGGTTGGGTTCGCTTATTAACAGTAGGCTGACTCCCAGCTTTTGACCCGTCGCGAGGGCCAGGTCAACTGCGGGCCTGCTTCTGTTCGTATTAATTTGGAGGATTTTCGCCATTTCTGTTCTCGCTCGGCCTTGTCCTTCGCTTCTGGCCTACGGTTGCTGCTTTAGTGCATTTTCTGCTACCAGACTGGTGCCCATCCCCATGTTCGTGCACTCCGCGGCTCTGTGGCCTGCTTTGCCGCTATTGAGGCAGTCGTTTTCACGGTCAGGTCCCGTTCGTGGGCACTCTTCTCTCGGTTTGAGCCGCCACCTTTTCTCGGTCCCTGTCGCGTTTGCTTTGATAGACCATGATTCGCACGTTCGTATCGGCGAATACGACGGCAAGAATCCTCCTAATCAGTACCCCTAGTTCCCCCTTGATGTGTGGAATCGACAACCTGTTCTTTTTTCTTCCAGGACTTTAGCTCTGACCGCTTCTGTCGCTTTGAAGATCGCTTCTGGGTCTGGCGTTCCCCTGTTGGTCTGTTCCTCGATGATGGGATAGAACATTATTCTCGACATCTCTTGTAGGTCTCCCGCGTCGTCTGGGAAGCTCGGTGTCTGGATCATCGTCGCCACTTCTCCTGGTTGCCTTCTCTGCAGTCGGAGGCCCTCCAGACCGCCGGAATTCTCTATCGCCCTTTGGATAGAGGGGTGGTCCGATTTCAATTCCTGGCTACAGGGTAGCATTATAACCGCGTCTGCGGGGGAGTCCCAGACTTGTCCGTTTTGAATCTCGCAGGCATCGAAGGGGTTATTTTCCCACGTTTCCTTGTCGATATACAGAAAGGCGTTGAGGGTCCCGTCCCCTTTCGCCTGTTTTCGTCTTTGCAGTCGAGATTGCGCTTTCTGGCACTCCTCGCAGCTTGCCACGGGTATATGACGACTGGCTTCGTTGCTGCTCTCTAGTGCTTCGTGGAGTTTCTTCTGGAGCTCTCTGATTTCTCGCTCCTGCTTACTCGAGTCTGTTATTGCATAGCTCGAGTCATCGAACGCGCAATGCTCATACGCACGTCCGATGACCCGCACAGCTAATTGCCGGAGTATCGAGCGGAATTCACGTTGGGCCTGCTGGAGATTCATCGTTCTCAACCGCGAGTCCCAACGCAACGTACACCGCCGGGCAATGACTGCACTCCTAATCCTCGTTAAAGCTACCGTCTTGCGGATAGCTTTAACGAGAGCACGTGCGCGATAACACGGCATTTTCTCTTGCTGATAAACACAACAAAACACAAAACGTCGAAACTCACAGGTGCTCACACACACACGCACACAAACACACAGTATTCAAAAACTGTGAAAACTTTAAACTTTGCACAGTAAAAATCGGTAAACAGAACAACTGGTCCACAAGTACCGTTTAATTGTTTCGCGACAGAGCCGATTATACGAAGTGTTTCGGGTGACTTCTCGACAGAGAATTGAAATAGATTCAAGTTTCGAAAGACTTTATAGATTTTGTCTGCGCCCTACTACATTTTCTTGCTTTCCTCATTGGCGGCGGTTAAGTTCAACTTTGGGATGACGCTAACTTCGGTAACCATTAACGCCGCATTTCGCTGGACATTGTTTTCACTTTCTCGGTGTTTTTACATCTTGAAGACACCGTAACGAATTGGCTGCAAATATCAAGATGACCGTCGTGTAGGTGGTTCTATTGTCTCGTAGGCAACCCTTGTGAAAAAAGTACGGACGCGCCCACCCGTTGTAAACATAAAACAATACTACCTCTTTCAACACGAGCTCGACGCTGGATGGTCAGAGCTACCCTCGATACTTTCTCGCTATTTTTATGACGCTAGCAATGGGTGGTCGAACCTTTTCACGAATATACCCAAACAGTTGAAAACGACTCGTGCAAGCCTTCATAATCCGAAGGCTTGTGAAACAGATGTATATCTTTCAGATTTATATCCGACTTCTTCCAAAGGGTGTATACACGTTACGCACGTATTGTAAGCAGCATCCGTTTAACTTCTGATGGAACACAAGATACGCGAGCGAGTGACACCCCATTACCTGCGCATCTATGGCGATTTCTATAGACGTTTGTTCCGAAAACGATCTTGCGACCATGACAGCAGGTCACCGGTAACCCTTAAACTGACCACATCAAGGTAAACAAGTGTTCTTTGTTCCGTCAGTCATCTATTTTGATTTTTACGACTGACAGTTTCTACAGGAGTGACCGTCGCAATTTTATCTTTAATCAATGCACCAGTCGTCGTATGGTGCCACTCGTACAACGACCCAAAAGAAGATCGGTATCTTTTCTTCGCTGTGAATATTAACAGATGTTACTATTCATTTAAGCATGTGAACATTCGATCGGTTGATCCATGGACAGCCTGTCGATATGGCCGGAGCAGCGTGCACCTGTTACCTAACTAACTAACTAACTAGCTAACTAAAACCGGCTCTCCCCTCTTACACATATCATATTAGTGACGATACTAGCGCCACGTGCTCCCAGAAACGCATATAAACGTAAGATACTATGAAAATTCGGCAGTCGGGCCCGTGGATCCAGTACAGATAGATTTGAGTATAAGCTCTCGAGTTTCTTTTCCCCTGATTGCATCGTAAAGTCAAACCATTGTTTAAGATGAGTCAAGCTATCGGTGTTAACGATCTGCGAGACAGCGATCTGCGACCAGAAACCATGTATCGTATCCTGTCGGACGACGAAAAGAAGCGCCTTGAAGCACCGCTAGTTCTCGGTACAACGTATACACTCAACCCGTCGGAGACGAAAAAAGCTAACATCGGCCTACAGCCTCGTGCCGACGGTCAAATACAGCCGATCGGAAAACTTTAGAACAATACCACGGCTGGCGGTATTGTCTTTGAATCGGAGGGTTGGCATTTACTGCAAACAAAACTACCAGCTATTTCGAAGTATTTCGCGGGTAGCCAGAATATCGCCTGGGGTTCGAGCTGGCGCACACCGTCACCCATACGCATCGGCGATTGTGAGATAATCTACACCTCGAGTTACGGTGCCAAATCTGTCGTGTTTGACCGCCCTGTCGAAGAAAACACCATGGCCCAGGACGAGGGGTCGCAGCAGGATCCTGAGCCACCAACGAAGAAACGGAAAAATTATTCACCGGTTGTTGTTGTTGTTGTTTGTCTACTCAACGTACTGGTGTGCGTCGATGAGCGGTTCAGACGCCTACAACGCAATGTCACACATGTGGAGAAGTGTGTGAAGGTGCTGTGTGCTAAATTACTGCTACATATCCCGGCCGAGGAGGAACCCGAAAAAATCGATGAGCTACGTCTCAAAGAATTGATGAAAAATAATTTCAAGTCTTTGAAAGAAGCCGTTCAACTTCGCTTGGATCCAGCATTTGTCGAACTCACATTCGACAGTTTTCTTGGAACTATCTGTACTGTGTGGTGCGTACATCGCAAACCAATTGCGAAAAGCACTTGCTGCTAAAAAAAAACAAGCGCTTCAATAGCGGTATTGCCCTGTGCGTGTAATTATATATCAGTATTATTATTATCATTTGTATCCCTTTAATATTAATCGTATTTACATTTCCGTAAACATTTTTCGCCCATTCGTTAGTATTCTAAGCAATTGAGCCCTTGCCCATTATTATAGCTAGATGTAAACGTATTCAGTAATACTAATCGGCATTTCTTCGTCAGTCTCTCGGCATTATAAATATATATGTATCCATATTTTGTCTTCTTTGTACGATGTATTGTAATTCTAATTTATGGGGGGTTGGGAAGGTACATAACGCATAAGTAATTTATAAACTGATATAACCGATAATTGCGTTTCTCATTCACCATCAAATACCAACAAAAATCAATCATCCCGAAAATCCTCGTTTTATAGTATTCAAGGGAAAACCACCTGATTTTACAGGCTTTTACAGGGAAAATTAGGGGACTTATCATAGACCAAGTCATTTTTAATTAGTCCCCCTCTCGCGAGAAACTATCCCCCCCACCAAACACACATTCTCGTGCGAGGATTGGGCCTGCTACAGCATCTCTGTCCCAAAGGTGGTGGACGGATAGCGCCAGACAGGGGTGGTGGAGGGGGCAACAGATGATCCCTGTCTCTCGCGAGACACTACCCCCACCACTCACCTTCACGCGTGGATTCGATCCCACTACAGCATCCCGTAGGGGTGGTGGAGGGGGAACAACATATGCCCCCTCTCTCGCGAAAAAATACCCCCACCACTCATCCACATGCGCGGATTGGGCCCGCTACAGCATCCCGGTACAGACGGGGGTGGGGGGATGGCGCCAGACAGGGATGGTGGATGGGGAACAACAGACGGTCCCTGTCTCCCCAGCCCTGTACACTACTACTGCCGCAGCCTAACAATTTTATTCTTTTGACTTCGAATATTTATTCGAGCGTATCGATACGGAGTTTCTGTTCGATACGCTCTTCAAAGAAGCCCTTAAGGCTATCGCGCATCCGGACCGCCGCGAGCGGCCACTTATCAGATAGACTAAACATCCTTCGACTCTCTATTCCTTTGTAAGAGCGAGCGCGAAGCCCTCAGCTTCACGCCCGCTTCACGTCAGTTCAGCTCCGACCGACACCGCGAACGGTACTCTCCGAATTACACCTATTACACTCTCCGACTAATAAAACCATCATACTTTAATACTTCATTCGAGACTTCACTCATTACGCAGTGCCTGACCATCGACCATCCGTCACACAATTCGATCAACAACCAGGAGCCTTACTTCTTCAACAATCAACAAATAATCATAAAAACACATATTTAAAAAACATTACACAACTTACACAAAAATGAAAATATTTTAGAAAAACAAGGAAAAACCAAATAACCTTTTTATATTATGTCGAGTCACACTTATCAAAATTCTGTCAAAAATCTGTAATATCCGATGCGGGGGCATCGTTTCCTACCAGAGGGGGAGTGTAACGGCTGCAGCCTAACTATTTAACCTTTTAAATTTAATATTTATTCGAGAGTATCGATACGGAGCGTTTCCGTTCGATGCGCTCTTCAAAGAAGCCCTTAAGGCTATCCCGCATCCGGACCGCCGTGAGCGACCACTTATCTAGCTTAGTCTAAACATCCGCGACTTTTTATTCCTTTGTAACAGCGAGCGCGAAGCCCTCAGCTTCACGCCCGCTTTAATCAGTTCAGCTCCGACGACCGACCAGTGCGGTACACCTCCAAATTATTACACTCTCCGAATCTCCGATTAATAAAACCACCATTCTTTTATACTTCATCCGACTCGATTCATTCACTCTGCCTGACCAATCGACCATTCGTCACAGTACCAAAAATCATTAATTGCTTCACCGCTTCAATGACAAACTTTTTCATGTGTTTGTCGATCGCAGATATTTATCTTCTTCGAGCTGTTATATCGAAACCTTTTGCAGTATAAATATAGCTCGGCAGGCAAATGATTTTTGGTTAAATTATATTACTGCGTTGCTAAAAAAATATTGAGACAGGAATAAAGACACTTCAAAAGGTCTCGTAGTCAACATTTATAGAAACAAGTTTGCGCTACAGAGTTGCTATAATAAATAGAACGACAAGCTCTTCCCTCGGTTCAAATCTGATAATGTGGAGTATATTGGCAAAGTTTGTACGCAATGTTCTTAGTCAAACCGTGACGATTATAACTTTACTCATAGTACTTGCACCGCCCAGCTTGATAAGCATTTTATTTTGAAATTTCACATATATTACTAGATTTGACACGATGCAAAGAAATGATTCGCAAACAAACTTATTTTCAACACTCACCAAACTCGCACATCATTTTTATTATGCAATTTGATGATATCCCGCGCTGAAAAGTATGGCTGGTGAGGAAAACATGTTCAGTACTAAACATAAAATATGTTTGTCACTATCAGACAGATGACGTATTACATATCCACGGGTCGACAGTTTAAACAGTCAAGTAGAATAGGAAAGTCATAGCGATGGATGACATCTGGCGGTAGATGGCCCAACGCATGCGCATGCGTGACCGCATCACCTTGGTCTAGCCGCTTTAGCCTCCCCTTAAGCAACCGACTCCCTTTGCCCCTACGCGGCGAGTTAATATTAAGTCGGCGGTTACCTGACTGTTCGTTTCCTGGCGCGGTTCCCTGCAAAGGTAGTTAAGGGTTTAAAGATTTGTTGCTAGCTCCATGCGGACGTCCCGCGGTTACCTTTGCGTTTGATATGCCGGGAATTTACTGTATCATTGTTATTGGCGTTATGTTGAAGTTTCTTAATGAAATTGGTTAATTTAGAATTTTGATTCTCGCTAGATTCACCACTCGTACCCGTCCACACTAGGAATGTGCACGAACGGGTTCGAGCCTGTTCGAGTCATGCCCTGGCGACTCGGTACTCGCTCGAGCTTAATATGGAGCTGACCAAGCTGCTCGAGACGTTCGAGACGTTCGAGACGTTCGGGACGTTCGGGACGTTCGGGACGTTCGGGACGTTCGGGACGTTCGGGACGTTCGGGACGTTCGGGACGTTCGGGACGTTCGGGACGTTCGGGACGTTCGGGACGTTCGGGACGTTCGGGACGTTCGGGACGTTCGGGACGTTCGGGACGTTCGGGACGTTCGGGACGTTCGGGACGTTCGGGACGTTCGGGACGTTCGGGACGTTCGAGACGTTATTGCACATCGGCCTATTGCACAATAGCTGTGCAATAGGCAAAAATAATTATTTAAATCAAATAAATATTTATTTTCGATATTCGGTTCAAAATTCGAATTGAATATTCGAAAATTTGAATAATACGAATGATTCAAATATTCATGAATAATTCATGAATAATCGGGATCCATCGGCGGGGCAACGCGGGCAAAAAATTCGGAATGCATCGGTGAAGCAGACGGGACAACAAATCGGCATGTATCGATGAGGTGAAAAGGCGCAAAAAAATTTGGATGCATCGGTGGGGCAAAACGGGGTAAAAAAATCGGGTTGTATCGATAGGGCAAAATGGGGCAATCGGGATACATCGTTGGGGCAAGACGGGGCAAAAAATCGGGGAATGTATCGGTACGGGGCAAAAAATACGGTAAAACGGGGTAAAAAATTGGGATGCATCGGCGGGGCAAAACGGGAAAAAACCGGGATGCATCGGTGAAGCAAACGAGACAAAAGACCGGCATGGATCGATGGGGTTAAACGGGACAAAAAAATCGGGATGCATCGATGGAGCAAAACACGGTAAAAAAATCGGGTTGTATCAATAGGGCAAAATGGGGCAAAAAAATCAGCATACATCGTTGGGGCAAAACGGGGCAAAAAATCGGGATGTATCGATGGGGCAAAATGGGCCAAAAAATCAGGATGTATCGATACGGCAAAACGGGGTAAAAAATCGGGATGCATCGGTGGGGTGAAATGGATCTCCTGAAATCGTGGGAGGCAAAACGGGATAGGGGAGAATGGGGCAGCCAGACAGACCTGCCTGTCTGGCTCCCTGGCTCCCCATTATCTCTTACCCCGATTCACCTCCCACGATTTGAAGAGATCACAGTTGGCCCCATCGATACACCCCGATTTTTGGCCCCGCTTTGCTCCACCGATGAATCCCGATTTTATTACCCCGTTTTGCCGTATCGATACATTCCCCGATTTTTTGCCCCGTTTTGCCCCATCGATTTATCCCAATTTTTTGCCCAGTTTTGCTGCATAGATATTTCCCGATTTTTTGCCCCGTTTTGCCCCAACGATTTATCCCAATTTTTTGCCCAGTTTTGCTGCATAGATATTTCCCGATTTTTGCCCCGTTTTGCCCCAACGATTTATCCCAATTTTTTGCCCAGTTTTGCCGCATAGATATATCCCGATTTTTTGCCCCATTTTGCCCCATCGATACATCCCGATTCTTTGTACCGTTTGCTTCACCGATGTATCGATGAAGCAACCGGTGAGACTCCCGAGAGTCTCGGGACTCCCGAGAGTCTCGAACGTCTCGAACGTCTCGAATGTCTCGAACGTCTCGAACGTCTCGAATGTCTCGAACGTCTCGAACGTCTCGAATGTCTCGAACGTCTCGAACGTCTCGAATGTCTCGAGCGTCTCGAACCTACAAATTTGACTCGCCACCCGTCGCAGCACCGAGTCAGGCTCGAGCATGTTCGATCAGCAGCCTGTCGATTCGAACATCGAGCTGCTCGACTCTCCCAACGCTCGTGCCTAGTCCCCTACAACGCTCGTACCCTAGTCCACACATCTCTACCATTGTTCCCCCAGGTGGGCTGAGCTGTCCGAGTGTCTCCAACCTCGCCTCTCCCCGCTGGTTTGCGCCTACGTCCGTTTCAATTGTCAGGTTTAAATAAATAGTGGTCGGTGGTACTTTGTACCCAGCGCCCGGGCATACGTAATTGGATGGCCAGAACATCGCCCATTCACATTCTGCGCTCAATTAGGATTAAACCCCATAATCTCGTCGTGGGTTCGAGCCTCGAGAGTCGAAATTGAGCCACATCGCGTACGTGGACGCCCAAGCTAGGTTGGAGGTTAGGGAGTTGGAGCCGGGACGTGAGCGAGCATGAAAAAGTCCTCACAAGGTTTTACCACAATTTATTGTCCACGAACGTCCACGATCTTTTATTTGTTAATTTTCCGATCGCTCAATCCAGCTCTAGTTTTACAAATACATAAATTGCAGACAAAAATCATGAATGGCATGGGAAATGAAAGGACAGATCTGTACATTCAAACCTGAACAAAACTATTTATCATTTATTTATGAAAATTATTTTTACGGAACTTCGCATTGAGATATAAAAAAGATAATTTTTTACCGTAAGTGTCCAACTTTTCCTTCACTGATAACTGGCCATCGTTCTCTCCACTGATAAGTGACCATCATTCTCTCCACTGTTAAGTAGCCAACTGGTTCTACCCCACTCACTCGTGAATGACCCGATCCGACCATTGTAAAATCGTCAATCAATTAATTAATAAAAATATTTAAAGCGATATACCTAACAGAAAAACGGTTTTTCTGAAGCCTTCCGATAAAACGCGCTTACCGCAAATATAACATATTTATCCGATACCGTGTACACGTTTCGAATTAAATATAATTCCATTCTTTGTAACCTCTCCAATATCGTTTATTTTATTACCGCATTCTTTTTAGTCCCTACTAAAAAGAACGCCTGCGGATCTACATGCACTTTTGCTTCCTCATAGAGGAAGCTTTGTTTTGGTAAAAATAAAATTCGAGATTTTAATGAAAACATGTTCAGAATGTTCCAAAACGTCGAAAAATCACATTTAGAAAAAATGTCCGGATGCGTGCGTGCGTGCGTGCGTGCGTGCGTGCGTGCGTGCGTGCGTGCGTGCGTGCGTGCGTGCGTGCGTGCGTGCGTGCGTGCGTGCGTGCGTGCGTGCGTGCGTGCGTGCGTGCGTGCGTGCGTGCGTGCGTGCGTGCGTGCGTGCGTGCGTGCGTGCGTGCGTGCGTGCGTGCGTGCGTGCGTGCGTGCGTGCGTGCGTGCGTGCGTGCGTGCGTGCGTGCGTGCGTGCGTGCGTGCGTGCGTGCGTGCGTGCGTGCGTGCGTGCGTGCGTGCGTGCGTGCGTGCGTGCGTGCGTGCGTGCGTGCGTGCGTGCGTGCGTGCGTGCGTGCGTGCGTGCGTGCGTGCGTGCGTGCGTGCGTGCGTGCGTGTGCGTGTGTGTGTGTGTGTGAAATGGACGTGCAAAATTCAAACCACTATAACTCGAGAACGCCTTGACCGATCAAGCTTAAATTTGGCACACATCATGTATGATCAATAGTCAATGTTTGGTCAAAATTTCATCGAAAAATGTTCAGGTGTTTTTTTTGTACGCCATTTTTAATTTCTTCAAAAATGTCTGTACGTGCTCTAGCGCTCGCAATTTTTCAGCTATCGGGCTAAAAACGCGTATACAGGTAAAAAATCATCATCCGATAATCCCATTAAAATTTCAGGAAAATCGATCGAACCGTTTAAATTTTATGTCATTTTGAATTTTTTGAATTTCATTTTTTTTTTTTTTTTAGACGCATGTTTTTCGTATCAAATATTCATCTGCGAATAAAATAAGTGTCAGATTCGTGATCAGCGTGAAAAAAATACATGGAATTACAGTCCCGGAGCGACAACTAACGAAAAAGTTTTTCATGCATTTTCATAGCCAAACTTGCAAAAATGAGTGATTTTAGATATTTGTAAACAACGATTTTTTTGCTTTCCGATGGCATCGCGGAAAAACCCAGGTGCCTATCGTGATCTACAGCAAGACATACACAAGACGATGGATATGACGGGATTAAAAAGCTAGATTAAGAGGTATCACTAGGAATTCTGGAATAAAAATCGAAAGAGCAAAAAAAAAATTTCTGGAGCGCATACTTCCATGTATTTTTTCGCGCCAAACGCAGTTTCGACACAGTGAAACGTGACGGTGGAATATTTTTTTACGCGCTGAACCTGAATCGGTCAACTGCTTTGCATAAAACTCTAAGACGTTGACGTTGAAAAAAGTTGAAAATTGAAATTTTCATATCGCTTCCTCATAAAGTTGAAAATTGAAATTTTTATATCGCTTTCTCATCAAAGTTAGAAGTTGAAATTTTCATATCGCTTTCTCATCAAAGTTAGAAGTTGAAATTTTCATATCGCTTTCTCATACGGTTCCTTTATTCGCAAAGCTTCCTCTATGAGGAAGCCAAAAACTCAGACAGTGCTTCCTCATAAAAGAAGCTTCGCGAATAAAGGAACCTTATGAGAAAGCGATATGAAAATTTCAACTTCTAACTTTGATGAGAAAGCGATATAAAAATTTCAATTTTCAACTTTTTTATATAGAACGAAATTCGACTTATCAAGCGAAGTTGTGAGTTTCTGTCAACGATTGTTTTACGTGATTACTCTTAGTTATTATATCAATTAAGAACTCCAACCAAATGACTAATTGTGTGACTTACGTAATTTTTATTCCTAAATGACTGGTGGATAATCAGCAAACCAGTCCGGTTGTGTGTGTGTTCTCAAAATCTGAAGCGCAACGGCTGTGGATTTTTTCTCGTAATAAATTATATGAAGAACCGCACAGCCTCAGCAATATTTAATTCGATATTTCAGAACATTTACAATTGTTTCGATAAATGTACGAGTCCATAATTTCCGTTCTTAACCGTAATTATTAACATAAGTTACAATACGTGAAACCGTCCTGAGATCGGACTAACAAACGCGAAGTAGGCGAAAAGTGTTGCTATACTAGCGCCTAAGACCGGGGATAGAGCTATGACTCATCGTGGGTTAACTGACCGTACGTAGCATTGATATATAAGCCATCGCGGTTTTCAGTACCTAAAGAATAAAGACGATTTATATGAACATCTTTATTTATGCATAAAAATATACTTACGCCACTAAATCTGCCCAGTGAAAAAACGTAAAATCTTCCGGCGGTTAGCTTTAAAGGGTTCTGCGCTCGAGTCATACAAATAGATAACTGCTTTCCATACTTTGATGGCATGTCGTACCACTTACACTCGTAATATGCGTTTTGCACGTTTGCACTCTGAAAATTATATAAGAGCATATGGGGCATTCCATACCAATTCAACAAGCCGGAAACCCTCACCATCTTAAATATAGATGATTATTTTTTTACATATTCATCCAAGAAAATAAAAGTTGCTCAACTTTTTGTTGATTTTTTTAACCTCATTTCTTCGATTTGTAAATTATTTTTCTTTTCTGGAGTAAAAATGATCAAATTCTTATATCTTCTTAAATATTGATCGGATCCTAATGAACTTACTCGTACTCCTTCTTCAGATTGGAGTACACTTTCATGTGCATACTACATTTTTTTTTCAATTTCGGCAGGATTTTTAAATTTTATTACGAAATGTAAAAAACGATTTTTCAAAACCTTGGACCCGATATTTTTTTTCAAAAAAATTGTCAAAAATACTACTCAGAAATACGAATATTTTAAACTTAGGCAGGAAGTGGGATAATTTTATTTCGAGTTGTGAGAGCACTTGCAACATAAACTCTTTTTTGCTTTCTCATAGAGGAAGCTTTGTTTTCGTGAAAAATTTTGTTTCGAGATTTTAGTGTCACAGTACTTAAGCTATTAACAGAGTGCGTGCGTGCGTGCGTGCGCGTGTGTGACAAACTTGCTTCGTTTAAAACGACTATAACCCGGAAACGGTTCGAGATAACCAGTTGAAATTTGGTACACTAGTAGAGTGGTCATGTCTCTTCCCTCGGTGCCATTTTCATGAAGATTGAGGCCCGTTTCGAGATTTTACGCGATTTTGAAATTTATTAAGAAAGGTCGTGGTAGCTCTAACTTGCGTAAATTTAGAGCAATCGTCCTAAAACTGCCCACAAATATATTATTTTGATCAAAGACCTTTGGTATTGAATTTGGTCAAAATTCATCGAAGGGGTAAGATTTTATGGGATTTTGAGTTTTTCTGAGTTTTTTTGAAAAATTACTAAAAACGGTCTAATTCGAGTAAACATAGAGGTATCGATCAGAAATTTGACATGGGAATGGACTAACACTGTACAAATTGAAATTTTCATGTGGCTTTCTCATAAAAGCTGCAAATTGAAATTTTCATGTGGCTTTTTCATAAAAGCTGCAAATTGAAAATTTCATGTGGCTTTTTCATAAAAGCTGCAAATTGAAATTTTCATATGGCCTTCTCATAATGTTCCTTTATTTGCGAAGCCTTTTGTATGAGGAAGCCAACAATACAGAAAATGCTTTCTCATAGAAGAAGCTTCGCAAATAAAGGACCATTATGAGAAGGCCATATGAAAATATCAATTAGCAGCTTTTGTGAGAGAGCCCCATGAAAATTTCCATTAGCAGCTTTTATGAAAAAGCCACATGAAAATTTCAATTTGCAACTTATATGAGGAAGGTATATGAAAATTTCAATTTTCATCTTTTATGAGGAAGCGATATGAAAAAAATAATTTTCAACTTGTTTATAATTGTCATTTTCGGGTATATTAACGATTTATAAAAGCTGAAAGTACTTTCAACTAATTTCAACCGTAATCATATACCGAGATCTTGCAATTATTTTTTCACATACTTGAACAATAATTTCATTTTTGAGCTGTAATAATTATTCATATATGAATACATACATTATTCATATATAAATAATTATTACAGTTCAAAAATCAAATTATTGTGTAAGTATGTGAAAAAATAATTGTACGATCTCGGTCTGTGATTACGGTTGAATTTAGTTGAAAGTCCTTTCGGCTTTTTTTAATCGTTGATATACCCGAAAATTACAATTATAAAAAAAAGCATTTATGTTTCAAATGCTCTCACAACTCGAAATAAAATTATCCCACTTCCTGCCTAGGCTTAAAATATTCGTATTTCCGAGTAGTATTTTTAACAATTTTTTTGAAAAAAATATCGGGTCCAAGGTTTTGAAAAATCGTTTTTTCATTTTGTAATAAAATTAAAAAAATCCTGACTAAATTGAAAAAAATTGTAGTATGCACATGAAAGTGTACTCCATTCTGAAGAATTTCGTCCTAAGTTCATTAGGATCCGATCAATATTTTAGAAGATATGCGAATTTGATCATTTTTACTCAAGAAAAGAAAAATAATTTATAAATCGAAGAAATGAGGTTAAAAAAATCTAAAAAAATTTGAGCAACTTTTATTTTCTTGGATGAATATGTAAAAAAATAATCATTCATATTTAAGATGATGAGAGTTCCCGGCTTGTTGAATTGGTATGGAATTCCCCATATATTGCTTCATATAATGACGCTAGTATATAAAGCTTACCTCCCGTATAAGATATTCACCTGTGATGCAATAAATGAAAATGAGTAGAAATATAGCGGCGATGTAATTCACAACGAAAAAATATTCAAACATAGATTCCTTAAGTGGTGTCTGTGAAAACATAATGAATCTTTGAAACTTCCATACAATAATATCTACCAAGTGTGTATACAAATTACGTACCGTAAGTAAACTGTAACAGGTGAGGCCAAGAAGCATTGTCGAGATAACGAGTTCCTCCAACAAAACAGCGTTGAAAATATCATCGACTGCTGTAGCAGTCCTGTTTTACAATTTTTTGTCGCATCAAAATTTGTCTTTAAACATTTTATTTGTTTGCATAATATCACTCTCTTCTAGCTTAATTACTCACCATATGATATTATAATGTTTCAAAACTATGTCACGAAAATCAATTTCAAAATGGTTTCTATTATTATCATTATCCTTCGAGGAATCTGGTAACTTGATGTTCCGTATTCTGTGTGCCAAAACAGACATTTCGCCAGCAACGTGAACGATCAAAGTGCAGAGAAAACAAATAGATATAGGATGGAAATAACGATAATAAAAAATGGGTGTGAGAGCAAGATACACTATTGCGTATGTTGACATATCCGTAATGTCAAAAAATATACGCATTCGATACGGTAAAACGACAGGTATTGTCTCGTTGTACAATACTGTCAAAGAGAATCAGATATTGAAGTATTATTGATTATATTCTTTTTGTCGTTTAGTTTACAGAATTTTACATGACTATCAATCGTTTCTTACCAGCATTCAATATATCTTCCAGTGGTTTCAAATGATAGAGGAAGCAAGTTGCGAAAGCCACAGGACTAATTATCTTGAAAAATATTTGCCCAACAGTATTGTAAGCCAAATATAATTTCATCTCCGTCTGATCTCTGTAATTCTCCACATTCGCGCCATTCTGCACTTCTTTCAGAACTTTTTCAAGCAACTTGGAGTTCCTTAACAGCATAATTTTCACTCCGACCATGACGTCAATGGACGTTTCGAGAAGATTTGCAATCGTGAGTGACATATCGCCGAATACACTAATCAAATCACCGACCGCTAAAATCCCATGACCAACAAAATATGCACTCCATATGTAAAACTTCAGATACGTTGGTTCCAGTGGCCATACACCGCCAATCGAAAACACTCGTTTATTCCATATGTGCAATTTTCTGGCACTTTTCACATCGATAGGCAATGCTTTCTTCATTGCGCTATATGTGGCACCACCAAGTTCGCGTGAGTAATTCTTTTCCTGCAACGTTTCGACAGCGACAATTTACCTACGACGTTTACCTACAAGATTTACTTGCAATCGTTATCTTCTGGTACGGCTAAAATTATTTGTATGATGTAGGGGTAATCGTGAATCGATACCTCGACAAACTTAGAAGTCGAGGAGGCGACATGAACCGTATGACATATAATGGTAAATTAGCCGTAGACTAATAGCAGGTAGCGATTATCTATTTTCTATTATTACCGTCGTTGGAATATCATAGAAATTTTGATCGAGTTTTTCAGCAAGTTATGCGCATCCCTGCTTTCTATAGATACACCGAAATGGGGAAGCCGCAGTTGACTCATCAGACAAAGTCGTGAGTTTCTATCAAGGGTTTTTTTTTGCGTGCTTGCTCTCAGTTCTTGTTTCAATGTGAAACTCTAAATAAGTACTGTAATGATCGAGCGGAGAGTTTGGGAACCTGTAGATATTAGTATTGCAGATGGACGGGCGAAGTATCGAAGAGAGAAAACATATGGTGATCGCCGGGATTCGAACCCGGATTAATCGGTTACTGAGTAAGAGCGCTAACCACTGCGCTAATGTCACCTATATATTTCTCTCATTCGAATCGTCCTCTTATATGCAATGCAGGGCCCGTTACAGTACTAATGCGAGGAAAATAAAGCAATAACATCTCTTTATTATTATGTGATTTCGATACCAGGAAATAGCAAAGTTGTGAAGTTTAATCGGAAGTGTTAAACTGTATACTAGCAGCCAAACATTGCTCTATAAGGTCGCGATCCACTTTTTTATATACAGGAAGGAATTTGTAAACACACGTCAGGGTATACATGAAATGAAGACTACTACTACTACTACTATCAATTTGAAAGTCTAATCAAATTTCCAATTGTGCGACATACATCTTGTTGATTCTTAAAATACCCGTGAATCAATTGCAAAACGCATAATACTATAATTATACTATAATTCGGTTGTAATCCGGTCCAGTCGTGTGTACTTTCTCGAATTCTAAATCGTAAGGAAGATGGATTTTTATTCGAAATAAATTGTGCGAGTAAACATAGGAACTTTAGCCACATTCCAATTGATTTTTAAGAACATTTACAATGGTCTTGTGTCTAATTCTATAATTTCTGTTATTAACTGATGGTACGTAGCATTGATATATAAGCCATAGCGGTTTTAAGTACCTAAAATAATAACAAATAATTTTTTATTAACATATGTATCGATAAACAGCGACACTTACACTATTGAATCTGGATAGTGAAAAAACATAGAATCGTCCAGCTGTCAGTTGTAAAGGGTTTTGTAAACGAGCCATACAAATAATCATATGCTTTCGATACTTTGATGGCATTTTGTACCACTGACATTCGTAATATGCATTTTGCAAGTTTGTGCTCTAAAAAAATTGCATTAGAGATTCATTTATATATTTTTCTATTTCAACACCATTATCCGTACAATTTCAATAAAGACGTTTCACCTCTTGTACAAGATATTCACCGATAATACAATAAACGAGAATTACTACAAGAAGAGACGCGATGTAATTAATTATGAAAAAATATTCAGACGTGGCTTCCATAAACGGTTTCTGTGAAAAAAAAAACTTATTTTCGTTACTTTCATAATTAATCCACAGTCCACGAAGTCTCTACTGAATATTTCGTACCGAAAGTAGGCTGTAAGAAGTAAGACCAAGAAGAATTGTCGAGATCACAAGTTCCTCTAATAAAACAACGTTGAAAATATCGTCGATCGCTGTAGCAGTCCTTTTCAATTGAGTTTTGAAATATGTTACAAATTTCTACTTGTGACCCTTTTACGACTGTAATGCTTACCAGATTATTTTGTAATGCTTTCTTATTATTTCGCGAAAGGCGTTAGAGTGATAATCCGTCGAGATATCAGAAGATTTGATTTTCCGTATTCTGTGTGCCAAAACAGACATTTCACCGGCAACGTGTATTATCAAAGTGCCGAGAAAAGAAATCGACATTGAATAGAAACAGGGATAATAAAACATCGGAGTCTGTAATATGTATAAAAACGCGTAAGTGCGCATGTCCGTGATGTTTGAGAATACACGCAATCGATATGGCAAGATGAAAGGGATTGTCCCGTTGCGCAATACTGTCAAAGATTAATATTAGTTTCAAATTATTATGGTGCCTAATATTAGTTTCAAATTATTTCTTTTACTTGCATATATGATTGCACGATGATAACATTTTTTTACCGGCTTGTAATATATGTTCCAAGGGCTTGATGTGATAAAATCCACATGTGGCGAAGGACGAGAAGCTCGCCATTTTGAAAAAAGTTTTGCCAATTCTGTTATAAGCTAAATACAGTTTAATCTCCTCTTCATCTCTGAAATTTTTCTCATTAGCGCCTAACAGCACTTCGTTCAGAACTTTTTCGAGCAAACTAGAGTGCCTCAGCACCATCATCTTCACTCCGATCATAGCTTCTACACCAGTTTCGAGAAGATTTTCGATCATCGGCGACATATCGCCGAATACACTGACCAAATCACAAATTGCAGAAATCTCGTGAACGAGGAAATATACGTAGCTTATGTAAAACTTCAGATAACTCGGTTCTAACGGCCACATACCGCCGATCGAAAGAACACGTTTGGTCCATACGTGAAGCTTTTCGGCACTTTTGACGTCTTCAGATGACGCTAATGCTTCCAACCCCATAGCGTTACGGAAAGAAAAATCGCGAGCTTTGAGCGCGCAAACTTTGTACGCAACCATTAACCATCGAGATGATTCAGCGACGAACGATCGCGAAGACTTTCCGCTAAGGTCGAAGAAAATTATATGGATGAATCGCAAATAATCGTGAATTTGTATTGCGCGAGCACGTATTCAGCAATTGACAAAATCATCAGACATGCAACGTCGAATGGACTATAGACTAATATAGGGCTATTATTTTACATTGGTTTCCTATGTTATTATTTTTATTCCAAGATTGTAGCATTATGTTATTTCAACATGCACATGTCTCCGTTCGTTGGATTGCTTGATAGCGGACAACGTAGGTGATAGTGTTCATAGTGTGGTCGTTGCACCTCCTTAATTTTTCAAAACCCGACGAAAAGAGTCTTATGCGTTTGATTTTGACGGAAAGTTACAAGTTTCGTGTCCATGTCCTCCTAGCGTCTAAGCAGTTGAAAAAATCACAATTTTGCTAATAAGTTAAATACTCGAAATTTTGCGCTGCCTGTTCATAGTTGGATCAGTAAGGAAATATCCGAAACGGAAATTACGCGAAATACGAGTTTTTCGGTGTAACTTTTTTTATGCAATCAATTTTCTCCGTACTTCATTATTTAGTGCGCCAATAGTTACCCACGAGAAGTTTTACGGATAACTGATGATAAGAATCTTTCCGAATATAAAGAAAAAATTTGACCACGTTACTTAAATCGTATACGCTCATTTTTAGTAATTTAATTGATTAGCTAACGGCCGTCCGTCGTCCGTCGCAGCTCAGGGGTGGCTCCGCCGGTGCAATTAAGGTTAGGGATGTATTTTATTAATGGCATTCGAATTTATTTTATATAACCCGGGGCGGTCGAGGAAGCCCGCACCGAACAACTTCGAGGACATCGTCGCCGAGGGCAACAGGGAGTGGCCGGGTGGTCGACATGAGAGCAAGTACAAGCTCGGGAGGCGAGCCGAAATCGTGCCGTCGAGAACATCCGTACCGGTGTTCGTCGTCGTCGTCCGTACCGCATTCCCTACCCGGCTGTCCGAGTCGCGGGAAAAGTCCGATCTGGGTAAACTATCCGCCCGGATCGTCGAGCCGGTCCCGAGGAGTACATCTGGGCCTCGGGAGAAGATACACCGTTGCAGTCATCTCGGGAAGGGGCATCGCGATCGTCGAAGAGAAAAATCATTCGTCCAGTCGGCAAGAATCGACGCGCGGGGTTATCACCGCCGGGCCGAGGACCTGTGCACCCGGCGCGACAGTTAGCAGCGTTACGCTACGCGCGCGGGTGCCGAAAATTAGCGAAATAAAGTATATGATAGATATATAGAAAGATATATCATTTATATACGTCATGTATAACGGCAAAAAGTTCTATATTCCGAATATATCTTTTATATATCCGCCAGATATATAACGGGAAATATTACAATTTTATATTTTTAATATATACTGATTATATGTTACATATATTAAGTAATATATGTTCAGATATATATATATATATATATATATATATATATATTGTGATGATACCTTTTCGTGTAGTCTCCCAAAACTGGGTCGATCGGGGAGTAAGCGGGGGTGTAGGGAAGGGGGAAATAACGGTCCGAAGTTTTGTGTAGAAAACTAAAATATTATATTCTTCAATAGGTCAACGTGGCAAAAATAACAGGTGAAATGATAAAAGAAAAGAAAAAAAAGAAACGAGGTCGGGGTCTTACAACAAAAAAGGGGGGGGGGGGGTACGTTAATGATAATCGGGGAGATAAATAAGAAAAGAGCTTAATAGCGTTAATCGAATGTAATAAACGGAGAAAACAAAAAAAAAGGGGAAACGGAAAGATCAAATAATAATCGCAATAACTGACTTGAAAGAGCTTATACAAAAAAAAAACGATGTTTATCATAAGTATCGGGACGGCAGGGGGTTGGGGTCGGTCGCACGGAAAAAGGGGGCTGGCCGGTGAAACACTCTACACAAAAACCTCGATTGGGCTAAATCGAAAAGATAATGACTCGAAAAAAATAATTAAACTCAAAATAAATTTGTCAGTTGTTTTTGGGCGCCAGCTACTTTCTCGGCGTAGCACCGTAACTCACAAAAAAAAAGAATGACAATCGGCAAATTTGCGCGGCACGCGGCTAGCAAGGAACGGGGGGGGGGGGGAGGGGGATGAGACTTCTCAGGTCGGGGACACTGTTCCAGGGCTTCTTGACAAATTACCTCGGCACACAAACTGGTAAAAATTACAATAATGAAAATCGGTAAATACTCGCAAAAATGCGTCTCGGGGAACGGGGAAAAATAATAATAACTTATAGGAACGCACGCGGAAAAATCCCGCGAATACCACCACTCACGCGCACGTGTTTGAATAACTCAGAAATGTCGGCGCACGTGGCGGCCGGTACTCGACGGTCGAAAAAGTCACAATGAAAACGCTTACAATTACCAAAAAAGAGGGCACGGGTAAATGTTCAGGGGTCGGGAAGATGGGAAAAATCGAGAAAGGGGCAGGCGGGGGAAAACTTATGCGCTACTCACGCAACCTGGTCACTCGTAAAATATCGGTTACAAAACCATCCGATATTTCGCACAGTATTCCTCAATATTCCTCGATTTGCCTGGTCGTTATAATTCTCCGTTTATGGTCCAAATTCGTATCCTGGGGAATGGCTTATCGTCTGTACTCTCCGGGAAGGAGTCTTGCTCTCGACGGGGACAGCCGAGTCGTCTTAAAATGTCCTTTATATCTCTTAAAATTGTCGCTCTGATCACACACACACTCTCTTTCACACGCCTGGGCTCGAAGTGATTTCAGCCTCGCGGCTTCCGGCTTCTTCTCCGACCTTAGGGTCGGTCTTACAAGTGGGCGTACGGTTGGCGGATTCCGATTGGTGGATTTCGGGACTGGCTGCGGGTGGGCGTCGGGATTGGCCGCGCGGCCGTGCGAATATTTCGTCTCGACGGAAGACTCGTCGCGACGTACGGCGCGCGCATCCTCGTCATCGATTTGCCATCGATCGACGAGCAGTTCCTTGCGTCGAGAGGTGGCGGTTCCAGGCGGCGAGTTGGCGAAGTGTCTCCTGTGACAGATCGCGGCCGAATAGTGTGTTTACCTGGACGACACACCTCGTCGGTTGAAACTCGACAACTCGAGCCGAGAGGGTGTCGCCGGGTTCTTTGGTGTTGGGGGACGAGTCGGGAAGGAGGCTCCGACTCGTCGGGATTTTCCTCGGGGCTGGCGAGGTCGGACTGATATTCTCGGACGGTCTTCAATTTGCAGGTTAGTGCAAGAGAGGTCTGGCTGCGTCTCAATTCTTGGGCTGTCTAGGTTGTTGGGGTCGATCAGTGGTGCGCAGGGGTTCAATTTCCCTCCTGGATGGTCTGCGATGGCTGCGATGGGTCTGCGGTGTCTTCGATGGGTCTGCGGTGTCTTCGATGGGTCTGCGGTGGCTGCGCTGGGTCTTCGGTGGGTGTTCGGTGGTTGCTTCGGAGGGCTGACGGGGCCTCCGTTGAGTGAGTATAGGGTCTGACGGGGTGTTAGGGGATGAAGGTCAGTCAGGGAAGGGGGTTAACAATTGTCAAATTCGTTGCTTAAATTGTGTCCTAATTCCGGTTTATTCCCTAGGTGAGTGGTGGGACTCCGAGCCAGGCAGCGGAAGGGACTTGTGACGTGCCACGTCACAATATATATATATATATATATATATATATATATATATATACAGGGTGTCCCAGAATCCCCGCACCGCCTGTTAGTGGAAGGTAGCTGGTGGGCCCGGGAGTCCCCTCGCGGAAGCGGATCGCTCAATTCGCAATAGCTTCGGTGTAACGAGCGATTGAAGTTGGCCAATCAGAGCTGTCCGATTCCGCGAGACCGAAGCCGAAGCGGGCGTTCGAACTTGGGTGCAAGTGGCGATACTCGTTTGTTTCCGCGAGACTCACCGCGCGAGTCTCGGCTGTAGCGAGCAGCGCGGTGGCTGACGTACGATCAACCTGATAATTTCGTAATGTTAGGCCAAAATAATTACAGGGTTACTACTGGTCCGAAATTAATGATGTATTTTTGATTAATTAATCGATAGTAATAAATCGTAAATGCTTAAATTTTTAGAACATCTTATCAGGTATGTATTATGAATTGGTGATTGGTAATAATATTATTAACAATAATTATTTGTTAATAATAAATCGTTAACAATTACAATGACTTGAGCAAGATAGTTAAATTACATAGTTAATTTTTTTGTTTTTAAGTTTTATATTCAAATTTTCATATCGCTTTCTCACAATGTTCCTTTACTCGTAACGCTTCTTCTATGACAAAGCCCTTTCTGTATTTTTGGCTTCCTCATAGAGGAAGCTTCGCGATTTCAACACAAAATTTCACGCACACGCACACGCACACGCACACGCACACGCACACGCACACGCACACGCACACGCACACGCACACGCACACGCACACGCACACGCACACGCACACGCACACGCACACGCACACGCACACGCACACGCACACGCACACGCACACGCACACGCACACGCACACGCACACGCACACGCACACGCACACGCACACGCACACGCACACGCACACGCACACGCACACGCACACGCACACGCACACGCACACGCACACGCACACGCACACGCACACGCACACGCACACGCACACGCACACGCACACGCACACGCACACGCACACGCACACGCACACGCACACGCACACGCACACGCACACGCACACGCACACGCACACGCACACGCACACGCACACGCACACGCACACGCACACGCACACGCACACGCACACGCACACGCACACGCACACGCACACGCACACGCACACGCACACGCACACGCACACGCACACGCACACGCACACGCACACGCACACGCACACGCACACGCACACAATTTTTTCTACATATGATTGTTCGACATTTTGGAACATTCTGAACATGTTTATATGAAAACCTCGAAAAAAACAAATTTCGTGAAAACAAAATTTCATTTATAAGTAAGCAAGAAATTAGCTCAAGAGATCTAAATTCATTCTATTTAGAGTAAAAGTGGTGAATATAGCCTTCTTTGGATAGGTTGGGGCATATTCGTCATTTTTGCTCTAATTTTTTTTTTACTCGAACAACGATACGAACCCACGAAATCATTAATAAATACTCTCATTAGCATATGAAATGTGGTCTAGCGTGTAGAGCGTTTGTTTAGAAACGCGAGGGAGTCGAGTTCGATCCTTGTCGACGGTATATTTTTTTTTTTTTAAATCTGCCTTAACATGAAACAAAATGAAACACAACGAGTAACGCGTATCGCATCTCTCACTTTACATACGAATATCGGGTGCGTTTCTCCTTCGCTAATACAACCGCACGATGAGCTTGTAATTGGCTATAGAATGAGCACGATTGGCTATAGAAGACCCTGGCTGTTCTGTGTAGCGTCGAGGGTAATTAATCGCAAGTGCCAGCAGCGACGTCATACATTAATGAGCACCCAGAGTAAGAGGTGCCAAGAATACATAGATAAAGTAAGTACAATTTATGTAGAACTACTTGAAATGAACTACTTAATTTCTAATCCTGAAGCGCGTGCGTGTGCGTGTGCGTGTGCTCACAGCTTCCCGTATGAAGAAAACTGGGGCAAAATGGCACAGGGGGCAAAAACTTAATTTTCCAATCATTTTTGGATGCCCCATTTTGTCCCAACGATACATCCGAATTTTTAAACCCGTTTTGCCCCATACCACCATCGCCACCATCTCACAGTTATTGGAGAATTGAGTTTTGTCTCATTATCCCGTTTTGCCTCGGTGTGCCATTTTGCCCCGCTCATCCCTACATAACGGTTAAAACGACATGAGCAACGTGCAAATTGCTATTCTCGTGAAGATTTCTGCTTCTGCAAATTTACAAGCATTGTCAGCCATATATTTTTATTGGTGCATCCCATTTCGAAGTGCCTAGGGACTTTTTGTTCATGAAGCAATTCTCGGAATGCAGATTTTTTAAAAATCATGAACAACTCAATTTATTTTGATTGTAGATCTATTGTTACGCGTAACATTTTACCTGTATGTGGAAGGTAAAAATGCCTTATTTTGTTTGTCAGTTCATTCCCAAAGGGCGGGATTTTTTTTTCAATTTTTCAATTTTTACTTTAAGTTTATCCGGATGAGCATACGACGGACATTAAGATAGTACTAGCGGACTGCCTGAGCCCACGTGAGTTCAGAGAGAATTGAGAGGAATTGCGAACACTTCGAGTTGAGATAAAAATCTTAAAAAATCAACCATATGGAAGATACTCAAAATATTAATTTTGCATAATAATAATTCCAAAATGTTATTAACAAATTGAGGAAAAAAATTCCTATCAAATCACGCGGCAACCTAACTTTTTTTATGAAAACGATTCGATAATTTTTCTGAATACGTATGAATTTTTTCAGAATTTCGTGTAATTATTGAAAATCACGTTTTTAGTTGATTAAAAAACGTAATTTTTAATAATTACACAAAATCTGAAAAAATTCATACGTGTTCAAAAAAATTAACAAATTGTTTTTGTATGAATAAAAGGTTACGTTGCCGGGGGATTTGTTGAACAATTTTTTTTGTAGTCATTTGTTAATGACATTTGGGAATTATTATTATGCAAAATCAATCTTTTCAGCACCTTCCACATGCTTGATTTTTGTCAGATTTTTATCCCGTCAAGAAGTATTCGCAATTCTCTCTCAATTCGCTTTAAACTCACGTGAGCTCAGACTGTCCGCTAGTACTACCTTAATCATTCATGATGTCAAGGAAATTAAGACGAGGTGATAAATTTCAATCGTATTGAAATAAAACCTATGACGGTTCAAAGTTCAGTCTCACTGCGACTGTATTGATGAAGAGTACAGGTGTCTGTGTGTTAGATTGCAGGTGGCATTCCTAATATATGTCAAGAAAACCTACATTGATGCAAAATCCGCTATTTTAGTCTCTCGTGAGATAACAAAAAGCGATCTAACACACAGCTGCTTACGCTTTCCACTAATAGCGGACAGTCGCGTTGGGATGAAGCTTTCCACTAATAGCGGACAGTCGCGTTGGGATGAAGCTTTCCACTAATAGCGGACAGTCGCGTTGGGATGAAGCTTTCCACGGTTTTTTTAAATTTCGATCGGATAGTAATTCATCACCTCGTCTCAGTTCCTTCGCAATCATGGGAGATTACGGTGTATTCGAGTATTTTCGGATGCTTGAACTATATTTCACGTGCAGAGGAAACGCGAACGAAGTTGTGCGACGATATAATGTCCCAGTGGACGCTAGGAACGCGAGGTTGAATCGTCGGAACGTTCGTAGAGAACGTCGAATCGACAAAAACGTCGTCCTTCGCCTCGTAAATCGGGTTCGTACATGGGGTGTCTTATTGCCGAAACGTAAAGGAGTCGGGGCTGGTGCTCCTCGGACTGCGAGGACCCTAAGGAATGAACAACGAGTACTGCGAGAAGTGGACCGAGACCCAGAGACCAGCATCCGGAAGATTGCCCGGATTCTACAATTATCGCGTATGAGTGTGCAACGGACGCTAAAAGAGCACCGAATGCACGCGTATCATATTATACGCGCGCAGGCTCTCAGACCGCAAGATTATCCTGCTCGCCTCGATTTCTGCCGAACGATTCTGCGAATGCGCGAAGAAAATGAAGATTTTTTCGATAATATCATTTTCACCGATGAATCGGCCTACGGGCGAATTACGACGTGGAATACCCATAACTATCACCAGTACGCTAGACGTGGTGAAAATCCTCTCGCTATCGCCGAAGTACGGACCTTCCAAACACGATTCACGATAAACCTGTGGGCTGGGATAAAGGGAAATCGACTCGTGAGTATTACACATTTTTATTGATGTAACAAACCTCTGTTCCGCGCACGGTATTAGAGCCTGTGTCCAATTCCGTAGATTTATGATCTGCAAATTTTATTCGGAGATCATGAATCTGCTTCGGGTCCGCTCCAAATACATTTGAGACGTATCATGCACGTTCTTTTACCCACTTTCCTAGAGGAAAGTGGGCAAAAGAACGTGCATGATGAAAAACGAGATTTTCAAACCGGAAGTAACGGCACAGAGCAAAATTTGAAAATGTTCTCTGGTTCAAAACTGAGATTTTGAAATCGGAAGTGATGTGTTCCTGTATGACGTTACTTTCGATTGAAACTGTGATTTTAAAACCGGAAGTGATGTTACAGAGAATAAAAAAATCTGCAATGTATCTTGAATGCAGTGCCAGTGACAGAAATGTATGAATTATGGAATAGATTCTTTAATTCATGTATGAATTAAGGATTTAAATCCCCTACATTTAAATTCCGGATTTAAATCCCCTAGATTTTTTCTTCTGGGGGTACATGAAGGAGATCGTGTATCGACACGCAGTCGAAACACGGGAGGAGTTACACCAGCGCATCCTCGACGCTGTGAGGACGATTACGCCCGAAATGATTGGCAGTTGTAAGCGAAGCTTCTTGCGACGCGTGGAATGTTGCATTCAAGAAGGTGGCGGACACTTTCAGCAATTGTTGTTTTAAGGCCGGTGCGAGAAAATGTACTTCGCAAGCCGTTTTGTTAGCGACATGTTCAGAGTTTTAAATCCGTCGCATTAGCTAAAGATTATTGTTAAGGTAGTCCTTGCGGACAGCCTGAGCCCACGTGAGTTCAGAGCGAATTGAGAGTGGAATTGCGAATACTTCGCGATGAGATAAAAATCTGAAAAAATCAACAATTTGGAAGGTACTGAAAAGATTGATTTTGCATAATAATAATTCCAAAATGTTATAAACAAATGAATGACAAAAAAATTGTTCAATAAATCTTCCGGCAACTTAACTTTTTGTTCGTATAAAAACAATAAGTTAATCTTTTTGAATACGTATGAATTTTTTCAGAATTTTGTCTAATTTTTGAAAATTGCGTTTTTAGTTAATAAAAAAACGTGATTTTCAAAAATTAGATAAAATTCTGAAAAAATTCATACGTATTCAAAAAGATTAACAAATTGTTTTTATATGAACAAAAAGTTAAGTTGCCGGGGAATTTGTTGAACAATTTTTTTTTAATGCATTTGTTAATAATATTTTGGAGTTATTATTATGTAAAATCAATCTTTTCAGCACCTTCCATATGCTTGATTTTTTTCGAATTTTTATCCCATCTAGAAGTGTTCGCAATTCTCTCTCAATTCTCTCTGAACTCATGTGGGCTCAGGCTGTCCGCTAGGACTACCTTAAAGAAGCATTCATTCAGAGCACGTGAAAGGCGGTGGTCCGTGAAAAAAGCAATTCATTGAAAATAAAGTTTTATTACTATTTTCGATTTTGTATACATTTAGTAAAGTTGAGGCGAACTTATTACATTTAGTCAAGTCGAAGCGGACTTATCAAACAATATTTTAAGGAGGTAAGTTGAAAATTCTTCTGTGCAGCAAGGGATTGAAGAAATTCGAGCTGTACATACTCATCAAATTGACGTATTTCAGGTATGTTAAATATTATTTTAAGTATTCAAACACCATCCCGTCGATCCATCCCGTCGATCCATCCCGTCGATCCATCCCGTCGATCCATCCCGTCGATCCATCCCGTCGATCCATCCCGTCGATCCATCCCGTCGATCCATCCCGTCGATCCATCCCGTCGATCCATCCCGTCGATCCATCCCGTCGATCCATCCCGTCGATCCATCCCGTCGATCCATCCCGTCGATCCATCCCGTCGATCCATCCCGTCGATCCATCCCGTCGATCCATCCCGTCGATCCATCCCGTCGATCCATCCCGTCGATCCATCCCGTCGATCCATCCCGTCGATCCATCCCGTCGATCCATCCCGTCGATCCATCCCGTCGATCCATCCCGTCGATCCATCCCGTCGATCCATCCCGTCGATCCATCCCGTCGATCCATCCCGTCGATCCATCCCGTCGATCCATCCCGTCGATCCATCCCGTCGATCCATCCCGTCGATCCATCCCGTCGATCCATCCCGTCGATCCATCCCGTCGATCCATCCCGTCGATCCATCCCGTCGATCCATCCCGTCGATCCATCCCGTCGATCCATCCCGTCGATCCATCCCGTCGATCCATCCCGTCGATCCATCCCGTCGATCCATCCCGTCGATCCATCCCGTCGATCCATCCCGTCGATCCATCCCGTCGATCCATCCCGTCGATCCATCCCGTCGATCCATCCCGTCGATCCATCCCGTCGATCCATCCCGTCGATCCATCCCGTCGATCCATCCCGTCGATCCATCCCGTCGATCCATCCCGTCGATCCATCCCATACAGCCATAATATCCAGAAGACGCTAAAGCATTTTGCATTTTGTACTTAAAGGTAAGTACAAGATACGAAATGCTTTTTGTAGACGCAAAAGCATTATATATTTTGTACTTAAGGTAGTACTTGCGGACAGCCTGAGCCCACGTGAATTCAGAGAGAATTGAGAGAGAAATTGCGAACACTTCTCGATGAGATAAAAGTCTGAAAAAAATCAACCATATGGAAAGTACTGAAAATATTGATTTTGCATAATAATAATTCCAAAATGTTATTAACAAGTTAACAAAAAAAGTTCCCAACAAATTACCCGGCAACCTAACTTTTATTAACATGAAAACGATTTGTTAATTTTTCTGAATACGTACAAATTTTTTTAGAGTTACATATAATTTTTGAAAATTGCGTTTTTAGTTAATAAAAAAACGTCATTTTCAAAAATTACACAAAATTCTGAAAAAGTTCATACGTATTCAAAAAGTTTAACAAATTGTTTTTATATGAACAAAAAGTTAAGTTGCCGGGGGATTTGTTGAAACATTTTTTTTCATTAATTTGTTAATAACATTTTGGAATTGTTATAATGCAAAATCTATCTTTTTAGCATCTTCCGTATGCATGATTTTTTTCAGTTGTTTATCCCATCGAGAAGTGTTCATAATTCTCTCTCAATTCTCTCTGAACTCACGTGGGCTCAGGCTGTCCGCTAGTACTACCTTAAAGAGAAGTGAAAATAAAAATTCTTTTGTGTCTTCTGCATATTGGTGCTGTACGGTAGGGCCAGGCAGGATGAAAACTCACCAATATTTGTGTATGTATGGTTCATTAATACTTTTGTATGGAAGGTGATTCTATAATTGGCTTTTATAAACTTTTCCTGATATTTCTTTATCGTTGGCCGGAAGGCTAAGATTTCTTTATCGTGCCACGAAAAGGCACTAACTCGCAGAGGAATCTGGCGAAATATTCGAGATCATCAGTCATATTTGTTGATATTTTGGCTTTACCCCTTATCTTTTACTTTGTGATTGTATAGTTCTTTCCGCGATCAGTTGAAAATCTGTAACGTTTGCCAGTTGTTTTAAACATCTGTCAAACGCTGGCGATATAACACCGAATCTGATCACGGAAAGTAGTAAACAGTGACAAAGTGGCAGAAAAAGGACGATAAAATGCCGAACTATCCAAAAAATATAACTGACGATCCCGAACACTTCGGAAAATTCCTGTGCGAGCTGGTGCCGTTTCGACGTAAAATTAAAGAAAACCCTAACCTCTCGGCTGACAGCGTAAGGGAAATAGCGAAAAACGTTTGGAAAAGGAAATTACCGGAACCAAGAAAGGAGTACATGCGAAAATGGATACAGCAAAATTTTCGTTGGGTCTTGGCATTTACAAAACGGTACGGAATTCAGCAGACCATCGAAAACAACCAGAGATTGTAAGTTATTTTTGTTATTTCCTGCGTTCGCATTATGCGATCCGCAAGTATTAATAATTGATTTTGTTCTAGCTGTACGTATGAAAAACTGGGCAAATTTGCGAAGCGGAAGATGAGCCCTCGTGGATGCGATCCCATTTTCAGCGATGACGAACAGACGGAGGGACAGACGGAGGGACAGACGGAGGGACAGACGGAGGGACAGACGGAGGGACAGACGGAGGGACAGACGGAGGGACAGACGGAGGGACAGACGGAGGGACAGACGGAGGGACAGACGGAGGGACAGACGGAGGGACAGACGGAGGGACAGACGGAGGGACAGACGGAGGGACAGACGGAGGGACAGACGGAGGGACAGACGGAGGGACAGACGGAGGGACAGACGGAGGGACAGACGGAGGGACAGACGGAGGGACAGACGGAGGGACAGACGGAGGGACAGACGGAGGGACAGACGGAGGGACAGACGGAGGGACAGACGGAGGGACAGACGGAGGGACAGACGGAGGGACAGACGGAGGGACAGACGGAGGGACAGACGGAGGGACAGACGGAGGGACAGACGGAGGGACAGACGGAGGGACAGACGGAGGGACAGACGGAGGGACAGACGGAGGGACAGACGGAGGGACAGACGGAGGGACAGACGGAGGGACAGACGGAGGGACAGACGGAGGGACAGACGGAGGGACAGACGGAGGGACAGACGGAGGGACAGACGGAGGGACAGACGGAGGGACAGACGGAGGGACAGACGGAGGGACAGACGGAGGGACAGACGGAGGGACAGACGGAGGGACAGACGGAGGGACAGACGGAGGGACAGACGGAGGGACAGACGGAGGGACAGACGGAGGGACAGACGGAGGGACAGACGGAGGGACAGACGGAGGGACAGACGGAGGGACAGACGGAGGGACAGACGGAGGGACAGACGGAGGGACAGACGGAGGGACAGACGGAGGGACAGACGGAGGGACAGACGGAGGGACAGACGGAGGGACAGACGGAGGGACAGACGGAGGGACAGACGGAGGGACAGACGGAGGGACAGACGGAGGGACAGACGGAGGGACAGACGGAGGGACAGACGGAGGGACAGACGGAGGGACAGACGGAGGGACAGACGGAGGGACAGACGGAGGGACAGACGGAGGGACAGACGGAGGGACAGACGGAGGGACAGACGGAGGGACAGACGGAGGGACAGACGGAGGGACAGACGGAGGGACAGACGGAGGGACAGACGGAGGGACAGACGGAGGGACAGACGGAGGGACAGACGGAGGGACAGACGGAGGGACAGACGGAGGGACAGACGGAGGGACAGACGGAGGGACAGACGGAGGGACAGACGGAGGGACAGACGGAGGGACAGACGGAGGGACAGACGGAGGGACAGACGGAGGGACAGACGGAGGGACAGACGGAGGGACAGACGGAGGGACAGACGGAGGGACAGACGGAGGGACAGACGGAGGGACAGACGGAGGGACAGACGGAGGGACAGACGGAGGGACAGACGGAGGGACAGACGGAGGGACAGACGGAGGGACAGACGGAGGGACAGACGGAGGGACAGACGGAGGGACAGACGGAGGGACAGACGGAGGGACAGACGGAGGGACAGACGGAGGGACAGACGGAGGGACAGACGGAGGGACAGACGGAGGGACAGACGGAGGGACAGACGGAGGGACAGACGGAGGGACAGACGGAGGGACAGACGGAGGGACAGACGGAGGGACAGACGGAGGGACAGACGGAGGGACAGACGGAGGGACAGACGGAGGGACAGACGGAGGGACAGACGGAGGGACAGACGGAGGGACAGACGGAGGGACAGACGGAGGGACAGACGGAGGGACAGACGGAGGGACAGATGGAGGGACCAAAGAATAATGATGAGGCGCAAGGGTCGTTTAAAGGGTTCTCTCCGGAAGATGTGGCGGCGGCCACGAAGAAAAGAGCTTCACACGAAAAGGTAAAAACGGTATAAGCAATATGCAATTATCAAGTAATGGATAATATTAAGCATGATGAAAGTAATGATAATACTGGTTTGTATTATATCTTTTGTGTTGAAGAAAATACCAGATAGCAGCAAGGTTGAACCACTCAGGAGGAGCCAGAGAAAGAAGACGTGACGTGACGTGACGTGACGTGACGTGACGTGACGTGACGTGACGTGACGTGACGTGACGTGACGTGACGTGACGTGACGTGACGTGACGTGACGTGACGTGACGTGACGTGACGTGACGTGACGTGACGTGACGTGACGTGACGTGACGTGACGTGACGTGACGTGACGTGACGTGACGTGACGTGACGTGACGTGACGTGACGTGACGTGACGTGACGTGACGTGACGTGACGTGACGTGACGTGACGTGACGTGACGTGACGTGACGTGACGTGACGTGACGTGACGTGACGTGACGTGACGTGACGTGACGTGACGTGACGTGACGTGACGTGACGTGACGTGACGTGACGTGACGTGACGTGACGTGACGTGACGTGACGTGACGTGACGTGACGTGACGTGACGTGACGTGACGTGACGTGACGTGACGTGACGTGACGTGACGTGACGTGACGTGACGTGACGTGACGTGACGTGACGTGACGTGACGTGACGTGACGTGACGTGACGTGACGTGACGTGACGTGACGTGACGTGACGTGACGTGACGTGACGTGACGTGACGTGACGTGACGTGACGTGACGTGACGTGACGTGACGTGACGTGACGTGACGTGACGTGACGTGACGCGACGCGACGCGACGCGACGTGACGTGACGTTGTTACGTCAAAACTGTCGGTGTTTTTATTCCCGATTATCTTCACGCAACTGTCGCACCGCTTCTCATAACGCGCGCTGGTCAGAACGACGAGATATCGATCTATACCACTCCCGGTGTTATTCACGATAGCGACGGCCCATTTTTAAGCCTAACCTTGCGGAAAATTGCTTGGGATAGGGCCCTAGGAATGCCTGTCGTTTCACGTCTTAGGGTAATTATTAAATTCTAATCCCTCGACAAATGTCGTTGACTGCCCGGAATGTTAATGAGAATACGAAAGTTATGCACACGGGTCTCGTGTTGACACCAACTCTAACTAGTGTTCTATTCCGGTAGCCGAATAATTAGGGGATTAGACTAGGATAAATATTCGTGCACTAAGGGAACAAACAAAAAAAAATTATAAACGGAGAGGTGATTATTAAAATAGAATTGCTTACGTTTGTCAGTGATCGTCGGTCGCCGTTGGTGTTGAAATAATTTAGAACAAAACTCCGGAAATTTAGTGTGATGGACAGATATTTATTTTAACCGGAAATTTAAGACCTTTTTGTTGAAACAAACGGAGATACAGAATAAAACAATTAAAACTCAACTAAATCCGAACAAAATATTCAGTTAAATCGATGGTCGCAAACAATTCCGAAAATCATAGAGTAAAACAACTCGGTACGAGAATTTTTCAAGAGAATATTTCTCAAATAATAACGGTGACTGGTAGAATAACTGGCTAACTGGCTAACTGGCTCTCGAGTGACAATAACTTCGTCGATCGAATGATGGTAACTGAACCTGACTCTATGATCGAGTGACAATAACTTCGTCGATTGAATGATGGTAACTGGCTAACTGGCTCACTGGTTCTGACTGGGTCTCGAGTGACAATAACTTTGTCGATCGAATGATGGTAACTGGCTAACTGGCTCACTGGCTCTGACTGGGTCTCGAGTGACAATAACTTCGTCGATCGAATGATGGTAACTGGCTCTCGAGTACACATTTTTCGGGGCATTTATACTATTCTCCTAGATAAAAAGTAGGAGAAATAATGGGTCACGTATGTGATTTTTCCCTCTATTTTCGATGGGTGACCAATGAGAAAAATGATTGAATTGTTTTTTCGTCTACTTCTTCTGGTAACAGAAAGGTGGGAGCAATCAATTTAGTCACGTATGTAGTTTTCTTCTTTGTTTCTCCAAAGGGAAGAATCGGGAGTAATCATCCTTGAAGAGTATGTTCTTCCTCTGTACTTCTCCCACCGAATTGTTTCCATAGAAAAGAACAGGTGAGACTGGGGGTAGCGTGATTTGAGTCGAAACGCCCGATTGGTCAATGGGTTATTAAAATCGAGGAGTTTAGAAAGAGAGGTACCTTCGTCGGTCGCATCGCGGTATACTGAGGTAAAGGAGAGTGTGAAGAAGCGTAATGCCTTCTACTGTATTCTCGCACCTAGCTTTGATTTTGTTTCGGGTACCGCTTCCGGCGCGGGCCCGGCAACTGCCGCGCGTACGTGACCAAATCGTTCGACGTTCGTTTCGTCTTTCTGATTATGAAAACGCAGAACTCGACTGTGTACTCGTTACATGCTATGTTTCGGTGGAAGTTTTACAATTTCCTTTTCCGGTGACAGTATTCCAGAATAACAAATCGTCCATCTAAATGGGCCTTATTATACGCGGTCGAAAATCGTCGTCTCAATACTTAAAAATATATATCTGCCGTAACTTATTTGTCATATATAACACTCAACTTAATATTAGCAATTAAAACTATGTTTCCTTGTATATCTATATAGGTATCGATTTTACCTCGTACCTTAGTTCAATTATGTTACGGATAGTCTTTTGGTCCCAAATTTACTTGTCATTTTTATTTATTAACTTCCTTTGCCTAGGTTTAAATAATGAAGAGGGAAGGTTATTTTGTCGCCTTCCGTCTTTTCTTGTTGTAGTCATTGGGACGAAAATCTTTCCGATCTTCTACGTGAGAAAGAATTATTATTTCTTTTTCCTTAGGTGTTAGATGTAACTGAGGGGAAAGGATTGCTACTCATTACATGTTTTGTCACTTGGTTCGTTCAGGTGTGTATTGTTTATGGGGAACACGTACAGGGGTGAGGCCCCGTTGCTGTGACGCGCCGGTGTAGCCGCCGTTCGGCTCCTCAGGTAGTCATCCCGGTTGGTCATAAAATTCTGCCGCGATTGAACTTATTGTTAACGCAATGTTTTTCTTTTGACATTGACATCGTGATGAGAGTCTATCGGATGACTCGGAATTAGTGTCGATTTCGATTAATATTGGGCTAAAAGATAATCGGAAATTATAAAGTCGATTGTTATATCGAATGTTATTTGTGTCTAATGAAATGTAATTCTTTGTTTAGTTTTATAGGTATTGAATTCGCAGAATTCGCGTGTTTGACTCTCTGTACTATTTTCTTTCATCTTTGTTTTTCGTCTGGAAATCCTTCTAAGAGATTCTTGTCTGCAAGTGAATAGTCCTTTAACAAAAAATATGTCCTCCTCGGATTTTGAATAGAGGGGCGGAATACCTCGTTTCTACCATTGCATCACCCTCTAATCTCATTGTCTACTAACGCCGTTTCCTCCTAATTCGGAGTGTCAAAACCCGGAACCTTAAGGCTCTACGTGGGTTTCTGAGACCTGTAGGCAACGTGTCGAGATGACACGTCGTGCCGAGAGTTAGGTCCCCGGCGGTTGATGACCGCGGGCCTTTTCATTCATAAGTTTTCCGTGCGATGGTACGGAAGAACTTACGACCTTTGGGATCTACGAAATTTAGTCGATACTCATACCTTGGCAGGTAGCGAGCTGCCTCGAGTAGGTTGCCTTTTTTAACGCCTTGTAATGGCGTAGCGCTGTGTGTCATAGGCCACCCTTTTTCGATTTGTCTTTCTTGTCCCATCTAGATCGATTTTACCCTGGCGTTAGATCTCTTTAAGTTTGAAACTGATTTTCTGACCGACTGAGTTGATAAGTTAGCTCTTGGCAGAAACGGGTCTTTTATCTAGGTTGTTGATATTTTGGGCTATCTGACCACATTCTTTCTCTTTCTTAGAAGTTATATTTCCTTGACTCCAGTTTTAGTGAGAGAAATAGTGAAGAAATTTTATGCGTTACGCTGGACGTAACACCTCCCCCCCTTTTAAGACGATTATTAGGAGAATCCGAATAATCGGCTTAATTTATAGGTGGGTGTCAGGCTGAGTTGCTTGCTTCGTCTCGAGTTCTCAAATTCTTTCCTTTTCCTTTATCTTTAAATCCCCTTTTTTTCCTGATTATCTTTTTTCCTCCTTCTTTTTATCCTTGTAATTCTTTCTCAGTAGATGTGTAAATTTCCTATAGCTATTTTTACTTGATCTAGATTATTCATGTTAACACCAGTAATTATGTTTGTGTCGTTGACAATTTGCATTGATATTGCATTGCTGTTGCCCTTGCATCAGGGTGCGCTCTATCCCTTATTATTTTAACTTAAAGATACTTATGGTTGAGGTAATTCGTTGTCAGTAGGGACGGTGGTCGAGTTCGAGGCTTCGAGGTCTGCTGTGTTGCTGGCGTTCGACCCGCGGACTTTCCACATTAAAGCGTTCGGGATGTCGCTTCCTGTTCTCCTGGATATGTATGTCGTGTTCGGTCAGGATAAACCAGCTCAACTGGCCCACTGGTAATAGTAGATCGTCTTGGAGGCTGTATTTGGTCCCGCCGATAGTAGCTTGCTCAGTTTGCTCGGGTATTAATGAAACCCATTCCTCCAGAATGCAAGCCGGAACGTCTTTCCATTGTGGAGGCACGTTTATTCCCACTGTGATTTCCCAGCATGGTTCCCTTCCGTGTCTTTCGTAGGAATTGTCCTGATTTGTAATTAAATTATACTGGTTCATTGTCTGTGAATCATAACGTGGTGTGACCTTCAACTATTATCTTATTGGAACAAATTTGTTAGTTCATTTTTATATTTATTCTATGTTTATTTATTCCTCTTTGTAATGTCATTTTTTTTTTCCTCTTTATGTCTGGTTATTGCCATTCAAAATGTCTCTTATTTGTTGTTAAGTTAATTTTTTCCTTCTTTATTTTTCTTTTCGTGGATATATTTTTTTTCAATTTTCATTTGTTAGTTAAGTTATTCTACGTACTTTTGTGGGTGTGTTTATTTTTTATTCTAAGTGGGTAAAAGAACGTTTTTATACTCCCTTAGACTAAAGTTTTAAAAACTCGTCTTGGTAATGGATAGTCTAAGTCGTCGACATTATTCTCCCTTCCTATGATGATTCCAAGAATACCCGGGATGGTCACCGGATTGTCGTATTGATTGATGATCTTCATGAACATTTGGAAGGTTGCCGGCTTTTGTTATTGCGGGTCCTGCTTATGTTACTCCTGGTTATGTAACTTTCAATCTTAGGGTCATTTCAAGTGGTTCCGATTTCCTGTTCGGCTTCTTCATTTAAATTTTATACATGATGAATTTGAATCTCTAGTAGAATTTTGTTTTAAACTATTACAATGCGTATTTATTCTAAACTGCAAAGAGTATATGGCTCCTGTTATCCATACTTTCTGAATGACTAGTGTTTTCTCGTAGGGGTTAAATCTTTTTAATTGTCGAGAGTCGGAAAGAGAACTTGAAATTATTAGTGATTTTTAATCATCTTTACCTATTTCATATGATTACTGATAGTATTCAGGTTTCTTCTACCTTCATTATTTTTATTATTTTTACCTTCACTAGAAGATGCATAATTGCCTATTCTTATTGCGGTTTTTTTTTTTTTTTTTATCGTGCAATATTTTTCCTTCTTTTTTTTTATTTGAAAAATTTTGTCCCGGATTGGGGTCGCCTTCACCTTGTGCTTATTTATAATTGCCAATTTCGAGTTTATTGCCGCATATAATCCGCTAAAAAAAATAATGATATTGATTAACTTGTAAAAACCTTCAAGTATTATTATTTCTATCAATTATAATTATTCGGATACTATTGATAAAATTCCCTTTTCCTCTTATTGTTATTATTATTTTTCAGCATTTTTTTTTTCGTCTGAGAGGAGCGTTTTTCTCCCTTTTTTTCTTTTATTTTCTTGCAAGTGCTTGCAGGGTTCGAATCGTGGCTCGAGTGAGGTCATTGGCCTCTTGAATCATCATTGGAGTGACGAGATGTTCGTACTCGTGGTAGGGACGGTCGGGAATTATTATGATATTTTTCACGAATAATATCTCTTCGTTGCAGATATCGCATTTGTTTGCGGCTATGGCGCATTGATAGCAGGCCACCGTGTGTGTGCAGGGGACATATATTCCTCCCACTCGGCGCATACCACAATAACGGCATAGATTTTCGAAAACAACGTCGTCGAGTCGAGTTCCCGGCGCTACAAAGCCTGTGGGGATGCACTCCATGAGCGCAGCCTTTTCGTACTCAGGGAGTGGAATTCTTTCGAACCGAATGGGTTTGATGCCCTTCTGGCAGTACGATCTGTAACAAGCCATGGTCTCGGCAAGGGAGGCATCCATCGGTGGCTTGAGGGTTACCTTTTGGATATACTCTGCGCCTTTCCTGGCGAGTACGTATTTGCATTTCTTGTACCAGTATGCGTGTTGTTCCCACGGATCGTCCTTGGTGGTCCATTTGTGCAAGTGGCCCTTGCAACTAAAGCATTTCACCTTATCCCCAATGCCGAGATAATAAAGTCCTGCGTCGGCTAAACTTGCGGGTCTCTGTACCATTGATTGCGGCCAGTCTTCGAAAGTCTTAATTCGAGCGTCGTAGCTTGAGAAATCCATCATGCCGTCGTGTTCTGGTGCCGGAAAATACATTACCCGACATTCTTGGGACGTGGGTAGAGTACTCGTATGGACTTTAGTTGGTCCGTTTTTCCCTTCGGTTTCTCCGCGAGGCTCGGCCCGTTTAATTCCGGTATCGTCGGAAGATGGTGGCGGGCCCGGAGGGGGAGTCTTGGTCACGGTCCGCTTGGCAGGTAGAGTGGTCATGTTGTGGCCGCCCGTGGTGTCAGAGTTGCCGCCGTTCGAATGCTTACGGGTTCCAGCCACCATCGCTTTTTCCTTTTCTAGAGGCGTGCTGCTTATACAATTGTTCCTGGCGCCCACTCTTTTTACGGTCCCGAGAATCTTTTCCGTGCCTGGCCTTTTTGTGGAAAGGGGTTCGGATGGAATGAGTAATGAGAGGCTATTTGGGGTGCGTCTCATGACGGTTTTCTTTGGCAAGGGAGCGGAAGTTTGACTTGCCCGTGATTTACCCAATGTTTCCTTGGCATGATCAAATGCTTTGTTTAAACTTATTCCGCGAGTTTCGGAATTGGTACTTGATGGCCCAGCTTCGACTGCTTTTGTTCGTTGTCTCTTTAATTCGGCATGGGAGGATTTGGAGGAATCCGTGCGTATGAATTTTCCTAAAGTCTCTTCCTGTCTTTTTGAGTTTATTGGCACGTTTCCACAGGGTAATCCGTTAATAAAACGGCAATCGTCGGCATCCAATGTATGTTCGGTGAGCGGGTCTTCGCCTATTTTCCAATCATTTATTTCGACTCCACATTCGAAACAGGTGACGTCGTCTCCTAAACCCAGGTAGAAAAATCCCGCGGCGGCGAGTTTTTCGGGTTTTATGTACGGTCTCGGCCATCCGATAAAACTAATCAGACGTTCTGATTCCTCGCAGTATCGTGGATATTCTGGCTTAGCCATCTCCTCCTCGTCGATCTGGTTGTCTCCGGGTTCTGTATTCTTGGCGAATTTCTTTACCATTATGTTATCGGGATGAGAGATTTCTTTACTCGTTCCGGATGGACGACACAGGTTTTTCCCTTCAGCTGGATGCGTAAATTTCCCTTTTCTAGAAGCTCCAAAACTTCGAATGGTCCGGTGTACTGATCTCCTAATTTTCCGGGTTTCGGCCCTTTAAGCAAAAATATGGGTTCACCAACTTTGCGTCTATCTCGATATTCTTTAGCCTTTTCCTTTGACGCGATTAAGTTTATTCGACCCAGGTGTTGAATTTCGTGGATCTGGGTCACCAGGCGAGTTAAATAATCATCGTATGTAGCGAGTTTGTCCAACTCGTCTAACGGGAAATTTGAGGGAGTTCTAGCTATTTTCCCAAAGACCATCTCGTAGGGGGTATGCTTAGTACCTTCATGCACGTTAGTGTTGTAATTGTAAATAGCTAGTTCGACCCAGTCGTCCCAGTTGCTTTCCTTCGAGGTATATTGTTTGAGGTATTCGCCGAGGGCGTGATGCGATCTTTCCAATGACCCGTTAGATTGCGGATGAAACGCGGTCGTTCTTATTTTCCGTATTTTGAATAGTTTCGAGATTTGTTTCATAAAATTGCTGAGAAAATTAGCACCTTGGTCGGTCAATACTGCTCTCGGGGAACCGAAATTGCAGATAAATCTCTTCACAAAAGCCTCGGCGATCGTTACGGCTTTAGCGTTCGGTAACGGTGCTGCCATTGAGAACTTTGTTAACTGATCTTGCATAGTGAGGATGTACTCATTCCCTTTGTCCGTTTTTGGCAGTGGACCGACAATATCCATGGCAATTTTGTCGAATGCCGTGGCTGGGGTGTCTGTAATTACCATCGGTTGTTTCGTTTTTACAACCGATGCAAACATCTTTGTATATACTGTTGAATGTCTTGTTTTAAATTTTTCCAATAAAAATCGTGTCGGATGCGATTGTAGGTCTTACTAACGCCCCGATGCCCTCCGACGGCCGAGCAATGTTTTTCTTCAATTATCTTTTCCTGATCTTCTATTGTTGGTTCCTTAACAATTCCCATACAAACAATAACTTTAGCGTCGCTGTTGTTAAATAATAATCGAATCTGGGTGATTATATTTTCCCATGGAACATTACAAATTGCGAGAGATCTTGCTAAACTGACTGTTGTTAAGTTTAATATTTCAATCAAGTCTCGACAACTCTTTAATGTCTCTACTATATTCTCCAGCATCTTTGTGGGTCCTTCTCCTATTTCTTCGCGTATAGGGAGAGCGATGTAGTATTTATTATTTCTTTTAGAAAATGGTTTTGCCTCAAACAATTTTAGTTTCTTTAAAATCGGCAATTCTCCGCGTTCTTCCAATATCATGCCTCCTTTGTCTAACGGTTTGCCTTGGGTATCGACAAAAAATATCATGCTGTCTTTTCGGATGTAAAACAGGTCCCTCGATGGTTTAACATTTTTTGCTATTATGCGTCTCTCTCTACCCGTTCCTTGGGAGACGAGGGGCTCGCTGCGTTCACTTCGGTCGCTTGGCTCCTCGTTGCCTGCTTCCTCGGTGTCGCTCACGTCCAAGGGTCGGCATCCGCGTTTTTTTCGTACACGGGTTATTTCGTCTCCCTCATCAGCCTCGCTAGTCAGGTCTGGTGCATTGTTTTCGAGGCTTGCCTCGGAAAATAATTCTTTGTCTTCTACTTGTGCTTCCCCGTTGTTTCCGGTCGTCTTTGGAAAATCTTCTTCGCTAGTTTGGTCAGGTAACTTATCTGTGGAGGTGCGTGGTGAACGTGTAGGTGGCCCAAGATGCTCATTTCCCCTGCTTTTACGAATAGGTACATCTTGATAAACCTCGAAATCGCGAATGGCCTGTTCCGTGTCAAACGTTGGAGGAACTTCGTTTATCGGCGTGACATCGTGTCCCGATTGTAGATCGCCCATCGATGCTATGCCAAGCCCTACCGTGTTGTCTGCTACCGGGTCGTCTGGTACCGAGTCCCATGGACATTCCTCAGGGTCGTCTAGAGTCAAGATCTCATCTGGGTCTGTAGTCTCGTCTATTTCATCCTCGTCGCTGTCCCAGTCTAGATATTCGACGATTTCTTCGTCCGTCAAACAGCGTGCGGGTTTCTTCCGAGTACGGGTCGCAGGGTTCGTTCGGATCATAAATATTCCATCTGTGTATGTCGGATCTTCCACCGGATTTCTTGACAGCGCGTCGGCGTTAACATTCGTTTTTCCCGCCTTGTACACCACGTCGTACTCATATTCGGCTAGTTTTAAACGCCAGCGGAGGATCTTAGAATTTCCGTCGGTTGTGCGGCGGAACCACAGTAGCGGTTTATGATCGGTTACTACCGTGAACCGCCGCCCATACAGATATGGTCGGCAGTGGAGGATGCAATATACTATCGCAAGGGCTTCCTTTTCGTAGGTATCGTACCGTTCTTCCGTTTTATTTAAGGCTCGTGAGGCGTATGCGCATGGATGGTCGTTGTTAATTTCTCCTTGCGACAAAATTCCTCCTATGGCTACGCCGGAAGCGTCCGTGGTTAGAATAAAAGGTTTGTTGAAATCGGGGTATCTTAATACCGGTGCTGTGCACAAGCTGGTTTTTAAAGTTTCGAATGAGTCTTGCTCCTCTGGGCCCCATTCAAAATCGGTCTCCTTACGGAGGAGCAAAGTGAGAGGTTTAGAAATTTTTGCATAGCCTTCGATGAAACGTCTATAGTAACCTGTTAGACCCAGGAACTGCCGTATATTCTTAATGTTTCTTGGTCGGGGAATTCACGTACAGCCTCGAGTTTTTTCGGATCTGGTTTTACTCCGTCCTTACCAATTATATGCCCCAAATAGGCCACCTCCTTTTTCAAGAATTCGCATTTGTCAGGTTGCAATTTTAAGTTTGCGGTTTCCAATCTTTTTATTAGTTCTCTATAAATTTTTTCGTGTTCCTCTAATCCTCGAGAATAAATTACTATATCGTCTAAATAGACGAAAATGCCTTTACCGAGGATCCCGCTTAGTGTAAGATCCATAGTTCTTTGGAAAGTGGGCGGAGCGTTCCGAAGCCCAAACGGCATCCGGACGAATTCGAAATGGCCTCGGGGAGTCGTGAATGCGGTTTTATGCCTATCCTCCGGGCTAACTTCTATCTGATGGAAACCTGATGCCAAATAAAAAACTGAAAAATATTTTGCACCGCCAAGTTGGTCCAAAATTTCCGTGATATTAGGAATAGGATATGCATCTGCAATCGTCTTTTCGTTCAGAGCACGGTAATCAAAAACTACTCTCCATTTCTTATTACCTTTGGAATCGTTCTTTTTCGGTACTACCCATACAGGACAATTATACGGCGAGGTAGACGGAATTATTACCCCGTTTTTAAGCATGTCCTCCACTTGTTTTTCTATCTCGTCTTTTGTACATTCTGGCCATCGGTAACCCCTCGTATTAATTGGTAAATCGTCAGTCGTGGGTATACGATGCTGCAATATGGTAGTGTGCGTGAGCGCTTCTCCCGGTAGGTGGTACAAATGGGTACTTTCCTGTAACAGCGTTTCGATGCTGGTTTTTTCCTCCGGTTTTAACTCGTTGAGTCTCAATAATCCTTTTATCTGATCGAGCCGCTCTTCGACTACCGAACCCGAGAAAGTGAGACAAAGGCTTTCTCTCTCGAAAGGCTGTATTCCGGATGACGCGTTCCATGCGCCGAGTTTTTCGAAAAGGTGTGAATTTATGACGAGATAACTTTTATTATTCCCCGTAGAGTCCTTGTTTTCCCTGTCTCTTTTTGACCCTTTTCTATGATCGTAGTCGCTCTTACATGTCAAAAATTCTCTATAGAGTGTTCCCATACTATCGGATGAGTCGTAGCGTTCTGTTGAATGGAATTCTGTTACTGTCTCCGTGTTGAACGTGTTCAATTGTGTCTTTGCATGACTAATTTTATCTTTCACAATGTTAATTCCCAATCTGTTATGTATACTATCTCGACAACTTGACTCTTGGACAACTTGTTCATACAAGTCCCCTGTTTGTACTTCCTCGACCTCACATGGGTCATTAATGGTTATTTCATTGGAACCTTTATTCTCTACAACTTCCGTGCAGTTTTCTAGTTCCCTACTAAGATTCGTAGCGTCTATAAATGTTTTTATTCCTGTTTCACCTGAACAAAAGTCCGTGTTTAATTCTTTGGTCTCACACGGTGCTCTGATCGTTTTTTCCCTTTTTATAGTAATTATCTTTTCTGTTTCTAGAATTTTCTCGATTTTATCCATTTTTATTAATTTACTGTCGTTAGAGCGACTACTATCCTTCACAGAACAAGGTTCAGTCCCTTTTCTTGGGCTACCTGCCTGTGTTTGTATTATATTCCCTGAGCAAAACTCGTGATTTTCCATAGTTTCTGTTTCTTTCATGGCCATACTGCCCTGATTTCCCTTAGATTTTTCGTCTGAGCATCCCGCGGGCTCCGATTCTTCCGCGAGTTCCCTCCCTTGTATTGAATTTATCTGTTCGCGTTGTATACAGACGCCGATTCTTTTTCCGTTTTCTTGCCTTTCGTTTGCCGTAGGGTTGTTAATTTCCTCTATTTCCTTAATCAATAATTCCATGACGGGTACCTGTACTTGTATCGTGTGTAAATTATTGTTCGTCATTTGAACGTATGCCTTTCCGTTATTATTTTTTAACAGCCCGGTTTCTACCGTAACTCCCGGTCCTGCGTTTAATGGTGGGAAATATCCCTCCTTTGCTTCTAAATTTTTTACTCGAATAAAGCAAAGTTTAGTCGTCCGGGCAGGAATAATTATCGCCTCCGGAGTGGAAAACGGAATTTTCTGGTCCTGCATTTTCAAACGTCGTTTTTCATAGTCAATGATTACTCGATTTCCGTCTAGATATTCCGATCCCAAAATTCCCCCTTCCGAGATGGGAAAGTCATTTTTTACAACGTGGAAAGTAGCCCGACGTCCAAAAGCCTGAATGGTTACTTGACCTATCGTGTATATTGAAACCGCGGTAATTCCATTTAATTGCAAAATTTGATTACGATTGATGGGAGTGTGCAGAGGCACATGTTTTTCTTTAATTATATTTGGACCGGCTCCCGTATCGACCATTAGAACGATCGGTGTTATTAAATTAACACTGTCTAGTTCTACTGTTGGAACGCTACTTTCCTTATGTAGTTTTATGACACAAATTTTTACGACTCCGAAAGGTTCGCCACTGCCGCTGAGACCGTGTGTACCGGGTGCGTTTGCTGAGCGGTTGCTCCCGATGCACCCGTGGTCGAGAGACCGTTGGCGTTTCCCGAGGGATTTCTGTACCGCGTGCCGTTTGCGTTTTTGGCTGGACATTCCCTAATGAAATGTCCTGGTTGTTGACAATAATGACAATTGCCGATTTGTTTCGGCCCGTTGTTGGCTATTTCAGCATACGTGGGTTGTTTAGAGTTTGAACATTGTGCCTGATTGTGGCGGTACGGGCATATATATGCACCGTGTCCGTCTCGTTTGCAAATTTGACATTTAATGTCAGCTGTTTGTTGAAATTGTAGTCCCTGGGGTACATTATTTTTTTGAGATTGGGGTGTCGCATTGTTAACTCGGATGGGGCAGCTGTCTGCTCCATGGCCGGGATTTTTGCATAGCTGGCAAAAAATCGCGACGCTGGCGGTATTAGGCTTTGACGGGGGGAATAATCGGTAACATTTGTCAGCAGTGTGTCTCCGCTTGTTACACACCTGACACACGGTAATCGCCGGGGTTTGGTTAAGAGGTTTATTATTGACAGGTGGGAAGAGTTTAAAACACCTATCCGCAGAGTGACCCTTCTTGCTGCACACTTGGCAGGTAAGGATAATCTTCGGTGGGTCTGAAGGGGTCAATGCGCTAGCTACCTGTGCGCTCGCTGGTTTCTTTTCGGGGCAAACTCCGGCCTCGTGACCCGATTTATCACACAGCTGACATTTTACCTCTTCGCCACTTATTGTCTTTATGATACGTTTTGCTCCTACAGTTGGTTGTTGAGGATCCGCGGAGTCTCGAACGCCCTCCCGGAGCGCCGTGCGTGCGATTAATTGTTTCTCGATTTTTACCGCGCGTTTTACTATATCGTCGATCGAGCCTTCCATGGTCATTCGTTGCTCGATTTCGGGTTTTAGCCCCTGAACAAAACAGAGTGGCAAGCTATTGGTCGTGTTCCTTACGAAGGCCTCGTCTGCTGGTTTATTATTTTCTGATTCATATGCGTCTAATATTTGATAGCCGAGATCGCGAATGCGGTTTGAAAAAGCGACTACCGTTTCGTCAGGACGTTGGTAAATTGACCCGAGCTCTCCTTGTAACTGATAAATATTCCGCGCGGGCGCGTAGATACATTTCAAAAAATTGTGGAGTGCTTTCATAGTTCCGAACGTCTGCTGCATGATGGACCGGCGGGGTTCGCCGATAATTTTTATTCTTACCGCTTTTACCAAGTGCGCGTCGCTACCTGGGTCTAGCATCTCGAGCGCTTCCTCGCATCCCTGAATAAACATGCTCAGGGAAGTCGTGACTCCATCGTACGTGGGCACGACTGCTAATGCGTCTTTAAGAGACACTCTCAACGAGGAATTTGCCATCTCGGGTTTTCCGGGTCGTACAGGTGTTAGATTAAGGGCGTCTCGAAGGGTTTTCTGTCGAATGACCTGTTTTGTTTTTTGTTCCTTTACCTTTTCTAGTTCTTTTATTCTTTCCTCCTTTTTTATTCTTTCCTGTTCCTCTGTTATTGTGGCGTCTAATTCGTTGTCCCTATCGTCCTGATTCTCGGGGGAAAATGCTTTATGCCCGAATCCGTGTTTTGGTGTGCCTTCGATATTACCACCGTTTGCCCCTGAACCACCAGGATTATCACCGGTTTCTTTTGAAATTGTCCCGTTTATAGTGAAAAGGGTACGTTTGACTGCTTCAAAGCCTGACAAAGGTTTCTGGTTGTCTGCGGGAAGGTTTTCAGGTGTAAAATATTGTTCGCCTGATTGATCGAAAGGGGTTGTGTTCGTATTAAATGAGATAAATTTAGTGATATCGTCTTCGGAGAAGTTTTCTACTACCGTACATGTACTTTCGTTGTCAGAGTCGGGCGTGTCTTCGTATACGTGTGTGGTAGGCGTGTCCGGTCTTTGTAACGTCTGTTGCGCCGTGGTGTCTACGGGCGCGGGGGTCCTAGCGGCTACCTGGTTTTCTATTGTTTTCTCGATCTTGAGTTCTACTCCCCTGAGAGTTTCTTCCAAAATGGCTATCTCTTTCAGTAAAGTTTCTTCGTCACTTTCCTCTATCGTCTCCTCGTCAGGAGAGTTTATTGCCTCCGCCTGCCCCGGCTCCTCGGTGGAGTTTTCCGGTAGGGTTACGAGATCTTCGTCTGTTTCCACGATCGCGTCGGGGATTTGCTTTACTATCTGTATGTTTGTTTTTCCCTGCTTCCTTTCACTCGGGGAATTATGCACGATGTCGTCGGGGACAGCGGTATTAGATCGTGTTGATCCTGTCGGCCGGGGTTCGAGTTCGCCCTTCCCGGCTTTATCGGTTGAACTCATTTATGTCCTTCTTTTACCCCTTTTTCCCTATTCGCCCTACTTTGATGATTTTTTTTTCAATATTTTTTTTTTATAATTGCACTACTTTGACCGTATAATGCGTCCGTTTCCAATGTGTCTTTGGGTTCCAAAATATCTAAACCGGGGTGCTGGTTTACTTTTCTCCGTACGACTTGCAATGAATTGGTAAATTATGTGTCCTATGATGTTAAATAGTCGTGGCACTCGTGAAATCCACATAAATAAAGGGTTCTCTACTAATTTCGTTTCTACTTGTCCTGATTTTTTTTTTTTAAACTCAATTTGGGAATGGGCAGTTCCTTAGGGATGGTGAATTTTGTAACGACTATGTAGAATTCGCCCCTGAACTCGAATACTCTATTATTTCCGGTAATGTCACTCGGTAGCACGGGTTTCCTTTTTAATTCATAAAATAGTCCTGTTTCGTTTGTAACGATAGAGAGTTCAGTCTGTATTGACTCGTTTGAATGTAGAGTATAATTTTCACCGTTCGGAAATTGTTCTTTAATTCCTTGAGCGAGAAGGTTTTTCACTGTTTTTTTCCATCCGCCTCGGCCCATCGAATCAATTTGAAAAAGGGTATATTGTGTTTTTTTTTTTTAATATGTGTACCTTCCCTTTTTATTATCAATATCGCGTGCGGTGAACCGCCCCACGTTATAATAATATGAAGGTTAACTTTTCAAATTGCCGCCCTTCTGGCCTCAGGTCAATTTGAAAAAAAGGGTAGATTGTGTTTTTTTTCTAATATGTGTACATTCCCTTTTTATTATCAATATCGCGTGCGGTGAACCGCCCCACGTTATAATAATATGAAGGTTAACTTTTCAAATTGCCGCCCTTCTGGCCTCAGATCAATTTGGAAAAAGGGTAAATTGTGTTTTTTTTTTTTTTTCCTAATATGTGTACATTCCCTTTTTATTATCAATATCGCGTGCGGTGAACCGCCCCACGTTATAATAATATGAAGGTTAACTTTATCAAATTGGTTGCCCCACTGGCCTCAGACCAAGTTGATGAAAGAAGTTATGTTTGCGTGTGCGTTCTTGGAGTTTGTGCAAATAGAACGGCCGTCGCGGATCGTTATCGGGAATATACTTCGGGTGTAAAAATTTTATTTTGTAACTAATAGGGTCAAGCAAATGTTCGTTTTCGGTCTTCGCGTTGATTCTACAGGTTCGTGAGTTTTCCTTGACACAGCTACTATTATCCTTGTCACTATCCTTTTTTGAACCCTTTAGTGGTTTAAGTTGTCGTTTTTCCACTCTGTGTTTACCCATTAAAGATTTTAATTAATAAAGCAAATAAGTTCTTAGTGTTTCGAATATTAATACATGGTTGTTTCTTTGGCAAACATTCCTTTGATCCCGGACGAGCCCCCAAAAATTCTGTTACGTCAAAACTGTCGGTGTTTTTATTCCCGATTATCTTCACGCAACTGTCGCACCGCTTCTCATAACGCGCGCTGGTCAGAACGACGAGATATCGATCTATACCACTCCCGGTGTTATTCACGATAGCGACTGCCCATTTTTAAGCCTAACCTTGCGGAAAATTGCTTGGGATAGGGCCCTAGGAATGCCTGTCGTTTCACGTCTTAGGGTAATTATTAAATTCTAATCCCTCGACAAATGTCGTTGACTGCCCGGAATGTTAATGAGAATACGAAAGTTATGCACACGGGTCTCGTGTTGACACCAACTCTAACTAGTGTTCTATTCCGGTAGCCGAATAATTAGGGGATTAGACTAGGATAAATATTCGTGCACTAAGGGAACAAACAAAAAAAAATTATAAACGGAGAGGTGATTATTAAAATAGAATTGCTTACGTTTGTCAGTGATCGTCGGTCGCCGTTGGTGTTGAAATAATTTAGAACAAAACTCCGGAAATTTAGTGTGATGGACAGATATTTATTTTAACCGGAAATTTAAGACCTTTTTGTTGAAACAAACGGAGATACAGAATAAAACAATTAAAACTCAACTAAATCCGAACAAAATATTCAGTTAAATCGATGGTCGCAAACAATTCCGAAAATCGTAGAGTAAAACAACTCGGTGCGAGAATTTTTCAAGAGAATATTTCTCAAATAATAACGGTGACTGGTAGAATAACTGGCTAACTGGCTAACTGGCTCTCGAGTGACAATAACTTCGTCGATCGAATGATGGTAACTGAACCTGACTCTATGATCGAGTGACAATAACTTCGTCGATTGAATGATGGTAACTGGCTAACTGGCTCACTGGCTCTGACTGGGTCTCGAGTGACAATAACTTCGTCGATCGAATGATGGTAACTGGCTAACTGGCTCACTGGCTCTGACTGGGTCTCGAGTGACAATAACTTCGTCGATCGAATGATGGTAACTGGCTCTCGAGTACACATTTTTCGGGGCATTTTCGGTACACTATTCTCCTAGATAAAAAGTAGGAGAAATAATGGGTCACGTATGTGATTTTTCCCTCTATTTTCGATGGGTGACCAATGAGAAAAATGATTGAATTGTTTTTTCGTCTACTTCTTCTGGTAACAGAAAGGTGGGAGCAATCAATTTAGTCACGTATGTAGTTTTCTTCTTAGTTTCTCCAAAGGGAAGAATCGGGAGTAATCATCCTTGAAGAGTATGTTCTTCCTCTGTACTTCTCCCACCGAATTGTTTCCATAGAAAAGAACAGGTGAGACTGGGGGTAGCGTGATTTGAGTCGAAACGCCCGATTGGTCAATGGGTTATTAAAATCGAGGAGTTTAGAAAGAGAGGTACCTTCGTCGGTCGCATCGCGGTATACTGAGGTAAAGGAGAGTGTGAAGAAGCGTAATGCCTTCTACTGTATTCTCGCACCTAGCTTTGATTTTGTTTCGGGTACCGCTTCCGGAGCGGGCCCGGCAACTGCCGCGCGTACGTGACCAAATCATTCGACGTTCGTTTCGTCTTTCTGATTATGAAAACGCAGAACTCGACTGTGTACTCGTTACATGCTATGTTTCGGTGGAAGTTTTATAATTTCCTTTTCCGGTGACAGTATTCCAGAATAACAAATCGTCCATCTAAATGGGCCTTATTATACGCGGTCGAAAATCGTCGTTTCAATACTTAAAAATATATATCTGCCGCAACTTATTTGTCATATATAACACTCAACTTAATATTAGCAATTAAAACTATGTTTCCTTGTATATCTATATAGGTATCGATTTTACCTCGTACCTGAGTTCAATTATGTTACGGATAGTCTTTTGGTCCCAAATTTACTTGTCATTTTTATTTATTAACTTCCTTTGCCTAGGTTTAAATAATGAAGAGGGAAGGTTATTTTGTCGCCTTCCGTCTTTTCTTGTTGTAGTCATTGGGACGAAAATCTTTCCGATCTTCTACGTGAGAAAGAATTATTAATTCTTTTTCCTTAGGTGTTAGATGTAACTGAGGGGAAAGGATTGCTACTCATTACATGTTTTGTCACTTGGTTCGTTCAGGTGTGTATTGTTTATGGGGAACACGTACAGGGGTGAGGCCCCGTTGCTGTGGCGCGCCGGTGTAGCCGCCGTTCGGCTCCTCAGGTAGTCATCCCGGTTGGTCATAAAATTCTGCCGCGATTGAACTTATTGTTAACGCAATGTTTTTCTTTTGACATTGACATCGTGATGAGAGTCTATCGGATTACTCGGAATTAGTGTCGATTTCGATTAATATTGGGCTAAAAGATAATCGGAAATTATAAAGTCGATTGTTATATCGAATGTTATTTGTGTCTAATGAAATGTAATTCTTTGTTTAGTTTTATAGGTATTGAATTCGCAGAATTCGCGTGTTTGACTCTCTGTACTATTTTCTTTCATCTTTGTTTTTCGTCTGGAAATCCTTCTAAGAGATTCTTGTCTGCAAGTGAATAGTCCTTTAACAAAAAATATGTCCTCCTCGGATTTTGAATAGAGGGGCGGAATACCTCGTTTCTACCATTGCATCACCCTCTAATCTCATTGTCTACTAACGCCGTTTCCTCCTAATTCGGAGTGTCAAAACCCGGAACCTTAAGGCTCTACGTGGGTTTCTGAGACCTGTAGGCAATGTGTCGAGATGACACGTCGTGCCGAGAGTTAGGTCCCCGGCGGTTGATGACCGCGGGCCTTTTCATTCATAAGTTTTCCGTGCGATGGTACGGAAGAACTTACGACCTTTGGGATCTACGAAATTTAGTCGATACTCATACCTTGGCAGGTAGCGAGCTGCCTCGAGTAGGTTGCCTTTTTTAACGCCTTGTAATGGCGTAGCGCTGTGTGTCATAGGCCACCCTTTTTCGATTTGTCTTTCTTGTCCCATTTAGATCGATTATACCCTGGCGTTAGATCTCTTTAAGTTTGAAACTGATTTTCTGACCGACTGAGTTGATAAGTTAGCTCTTGGCAGAAACGGGTCTTTTATCTAGGTTGTTGATATTTTGGGCTATCTGACCACATTCTTTCTCTTTCTTAGAAGTTATATTTCCTTGACTCCAGTTTTAGTGAGAGAAATAGTGAAGAAATTTTATGCGTTACGCTGGACGTAACAACGTGACGTGTAAAACGACTGCTGGCGGTATCAACGTTCGAAGAAAATAATAAAAAATTTAACGATAGATTTACAATACAGATACAATACAGTTACGATACAGTTAAAAAACAGTTCCAATGCAATTTTAAGTACAGTTGCAATAACATTTTTTATAATAACTATGTTTCGAACAAATAAAATATTTAAAATAAACATGTAATACTCGTAACTATTACTTGTATTGTTCATTTTTTCTTTTTAGCTAAGCAAAAAAAAGATTGAGGCGAAAGCGGTGAATACGGCCCAAATTAATCAGAGCGGACAATATTCACCGCCTTTACCTGAAAATAGTACTTGCGGATAGGCTTACCCCACGTAAGTTCAGAAAAAATTGAGAGAGGAATGGCGAACACTTCTCGATGGGATAAAAATCTGAAAAAATCGAGCATATGGAAGGTGCTGTAAAGATTGATTTTTCATAATAACTTGGAAATTTTACTAACAAATTAATGAAAAAAAATTGCTCAATAAATCAGCCGGCAACCTAACTTTTTTTTAAACTTAAAAAGATTTGTTAATTGTTCTGAATACATGTGAATATTTTCAGAACTTTGTGTTATTTTTTTAATTTGCGTTTTTTAATCAGTAAAAAAAGCAATTTTCGAAAATTACAAAAAAATGTGAAAAAATTCATACGTATTCAAACAGAAGAACAGATCGTTTTCATATGAACAAAACGTTAGATTGCCAGGGGATTCGTTGAACAATTTTTTTTAGTAATTTGTTAATAACATTTTAGAATTATTATTCTGCAAAATTAATCTTTTCAGCACCTTCCATATGCTTGATTTTTTCCAGATTTTCATCCCATCGAGAAGTGTTCGCCATTCTTCTCTCAGTTCTCTCTGAACTGAATGAGGTCAGACTGTCCGCACGTACTACCTTAAATGATGGTTATTTCCGCTGCGTAATAACGCAAACTTTCATTCTTTCGTTCGGGCAGTTTGCCGAATTGAAGCGGCCTCAAGACATGGTTTACGTGAAACTTTATCGTCTCACGCAACTCGTAAGACCGGTGCGGACTTCGCTTCAACTCGGTTAAGGACCTTGGTGGAAAATCTCCCGCCCTTATCCCGTACCGATTGAAAATAATAACGCAATCTTTCATTCTGCCGGTTGGGCTGTTTGCCGAATTGAAGCGGCCTCGAGACATGGTTCATGTGAAACCTTATTGTCTTACGCAACTCGTAAGACCGATACGCACTTTGCTTCAACTCGGTTAAGGACCTTGGTGGGAAATCTCCCGCCCTTGTCCCGTATCGATAGAAAATAATCACGCAAACTTTCATTCTGCCGGTTGGGCTGTTGGCCGAATTGAAGCGGCCTCGAGCCATGGTTTATGTGAAACCTTATCGTCTTACGCAACTCGTAAGACCGGTGCGGACTTTGCTTCAACTCGGTTAAGGACCTTGGTGGGAAATCTCCCGCCCTGGTCCCGTATCGATAGAAAATAATAACGCAAACTTTTATTCTGCTGGTTGGGCTGTTCGCCGAATTGAAGCGGCCTCGAGACATGGTTTATGTGAAACCTTATCGTCTTACGCAACTCGTAAGACCGGTGCGGACTTTGCTAAAAGATAAGCTCAATGCTTAACTTTTTGCGAGAACGAAAACAAAAAATGTAATCCGAAAAGATCCGACACACCCTTTGTTTTTCCTATTTCATGAAAATAGAATATGTTTTGGATAGAACATTTTTTCTAACGATACGTTCGGTGAAAAACTAAATTAGTTTTTTAATCCAGAAACAATGCCTCATAAACGAGAGCGATTTTTTGGCTTAGGCAAAGTTAAAAAAAAATAACATCGAAGGTTGTTGAACAAGCTCTCTAGACAGTCGACCGTTTCTCACATGAAATTTAAAATAGCAATTTGTCGTTTCGTTCATTGGTACCACTGCTGGAGTTGAACATTTTTAGAGCAAAGTGGAGAATATGACCAGATAATAAGACCGGCTGTATCGGCATCAGTTTTCCGCAGTTTCCCGATGCCCATGGCAGAAATTTCATGGTAAATGCGATACAGAGGGGCAGGTCGGATGCAGCCGCAAGGGGGGGGGGGGACTGGCTACTGACCCAGGCCGACCCTGTATAGACGCAATGACGCCTCGAGAATGGGGGAAAATGCAAAAATAAAAAAATAAAAAATAAACAAATCAGAGCCGATCATATTCACCGCTTTTACCCGGAATAAAATCAATTTAGATATAATGGGTTGTCCTCATAATTCATAAATATTCTGTATCAAAAATTCTAAAAATTGAGTCATCCATTATTAATTACTGTGCGTGTGCGTGTGCGTGTGCGTGTGCGTGTGCGTGTGCGTGTGCGTGTGCGTGTGCGTGTGCGTGTGCGTGTGCGTGTGCGTGTGCGTGTCCGTGAAATTTTGTGTTGAAATCGCGAAGCTTCCTGTATGAGGAAGCCAAAAATACAGAAAGGGCTTTGTCATAGAAGAAGCTTTACGAGTAAAGGAACATTGTGAGAAAGCGATATGAAAATTTGAATATAAAACTTAAAAACAAAAAAATTAACTATGTAATTTAACTATCTTGCTCAAGTCATTGTAATTGTTAACGATTTATTATTAACAAATAATTATTGTTAATAATATTGTTGCCAATCACCAATTCATAATACATAGCTGATCAGATGTTCTAAAAATTTAATCATTTACGATTTATTACTATCGATTAATTAATCAAAAATACATCATTAATTTCGGACCAGTAGTAACCCTGTAATTATTTTGGCCTAACATTACGAAATTATCCGGTTGATCGTACGTCAGCCACCGCGCTGCTCGCTACAGCCGAGACTCGCGCGGTGAGTCTCGCGGAAACAAACGAGTATCGCCACTTGCACCCAAGTTCGAACGCCCGCTTCGGCTTCGGTCTCGCGGAATCGGAGCGCTCTGATTGGCCAACTTCAATCGCTCGTTACACCGAAGCTATTGCGAATTGAGCGATCCGCTTCCGCGAGGGGACTCCCGGGCCCACCAGCTACCTTCCGCTAACAGGCGGTGCGGGGATTCTGGGACACCCTGTATATGTATGGTGCTAATGAGGTATATTGTTGGGTATGTGGATTAAAGTACTGCAGTCTGTCGCCGTAAGGGTCTGATTCTATTTTTGTTTTGATGTTCCGGTTTTGGGGAGTTTTGTTGGTGGCTTAAAAAGATTTCTTTTTTCCTTATTTAATTCTGCGAGAAAAATGTTGGTTTGAGCGAAGTTTTTAATGTCTGTTTTAGTAGGTTTTTCCGAATATCTTCTAGTGTGTAAGAGTGTTAGTTAGTTGTCTGTACGTGTTGGAGGCCATTTACCTTATATCTATATTTAGTCTAGTCTTAACTTAATTAAAGGTTGATGAATATTTTCTTATATATTATGATTTTTTTTTGCGTTGATGCTAGAGATGTTTGTTTAAGTCAATGATGCATAATCGTTCGTTTTTGGTACATAATTTTTTACGATACAATGAAGTAGGGTGGTGACCTGAAGTTCGGCGGCACTGATGATTTTACAGTGCGGAAATCGGTAATGTTTGTTTTTTCGGGAATTGATGGTGATCTAAAGTTCGGTTGCACTGGTGTTTGTGCAGGGTGTTTCTTGGAAGTTTGTTCAGCGTTGATTGGTGGTAACCTGATTTTGGAATGTACAGGTGATGGTCCATCCATTTTGGATTTCGTTACATATTCAACAGAGCTGAAGTGATGAAAAATTTTCGAGTTTTGAGGTGTTTCTGAAAATTGGTGGTGATCGGAAATTCGGTGGTACTTTCCGTTTTACGCTAGTTCCGTCGTTTTTCGAGTTCTTTGTTTTTCGAGTTCTTTGTTTTTCGTTTTATACCCGTGGATGGTGATCTGAAAGTTGGTTGAACGGGTGGTTTACCACTATTTTCGTCACTGGACGATTCTCCGATGTTCGTCAGCAACGGTTTGATTCCTTTTTTGTTGGAATTTTCATTCTCGGATTCTGTCTCATGTTCCGTCTCGTTTTCACTATTTCGTGCCTTAGGGTTGTCGTTTTTGTTCTGGGTTCCATTGTTTTTTTGCGTTTTGTCACCGTATAAGTAGCCGGTTGCCCCGTCAGGGCTGACTTTTTCACAAAACTCGTTTTTGTTTAGCTGCGATAAGCTTTCTATTTTATCTGGCCTCGTTGGGCTTTCTGCTTTTTGTTGCCTCGTTGGGCTTTTTGTTTTTCGTGGCCTCGTTGGGCTTTCTGCTTTTTGTTGCCGCGTTGGGCTTTTTGTTTTTCGTGGCCTCGTTGGGCTTTCTGCTTTTTGTTGCCTCGTTGGGCTTTTTGTTTTTTGTGGCCTCGTTGGGCTTTCTGATTTTTGTTGCCTCGTTGGGCTTTTTGTTTTTTGTGGCCTCGTTGGGCTCTTGTTTGCCTGCTCTTCTTCCGTTGTACTATCGTCTGTGTCTGTATACTGTGACGTGATTTTTCGATCACCGTCACAAAAACACAAATAAATTAAAGTTTTACGGATACGGCTATCGATTTAGTTCGGTTAGCCCGTTACAGTTCCCGATTTACTGCTCCTCGGCTGTCCAGGTACCGTCCAGCTCTCGTTTGAGTAAAGTTCGTTAAGGTCACGATCCAGTTTAGACTTTACTGATGAGCTTGGGTGTGGGATAAGCTTGGAGATAAGATCAAAAGATTCAGTTCAGGTCGGAATCCTCGAATCTATTCGGTGGAGAGAATCTCGAAGCAACGAGAAACACGAATAGAGGAGAGACCGACGAGATCTCGTCGCGAATACGTCAAAGCTCGGTGCAAACCCGGCACTCTGTTTAGGTGATAACGCAGGACGTTGGAGAACAGGCGGAGGTTTAAGTACGGTCCGGGCAAGGTCGGAACACCTTGTGCTGTGTTTTAGTTAAGAGAGAGAGAGAGCCTTGTTTTCACGTCCTGAGTTTGGAGTAACGATCGCGACGAATCTCAAAAATTACCGCGTGACAGTTTCGGTTCCCGCTTAAGTGACGCTCTGGAAATAGTTTGAGAGGGCAGTAGCTATCGGCCAAGGATTTCGCGATAATCATAACGCTTCCTTAGAATATCGTCGTAGGCTAATCAGTCTGGGGAGAGTCGTCCACGAGGCAGCTCGGACCTCTCGCGCGACCGGTGTTTACGTTTGGGCTATTGTCTCGCGCGCTGAGTCGTTCGCTCTTGCTCGCGCTGCCGTAGACTCCGGCTATCGCTCTCGCTTCGGTTCGCGTATCTCGCTCACGCTACCTGTCACTTTGCGCGTTCGCTAGTTGACTCGTATGTGCTGTGTTCGTGCGGATTCGATTCCGATTTTACTACCGATTTTTCTGTGCTCGAGATGCGTTCTGAGGGATGCTTTCGAGGTGCAGTGATTGTGTTGGAGTTCTCGGGCATCGTGAGATGCAGTTCCCGCCCATTATTGGATTAGAATACGCTGATTCGGTGAGTTTATCGTTTCGGTAATTATTTGATCGCGTATCGATCCGCTCTCGTTACGCTCGCTCCGACCCCCCGGTCAGCTGAGCGCTCCCGATGCACGAGTGTGCGATCCCGTGGCTTAGCCGCCAATAAATAATTCTTCCCGTTATTTAAAGTTGAGATTCCGGTTTCGATTTCGTGTTACTTTGTTGGCCAAGGATCGCGACCCTTCTACCATAACCCGCATCCTGAGCAACCGTGAATTTCCGCAACCGTTCGCTTTCGCGAATGCATCGGCGTTAGTTCTCGTACCGTTCAGTTCTGGTTTGTGTGATCTCGTTATTTTGTTGTTCTGTTTTCGTGTATTTCCGTTGCGGAGGTCGACCGTTCCATCGGCCTCCAGATTAGTCCGGCTTGGCGATTCCGGCGAAACAAAAATCGACCCTGCGGAGGTTGACCATTCCATCGACCTCCAGATTAGTCCGGCTTGGCGATTCCGGCGAAACAAAAATCGACCCTGCGGAGGTCGGCCGTTCCACCGACCTCCAGTTTAGCCCGGTTGTTAATACCGGCGAAACAAAAATTAACTGGCGCCCACCGGGACGTCGATGCATCCGTGGAAGCGGGCGACCGAAGGTGACGTTTTCTGAGTTCTCGATTTCGCGCTCCGCTCCCGTTCGGTTTGAGTTTCGATTGTCGCGTTTTCGGTTTTGTTTCTTTTTGTGTTTTCTTGTTCGCGTCGAGATCCAGGAAAATACGTCACAATACTTATATTTCGTTTCAGTATCATCTCGTTTCCTATGTTGTCTGCGTGGTTGTCGTTTACTCTCTTCGTCGTCCGTTGTGTCGGTTGGACGTTTTTTGGAGAGTCGCCATTGTGGCTCTGTATTTTCCTTTGAGTTCAGCTCCTCGACCATTTTTTTGATTGGTCGTATAAATTCACCTTCGTTTTCCGATAACTCGGTGATTGATGTTTCGGTATCTATTATTAAATCATTTTTTGTAGGTACACTCTCCGTTTTTTGTTTTGATTTTGTCATTCTTGGTGGTTGGTTTGTTTCTTGTTGGGTTTGTTTCTTTTGTTCCGTTACTAGTTCCATTGATTCGTCAGAGTCTGATTGGTATGTTCTCTGATCCGCGGCTTGGCTGTCTTCCGATTCGTCGGTCGACAGTTCCCATGTGTTTCGTTTTTTTCTAGGTGCTGGGTTTCCAGAACCCGTGTCGGTTGCTGATCATCCGCGAGTTTGATGCGACGGTTCGGGAGACAGTTTTTGCTTTTTTGTCTCCTGATGTTTTGCATTTTCAGATAAACTCTCCTCGCGTTGCCTGATTGGCATGATTTCTGCGGGGTTTCTCGAGAGAGCTTCAGCAACGACGTTCAATTTTCCGGGTTTGTGCTGAATATCGTATTCATAGCCGTTGAGTATTATCTGCCATCGTTGTAGCTGTTGCGGGATGTCGGGTTTGTTTTTTATATACGTTAGTGCTCTGTTGTCTGTGACAAGCGTGAACCGCTTTCCGTATAGATACGTTTTAAAGTATTCTACCGCGTTTACTATGGCTAAGTGCTCTTTTTTCATCGCGTCGTACGCGATCTCGGTTTTTTTAAAGGGACAACACCACTGTGACGGCTTCAAAAAATCGATTTTTTGAAAACCATCTAGAAAAATCTAAAATACATTTAAGAATAGAATGCCGTTGGTCCCAGGTCGGAAAAATAATTATTTTCGGAGATATTAAATATTTTGTGGAGCGGTGCAGCGCTCCGTGACGCTCGGGGTCCCGCGCCGCCTCAGCCAGGTGCGCATCTCAACCGGTCGGCAGGTATACCCTATAGACCTGTGAGTCATTTCCAGGTATTCTTTTGCCTCCCTTCACAAAAGCCGACTATTGTTATAAATATAGTTTCGAAAAAAGATATAGGTGGCGATAGTTGAAAAATTTTCAAGGCAGGTATAGGGATAGCGTCATAGCGTCAGTTTACGAATAGAAACCAAGCTATTCGCATCTAAACGCTCCGAATCGTTTCGTTTATAAATATCGAACGCTCAGAATTATTCTTTGCACATCGAAATGAACAACGAGAAAGTGTACGCGGGGAAAAAGGGTACGAAACGGAGCTATCCGACGAAGAGTCGATCGAAAATTTCGAATCGAAAACCTCCGAACCGTTATAGCTCTGAAAATAGTTCTGCAGAGAATGTGAGCACGTCGGCGAAAAAGTTAAAATCGTCGGACGATTTAGAGGTCGGTGTTACTAACGATTTTGGTTATCGTATAGTACACCTCTTCAATGCATTGAACATTATATCGACGTTAGTGAAGTGCAAAGTGTGTGATCGCGATATAAAGTTTACTGAAAAAAGTTTGCGCGGACTCGGATTCAAAATCGAGGTCGATTGCGGCCATTGTAAAAAAGTGCAAATCAATTCGTGTCCTATGATTGACAATGCATACGAAATAAATCGTCGGATCGTATTCAGCATGCGTCTTCTTGGCGTCGGTTTGAATGGCCTGATGAAATTTTTTGCATTTATGGACCTACCGCGCACCATATTTCAATCTTTCTACGATCGAATCGTAAATTCGATTTCGATTGCCACTCAAGCTGTGAACGCAGTGAGCAAACAAAGCCTCATGAAAGTTATGGAGACGTTGGGGGTAACCATCGGCCCAAATTGTTTCAATTTTTGCGTTGAAACCGACGCAGCGCGGATCGAGCAGGCGGAGCGCTCGCTCACGGATGCTGCAAAAGAGGCAAGAAAAGCCTCTACAAGTTCGAGAAAAGATGCTGGGGATCTTGATTTGCTTCTTGAAGGCCAGCTATATGGTGCCGGAATCGCTGATTAGGTAAAAAAAAAAAATTTCCAATTTATCACATAAATTAACAAACTTCAAACTTTGAACGCGTTTTTCTCAAAACCACTTTTTTGAGTGCGGCACGCAGCAGAACTCGAGCAATTTTTATCCGATCGACTTCAAATTTGGACTGCATCAATAAAACTAGATTATCTAAAGAAGTACATAGGATTTTTTCGATATCTCAATAAAAAAAAAATTATAGCCTTTTTTCGACGAGAAATTTTGCTCGAAAATCGACCTTAAATTTCGAAAGCGTGCCTATTTTTTAAAAATCAATATTTTTTCAAATCCCTATGTACTTCTCTTCAAAATATCATATTATTAACGAAAACACTCGGTATTTTTTTTCAGATCGACTTTGAAGACAGTTCTGCTGCGTGCCGCGGATCACTGCAGAGGCAACAGCACCTGACGCGGGAGCTTCCCCAGCGCCACCATGAGGCGTGAAAAATTAAAAAAAAAATTGTATGTATCTTTAATAAACAACAAACAAAAGAAAAAAAAATTTTTGGAATATCTCTTTTTTTCCCACAAAAAAAAATTCTTGAAAAACGGCAAAAAAACAGGGGGTCACAGTGGTGTTGTCCCTTAATGCTCTCGAGTAGAAAGCTATTGGATGATCGAAGTCTCCATGTTTTTGACTAAGTACCGCGCCTATTGCGTAGTCTGACGCGTCCGTGGTAAGTGTACACAGTTTGTCGAAGTCCGGATACTTTAGGACTGGACGTTCGGTGATCTTTGCCTTCAGACACTCGAACGCTAATTGGCATTCGTCCGTCCATTCGAATTTCTCTGATGTCTTTAGTTGTTGCGTTAAAGGAATCGCAATTTTTGCGAAGTCGCGAATGAATCGTTGATAGTAGCCTGCAAGTGCTACAAATTGTTTAATTCCTTTTTTGTCTTTAGGTGTTGGGAAGTTTTTGACTGCGAAAATGTTGCTGGTATTCGGTCTGACGCCTTCGGCTGAAATTATGTGCACTAGGTATGTCACTTCTCGGTTTAGGAAGTGGCATTTTTCGGTTCGTAGCGTCAATCCTGCTGAAGTCAGTCTTTTCGCTAAACTCTTAAATTTGTTTTCGTGTTCGGTGATGTCTCTTGCGTATATTACAATATCGTCCAGGTAGACGAATAGGTCTGTGCCTTGAAGACCGGATAGTACGACGTCCATCAACCTTTGAAAGGTTGCTGTCGCGTTTTTAAGTCCGAATGGCATTCGATGATACTCGTAATGTCCATTCGGGGTCGAAAAAGCTGTTTTATGTCTATCTGCTGGATGCATTTCTATTTGATAAAAACCGGACGCTAGGTCGAATGTTGAAAAGTACCGGGCGTTTCCCAGTTGATCTAATATGTCCCTAATGTTTGGGAGTGGATACGCGTCTGGCGTAGTTTTTTCGTTGAGTTTTCTGAAGTCGATAACAATTCTCCATTTGTTGTTACCTTTTGCGTCTGGTTTTTTGGGAACGACCCAAACTGGAGAGTTGTAGGGGGAAAGGGATGGTTTTATTATTCCCTTGTTTAACATGTCGTTAACTAGACTTTGTATTTCCTTCTTGTGTACCTGTTGAAATCTATATTGTTTGGTGTTAATGGGTCTATCGTCTGTTGTAGGAATTTCGTGTTTCACTAGTGTTGTGTGACCCAATCGATCTCCGGGTAGACAAAACAGGTGTTGGTATTCTGAAACCAACTGGAGTACGTGATCTCGCTCTGTTTCGTTGAGGTGAAGTGATCTAATTGCAGGAGAGCTTGAAGAGCTTCAAGCCTGCTCTGTTTGTCGAGTTGTACCGAGCGTACTTCTGCACGGTCTCCGTTTGAGAAATCGTGAAGGTCGCTCGGTGTGAAGTTGTCGATTGGTTTTTGGGAGATAATCTCGACTGGTATTAGTTCTACCGTCGGGACTATCAAGTTTATCTCACAATTTTGCGAGTTAATTGCGCAAAGGTACGCAATTCCGTCGTTGTTTTTTTACTAAAGCGTTACCCATATAGAGACGTGGGCCTGCGTCGATTCTCGGGATGTATCCCTCCTCGAGATCGGTCGGTTTCAGCCTGATGGGTACGATGAGTTTCGATCTGCCTGGCATCGTCACTCGTTCGAATGTTTCGAACGGGACTGTATAGCCTGCAAATTTTATGCACGCTTCGCTGTAGAGTATATCGGCGGGCGTTCCTCTGAAGAAGACGTCGCCGAGTATAGCGTCCTGCATAATCGGGAATAAGTCGTCGACTACGTGGAATTCGATGTTAAATTCCTTGATTCGGATGTAACATCTACCAATTGTTTTCGCTGTTCCGTCGGTGATACCACTTAGCTCGTATATGAGCGTCGGGTCTATCTCCGTATTCCGGGCAACAAAGGAGTCTTTTACGAGATTTATCTCTGCTCCAGTGTCAGCAAGAAATACAGCTTGGTTCGAATGTAGGTCTTGTGACTCTAGGGTTACGCTTGGTGGCTTATGTCTATTAGTTAATCCTAAATTTATTCTAGCTTTTCTAATTGTTACACTTCCGTCTATTTTTTTTACGTATGCCGATCCTACGTGTTTTAGGAGTTCGGGCTTGGTGTGCGCAGCTTTTGCGTCTTCTCTTAGTTCGGGTTGGATGAGCGCTCCGGTGTCCTGCCTCTCGTTGCGCTGTCGCGAGAGGCGGGTCGCTCGTTTTTTTGGAGTACGCGCTCGAAAATTTGTTCGATCTGTGTCGCGTCAAGGCTCGATTGGTAATCGGATTTTCGTGAGTTTCCGGTGTTACTACCGCATTGTCTTTCGCGTGAATTATCTCGACTGTTTTGATCGTTTCGATAATTGCGATCTCGTGAATCGTCTCGTCGCGAGTTGTTTTGATTTTCGCGTGGATTATAACTGTCGCGCGAGTTATTTTGGTAATTATCGCGATCGTTGTTGCGATAGTCGTCGCGAGAGTTGTCGCGAGAGTTGTTGCGATAGTTGTCACGAGAGTTGTCGCGAGAGTGGTTGCGGTAGTTGTCGCGAGAGTTGTCGCGATAGTTGTTTCGACGATTATCGTTCGAGTTATTACGATAATTACCGCGTGAATTGTTTCGATAATTACCACGTGAGTTGTTTTGATAATTACCACGCGAGTTGTTTTGGTAATTATCGCGCGAGTTGTCGCGCTAATTATTGCGATAATTACCGCGTGAGTTGTTTTGGTAATTACGACTGTTGGCGCGTGTATTTGTGTTTTCGCGTAGACGCTGTACGGAATAGCACTCGGACGTCGAGTCTGTGGGATTTTCGCGATGAACTTCGCAAAATTTAAGTCCACTGTTGTTGGCAGTCTGAGTAAATCGAACCTTTGCTTTTTCTGGATTTTTATCTCGGGTTTCCGATTTGTCGAGTTTTGATGTTTCGTGCATTGCTTGTCTGCGAATGAGTTCATTTTCTATACTTAATGCCTCGTCAATGGCATCTTCGAGGGTTGCAAAATTTTTTGACATAATCATATTTCCTATTTGGTCGGCTAATCCGCAAATAAAAGTTCTTATAACTGTTTGTCTTGCCTCGTTTATTCGTCCGTTTAAATAGGCCTGTTGGGCTTCAGCGCGGTAGACTTCTTTTAGCCTATTCTCGATTCGATTCGCGATTTTTCGCGTACGCGTTGCGTAGACGAGAACAGATTCGCTGTAATTTTGTGTGTTTGATTTTAATTCGGTTTCGAGGTCCGATAGCTCAGTAGTATGCGGTGCACTATGGCGACCCCCACTCCTATCCCCACTCCCATCCCCACTCTTTTTCCCCCACTCCGCGGCAGTCCGAAATTTTTTTCGGGCAGCCGTGGTGTGCGGGGATAAGAGGTGTAGGGGGTGAGAGGGGGGATAGAGTGTTTGGAGTCGTCATAGCGCACCGCTGAGTGTATATAAAAAATGTGGCCAATAATTGGGGGTGGCCAAGGACTGGCCAATAACTGTGCAGCAGTGGTAACTGCATGGCACAGTGATTGGCAGCCGGCCAATAACTGGGTGGCCAATGACTGTGCGGATTGCCAATCACAGTGTGACAGGTGGGGGCTTTAGGGCACAGTGATTGGCACACCGATTATTCGCCGAGGCGACGGTCAATTAAAAGTTATTAAATAAAATAAAATGTTTAATATTTGTTTAAAAATAATATTTAATTTTACCTTCTAATTTATTCCAAGATACGTAGCTGAGGCAGTTTTCTCGTATCACGCATGTTTTTTTATTACGTTTCCCGCACTCCTGTTTTTTTCACCTATCCCGCGCGCACTCCTGTTTATCCCGCAACTATTGTTTTTCACTCCTGTTTATTCTCACTCACAAACACTATGGCGTTAACGTTCGGCGTCGTCGACGTCGTTGCCGTCGTCTTCGTCATCCTCGCCGCCAGTGATGATCATCTCGACGAAACCCTCGTCGTCGAGATAGTCATTGTCGAAGGCGTTGTCGTTATCGTTGTTGAAGCGTTGAGCGACGAGAACTGCGACATCCCGCCGTTCTCTGTCGAATAGTTTTATTATATATGGGCGATTGGCACGGCGACGTGTGATCACTATGGCCAGCAGACCGTCGCCAGCACATACCTCCTCCACCAACGACTCGGCACCACCTGATGAGTTGATGTGATCGAGACCGCGCAAATGACACTCGATGCACAGGGCTGGTATCCCGGCACATAAAGAATTTGGGTGCTGGAGAAAAAAAATCTCGAAAAAATCCGAGCGCCCCTCGTCCACTAAAAACACTTCGGAATATCCGTTCTGCACATCGAAATAAATAATCTCACCACGCACCGCACAGCCATGTCGAACTACGACGCAGGACATACCGATATATAATTGTTCCAGCGTAATTCCCGAGCCTTCTCCGTTGATATTATAATATTCCTGTAGTAGTTTTTGCAACTGCTCGTACGTACTTTGCATATCCGCGGAGCGTACTTGCAAACTATTTACGCAAATCACTTCAACCACTGTCCATAAAAATTCTTCACCCACAATGCCGTCTTCGTATCGCGGATACATTTTCGAAAAAATTCGGTGCACTTAGAAAAAATGTAACGGTGTACCCGACACGAGCTCCGAAGAAAGACTGTCGATAAAAGACGTTTGACGCACGTCCGTGGGTTGCATCATCTGCGAGGCGAAGGCAGATCCTGAACGCGTGGGAACATGTATGCTGTGAGCGCAGTGACTCGCACCTCCGGACGATAGCAACAGATGCGCACGTCGCGAGGACACCTGCAAATGCAGCATCAGCAGTACGCTGTCGATGAAGGTCGTGCGTCGACGGCACGTGCCCCAAGCGCGAGCCGCTCGCCCCCTGCGAACGCAGGAAGTTGCGAATGCGCCGTCTGCAGTATTGCAGATATTCTTTCAGGTTCACGGTCAAGCATGATGCGATGCATGTGTATAGGTAATGAATGAGTTTAGACAGCCGGATGAAGCGTTCATACGAGAACCGGATGAAGCATTCATATGATACCACGGAATCAAACCGTGGGTAAATCTTTTATACGGACCTGTCTATACCCGTATCATATATCTCGCGGAATATCGTGAGAAATTGTATTTGCACGCTCGCGATCACGCGTTATTATAGGTATGAAAAAAGTGCAAATCAATAAAATTTTGAACATAAGTCTTTATGCTACGGAGTCGTCGCATATCACTCGGAAATATAGAATTTAGTTAGTCGGCCAGTCAGTCATAAGACAGCCAACGAGAGTACTGTATCGTCTATTGATAATGGCAGATTACACAGTTCGCGCGAGTATTCGCGATTTTTTAATATTAGTTAAGTTGCGCAGTATTCATCTCAGACGCCACTGCAATGATCAGTGGTGCGAAGAGTTACGGAATTTATCGGGCGAGAGACTTTTGAGCCGTCTACGATATATTATATGGTGGGCGCCTCTATGTGCTATCACCATAGCATATAATAGAGGTATATTAAAAGGACAGTGCGTGGTAATGTGTGTGTTTAAGGAGTTGCAACGCCGGGGCCGAGAAGATGCCCCATGCATCAGGGGGCTTGTTACTGAAGCCAGAGGTAGGTGTTTCACGTACAATAGATAAATAGATAGATAGATCAGCTTTATAAAAAAAAATGAAAATGAAAATTAAAAAAAGTCTCGGTGCGGGATTCGAACCCGCGTCTCCTGGCGAACGCCGCTTAAATCAGACTTCTCTATATTATACGCGAAATAATAAAAAGAAGTAACGCTGTGTATATATAAAAAAAATGTGGCCAATAACTGGGTGGCCAAGGACTGGATGGATTGTCAACCACTGTGCGGCAAGTGTGGCTTTAGGACTCAGTGATTGGCACACCGATTATTCGCCGAGGAGGCAGTCAATTAAAAATTACTAAAATTTTAATTAATTAAAATCATTTGATTTGAATTAAAAATAATTTTTTAATATTTGTTTGAAATAATTTAAAAATGTATTCTTCGGAAAAATAATCTTTTTGAAAAAAAAAATCCCTCGGAGCGGGAATCGGACCCACACCTTCGGTAAAAAAATACGTCTGAAATAATTCTTCGTCATATTAGACGCAAAATATTTTGGGAAAAATAGTATTTTTTAAAGCCTATGTGACGGATGGTCGATGGGTCAGGCACTGCTAGTATGAATGAAGTCGAAGAAGATGATGTGGAAATATACTGGTTCTTTATTAGTCGGAGAGTGTAATAATTCGGAAGGTATAAATCGGAGAGTACCGTTCGCGGTGTCGGTCGGAGCTGAACTGTCGTGAAGCAGGCGCGAAGCTGAGGGCTTCGCGCTCGCTTGACAATGGAATAAAGAGTCACGGAGTGTTTAGTCTAATAGATAAGTGGCCGCCCGCGGCGGTCCGGATGCACGATAGCCTTAAGGGCTTCTTTGAAGAGCGTATCGAACGGAAACTCCGTATCGATACGCTCGAATAAATATTCGAAGTTAAAAGAATGAAATGTTAGGCTGCGGCCGTTACACTCCCCCTCTGGGAGGAAACGATGCCCCGCATCGGATATTACGGATTTTACATTTGACATGATTTGTTAAGTGTGACTCGATATAATCAAAAAGGTAATTTGGTTTTTTAAGATATTTCCATTTGTGTAAGTTGTGTAATGTTTTCTAAATGTGTGTTTTGATTGTTATTTGATTGATGATTGTTGATTGTTGATTGTTGATTGATGATTGTCGATTGATGATTGTCGATTGATGATTGTTGATTAAGTAAAACTCCTAGTTGTTATCCATGTTGGTTTGGATGATTGAAATTCCTTGGTTTTTTATGTTTGTTGCGGTACACTCCTGGTGTTTTTAAAATAGCTGGTGGTTGTTGATATCTGTAACTAGATAAAACTTTTAGTTGTTCGTGTTAGTGGGAATGGTTTGGTTAAATTGGATGGGTTTAAATTTGGTGTTAAAATTGGTGAAGAAAAATTAAAATGTTGTCCTGTTTCGTTCGGTTGGTGAAGTTCCATATTTGTTTTTCCAAAAATGTTATCCCATTTCTGTAAATTTGTCCATATTTGATGGATTTCGGTTTCTCCTTGGTTGTATTTCGTTTCTCTATTTCCTGGTATTTCTGTTATAAATTTCGAATTTTGATGGTATTGTGCCTGTAACATTCTAAGTTCTGATTAGTGGTGGTTAGTGGGTTAGGTATATTATTTGGAAGTGGTTTGTTGGTGTAAGATGGAAGTTGTTTCTGGAAATGGGTAAAATGATTAACACGAATATTTATAGTAAAAAAAAGCGTTGCATATGTATTGTCGTAGAGAAATTACAAAAATAATAAAAAAGTTTGAAAAAATAAAGAAAAAGACTAAAATGATAAAAGAAACAATAAACTGAAATTTGTTTTTATAAGAAAAAAAAAATGAAATAAAATGTTATATGGGGTTCTTTTGTTTCCCGTTGTCCTCTACCGACGCTGCGCGTGTCGCGCTTATGCCTATGATTATTTCGATATATATATATATGTGTGTATAATTATTGTATATTATGTTATATATGTATGGTGCAAATGAGGTATATTGTTGTGTATGGGGATTAAAGTACTGTAGTCTGTTGCCGTAAGGGTCTGATTCTATTTTTGTTTTGATGTTCTAGTTTTGGGAAGTTTTGTTGGTGGCTTAAAAAGGTCCCTTTTTGGGTTAATTCTGCGAGGAAAATGTTGGTCTGAGCCAAGTTTTTAATTTCTGTTTTAGTAGGTTTTTCCGAATATCTTCTAGTATGTAAGAGTGTTAGTTAGTTGTCTGTACGTGTTGGAGGCCATTTACCTTATATCTATATTTAGTCTAGTCTTAACTTAAAGGTTGATGAATATTTTCTTATATATTATGATTTTTTTTGCGTTGATGATAGAGATGTTTGTTTAAGTCAATGATGCATAATCGTTCGTTTTTGGTACATAATTTTTTACGATACAATGAAGTAGGGTGGTGACCTGAAGTTCGGCGGCACTGATGATTTTACAGTGCGGAAATCGGTAATATTTGTTTTTTCGGGAATTGATGGTGACCTAAAGTTTGGTTGCACTGGTGTTTGTGCAGGGTGTTTCTCGGCAGTTTGTTTAGCGTTGATTGGTGGTAACCTGATTTTGGAATGTACAGGTGATGGTTCATCCATTTTGGATTTCGTTACATATTCAACACAGCTGAAAGGTGATGATAAATTTTCGAGTTTTGAGGCGTTTCTGGAAATTGGTGGTGATCGGAAGTTCGGTGGTACTTTCCGTTTTACGCTAGTTCCGTCGTTTTTCGAGTTCTTTGTTTTTCGTTTTATACCCGTGGGTGGTGATCTGAAAGTTGGTTGAACGGGTGGTTTACCACTATTTTCGTCACTGGACGATTCTCCGATGTTCGTCAGCAACGGTTTGAATCTTTTTTTGTTGGAATTTTCATTCTCGGATTCTGTCTCGTGTTCCGTCTCGTTTTCACTATTTCGTGCCTTAGGGTTGTCGTTTTTGTTCTGGGTTGCATTGTTTTTTCGCTTTTTGTCACCGTATAAGTAGCCGGTTGCCCCGTCAGGGCTGACTTTTTCACGAAACTCGTTTTTGTTTAGCTGCGATAAGCTTTCTATTTTATCTGGCCTCGTTGGGCTTTCTGCTTTTTGTTGCCACGTTGGGCTTTTTGTTTTTTGTGGCCTTGTTGGGCTTTCTGCTTTTTGTTGCCTCGTTGGGCTTTTTGTTTTTTGTTGCCTCGTTGGGCTTTTTGTTTTTTGTTGCCTCGTTGGGCTTTTTGTTTTTTGTTGCCTCGTTGGGCTTTTTGTTTTTTGTGGCCTCGTTGGGCTTTTGTTTTCCTGCTCTTCTTCCGTTGTACTATCGTCTATGTCTGTATACTTATATTTCGTTTCAGTATCATCTCGTTTCCTATGTCGTCTGCGTGGTTGTCGTTTATCCTCCTCGTCATCCGTTGTGTCGGTTGGACGTTTTTTGGAGAGTCGCCATTGTGGCTCCGTATTTTTCTTTGAGTTCAGTTCCTCAACCATTTTTTTTATTGGTTGCATAAATTCTCCTTCGTTTTCCGATAACTCGGTGATTGATGTTTCGGTATCTATTATTAAATCTTTTGTTTTGGGTACACTCTCCGTTTTTTGTTTTGATTTTGTCTTTTTGGGTGGTTGATTTGTTTCTTGTTGGGTTTGTTTCTTTTGTTCCGTTACTAGTTCCATTGATTCGTCAGAGTCTGATTGGTATGTTCTCTGGTATGCGGCTTGGCTGTCCTCCGATTCGTCGGTCGACAGTTCCCAGGTGTTTCGTTTTTTCCTAGGTGCTGGGTTTCCAGAACCCGTGTCGGTTGTTGATCGTCCGCGAGTTTGATGCGACGGTTCGGGAGACAGTTTTTGCTTTTTTGTCTCCTGATGTTTTGCGTTTTTAGATGAACTCTCCTCGCGTTGCCTTATTGATTTCCGCGGGATTTCTCGAAAGAGCGTCAGCAACGACGTTCAATTTTCCGGGTTTGTGTACGATATCGTATTTGTAGCCGTTCAGGATTATTTGCCATCGTTGTAGCTGTTGTGGGATGTCGGGTTTGTTTTTTATATATGTTAGTGCTCTGTTGTCTGTGACAAGTGTGAACCGTTTTCCGTATAAATACGTTTTAAAGTATTCTACCGCGTTCACTATGGCTAAGAGCTCTTTTTTCATCGCGTCATACGCGATCTCGGTTTTCTTTAATGCTCTCGAATAGAAAGCTATTGGATGATCGAAGTCACCGTGTTTTTGACTAAGTACCGCGCCTATTGCGTAGTCTGACGCGTCCGTGGTAAGTGTACACGGTTTGTCGAAGTCCGGATACTTTAGGACTGGACGTTCGGTGATCTTTGCCTTCAGATACTCGAACGTTGATTGGCATTCGTCCGTCCATTCGAATTTCTCTGATTTTTTTAGTTGTTGGGTTAAAGGAATCGCGATTTTTGCGAAGTCACGGATGAAGCGTCGATAGTAGCCTGCAAGTGCTACGAATTGTTTAATTCCTTTTTTGTCTTTAAGTGTTGGGAAGTTTTTAACGGCGATGATGTTGCTGGCGTTCGGTCTGACGCCCTCGGCTGAAATTATGTGCCCTAGGTATGTCACTTCTCGGTTTAGGAAGTGGCATTTTTCGGTTTGTAGCGTTAATCCCGCCGAAGTCAGTCTTTTCGCTAAACTCTTAAATTTGTTTTCGTGTTCGGTGATGTCTCTTGCGTATATTACAATATCGTCCAGGTAGACGAATAGGTCTGTGCCTTGAAGACCGGATAGTACGACGTCCATCAACCTTTGAAAGGTTGCTGGCGCGTTTTTAAGTCCGAATGGCATTCGGTGATATTCGTAATGTCCATTCGGGGTCGAAAAAGCTGTTTTGTGTCTGTCTGCTGGATGCATTTCTATTTGATAAAAACCGGACGCTAGGTCGAATGTTGAAAAGTACCGGGCGTTTCCCAGTTGATCTAATATGTCCCTGATGTTTGGGAGTGGGTACGCGTCTGGCGTAGTTTTTTCGTTAAGTTTTCTGAAGTCGATAACAATTCTCCATTTTTTGTTACCTTTTGCGTCTGGTTGTTTGGGAACAACCCAAACTGGAGAGTTGTAAGGGGAGAGAGATGGTTTTATTATCCCCTTGTTTAACATGTCGTTAACCTGGTTTTGTATTTCTCTCTTGTGTACTTGTGGAAATCTGTATTGTTTAGTGTTAATTGGTCTGTCGTCTGTTGTAGGAATTTCGTGTTTGGCCAGTGTTGTGTGACCCAATCGATCTCCGGGTAGGCAGAACAGGTGTTGGTATTTTGAGACCAATTGGAGAACGTGATCTCGCTCTGTTTCGCTGAGGTGATCTAGTTGCAGAAGAGCTTGAAGAGCTTCAAGCCTGCTCTGTTTGTTGAGTTGTACCGAGCGTACTTCTGCACGGTCTCCGTTTGAGAAATCGTGAAGGTCGCTCGGTGTGAAGTTGTCGATTGGTTTTTCGCTGATAATCTCGACTGGTATTAATTCTACCGTCGGGACTATCAGGTTTATCTCGCTATTTTGCGCGTTAATTGCGCAAAGGTACGCAATTCCGTTGTTATTTTTTACTAAAGCGTTACCCATGTAAAGACGTGGACCTGCGTCGATTCTCGGGATGTATCCCTCCTCGAGATCGGTCGGTTTCAGTCTGATGGGTACGATGAGTTTCGATCTGCCTGGTATCGTCACTCGCTCGAACGTTTCGAACGGGACTGTATGACCAGCAAATTTGATGCACGCTTCGGTGTAGAGTATATCGGCTGGCGTCCCTCTAAAGAAGACGTCACCGAGTATAGCGTCTTGCATAATCGGGAATAAATCGTCGATTACGTGGAATTCGATGTTAAATTCCTTGATTCGGATGTAACATCTACCAATTGTTTTTGCTGTCCCGTCGGTGATACCGCTAAGCTCGTATATGAGCGTCGGGTCTATCTCCGTACTTCGGGCGACAATGGAATCTTTTATGAGATTTATCTCTGCTCCAGTGTCAGCAAGAAATACAGCTTGGTTCGAATGTAGGTCTTGTGACTCTAGGGTTACGCTTGGTGGCTTACGTCTATTCGTTAATCCTAATTTTATTTTAGCTTTTCTAATTGTTACGCTCCCGTCTATTTTTTTTACGTATGCCGATCCTACGTGTTTTAGGAGTTCGGGCTTGGTGTGCGCAACTTTTGCGTCTTCTCTTAGTTCGGGTTGGACGAGCGCTCTGGTGTCCTGCCTCCCGTCACGCTGTTGCGAGAGGCGGGTCGCTCGTTTTTTTTGGAGTACGCGCTCGAAAATTTGTTCGATCTGTGTTGCGTCGAGGCTCGATTGGTAATCCGATTTTCGTGAGTTTCGGGTGTTACTACCGCTTTGTCTTTCGCGTGAATTGTCACGATCGCGTGAATTATCTCGACTGTTTCGATCGTTTCGATAATTGCGATCTCGTGAATCGTCTCGTCGCGAGTTGTTTTGATTGTCGCGTGGATTATAACTGTCGCGCGAGTTATTTTGGTAATTATCGCGATCGTTGTTGCGATAGTTGTCGCGAGAGTTGTCGCGAGAGTTGTTGCGATAGTTGTCGCGAGAGTTGTCGCAAGAGTTCTTGCGATAGTTGTCGCGAGAGTTGTCACGAGAGTTGTTGCGGTAGTTGTCGCGAGAGTTGTCGCGATAGTTGTTTCGACGATTGTCGTTCGAGTTATTTCGATAATTACCGCGTGAGTTGTTTTGGTAGTTACGACTGTTGGCGCGTGTATTTGTGTTTTCGCGTAGACGCTGTACGGAATAGCACTCGGACGTCGAGTGTGTGGAATTTTCGCGATGAACTTCGCAAAATTTAAGTCCACTGTTGTTGGCAGTCTGAGTAAATCGAACCTTTGCTTTTTCTGGAGTTTTATCTCGGGTTTCTGATTTGTGGAGTTTTGATGTTTGGTGCATTGCTTGTCTACGAATGAGTTCGTTTTCGATGTTTAATGCCTCGTCAATGGCATCTTCGAGGGTTGCAAAATTTTTTGACATAATCATATTTCCTATTTGGTCGGCTAATCCGCGAATAAAAGTTCTTATAACTGTTTGTCTTGCCTCGTTTATTCGTCCGTTTAAATAGGCCTGTTGGGCTTCAGCGCGGTAGACTTCTTTTAGCCTATTCTCGATTCGATTCGCGATTTTTCGCGTACGCGTTGCGTAGATGAGAACGGATTCGCTGTAATTTTGTGTGTTCGATTTTAATTCGGTTTCGAGGTCCGATAGCTCAACTGGTTTGTCGAAAGCGCTCTTGAGATCCCTCAAGAGTGAATCTAATGTGTCGTATGTTTTTGATTCGGTGACATCGGCTGCAACTCCCGACAGTTTAAGTTGTACTATCGTCAGGAATTGGGATCGATCGTTTTCCGCAACGAGTTTTGCAGCATTATTGCATGCGCATATGTAATTGTTAAGTGGCATATTTCTGCCATCGAAGTTCGGTACGAGATTTTGAACGTCGCGAAGCTTCATTGTGTTGGGTACGGGGTGATTATTGTCTTCATTGACCATTCTTACCTTTGATCTCTCGGATAATGCTGAGCGGAAAAAACTGTTAGCGCTACTTGTTCGTGTGCGCCGAGGCCGTTTCGGCGGACTTATTTTGATCGAGTAGAAGTGAGGAAAGAAGAAATGTCCTTCCTTTGTTTTTTCCTTATTATTATTATTTATATATATTTAAAAATGACTGAATTATTATTAATAGTTGTTGTTTCTCTTTTTCCCCTTTTTTTAATTAATAACAGCTAAATGTTATCAATGTTTTTTTTTTTGAAAAAATCGCGAGAAAAACATGAAATGATATTTTCTATACTGGATTTTGTTGCTCTTTTTTTTTGTATACGTATTTTATTTTGTTTGAATTAATAGAAAAGAATTGACTGAAGAAGTTAATTGTTTATTTGTTTCTAGTTTTTTTTTTTGTTCGTTCGAGTTGTATTATTATTATATTTTTTTTACAAAAAAGATGAATTTAATTAATTTATTATTATTTGCATGTAAAAATTTTGTTATATAACTGTAAAGGAGAAAAAACGAAGAAAATTTGAAAGTAAAAAAAAAGAAAAAAATATTTATTTTATTTATATAAAAAGGAGTTATTTATTTTTGCATATGTATATTCGCTGCCGTCTGATATGAGTCGCGTTATTGTTTTTTATTTATTTATTATATTAATATATGTGTGTTTTTTTATAATTATTAAGGAGAGAATAGGAAAATTGTTATTATTTTTTTTTATTTATGTGTGTATATACGACAGCTGACACGCGTCGTGTCAGCTGTCGGCGCTCGGTTCCCGCGGGATACTATTTCTCTTTCTTGAGAAGAAGTATTATATTTTTTTTTAAGAAAAAAAAAAAATTTTGCTACGCTTTTTTTTTTTTTAAACAGAACAAAATGTGTATATATATAAGTTGGTACTTACATTACCACGATGATTGCAAATAATAGTTGCATGGGTTTTCCTTTCCTTTTTATTATTATTATTTCCTGTTTCGTCCTTCCTTCCTTCTATTTAATAGTATTCTGACGTCCTTCCTTCCTTCTATTTCTATATATGGCGGAGGTGGATGGTGAATGATGGTGGGCGTCGAGATGTCGGCGTTTGATCGACGGTGAGTGCTGAGTCGATGTGGGGTGTGTCACAGCGGCGCCTGGTCGGTCGATGACGTACCGTCGGTACGACGGGTCACGGCGACGGCGGATCTATGTCGCGCGGTCGATGACGGCTCGCCGGAGGTAACGCCGGAAACCTTTTTTTTTCTAGCTCGGTGCACCTCGTATACGCTCACTCCGTACACTCTCACTATAATTGTTTGTTTTGCGTCCGTTTCGCGTCTTTGATGTTAATACTTAATTTTAAAGGTTAATATACGTGTTATATGCGTTAATAATATTTAGTTACTTTTATTGTTTAGCAAATGACTGCTCACTGTACTGCTATTTATTTTATTTTACACTATTTTTATTCAATTATTATTTGTTACGTACTTATTATTCACTTAATGTCTAGTTGATTATTTAATAAGTGTCTTTTCACTGTTGGGTTTTTTTTTATTCACTGTGTTGTTTCTTTTCCACTTTTATTATCCTTTGTTCACTGTATGTCACTGTTGTGTGTTTTTTCCTGGTTCACTGTTTGTATTTTTTTACTTTTGGTTTTTTTTTTTTTTGGTGCGAGCGCGGCTCGAGCACGATCGTCGGTTCCGGGTTTGTGTGAGCTGCGGCTCGAACACAAATGTCGCGAAAAGATGTTTTTTTTTTTTTATAAAATGTTAAAAAAATTTTTTTTTTTTTTAAATGCAGGCGTGTTTGGATGGTTCGTCACTTCTGACACCAATGTGACGGATGTACACGGTGTCAATTTTTTTTTTTTAACCGTTAAAAACTTTATTTTTTGTATTTTTTTTTTAATGTGGACGTGTTTATGTGGTTCCGGCACTTCTGACACCAATGTGACGGATGGTCGATGGGTCAGGCACTGCTAGTATAAATGAAGTCGAAGAAGATGATGTGGAAATATACTGGTTCTTTATTAGTCGGAGAGTGTAATAATTCGGAAGGTATAAATCGGAGAGTACCGTTCGCGGTGTCGGTCGGAGCTGAACTGTCGTGAAGCGGGCGCGAAGCTGAGGGCTTCGCGCTCGCTTGACAATGGAATAAAGAGTCACGGAGTATTTAGTCTAATAGATAAGTAGCCGCTCGCGGCGGTCCGGATGCACAATAGCCTTAAGGGCTTCTTTGAAGAGCGTATCGAACGGAAACTCCGTATCGATACGCTCGAATAAATATTCGAAGTTAAAAGAATGAAATGTTAGGCTGCGGCCGTTACACCTAGAGCAATCTGACTTTTTAAAAAAACGCAAAAAACATATTTTTGAAAAAATGTCTCGGGCGGGAATCGAACCCACGCCTCCGGTAAAATACGACTAAAATAATTCTTCATCATATTATAAGCAAAATATTTTTGAAAAATAGTCTTTTAAAGCCCAGAGCGATCTGACTTTTCAAAAAAACACAGAATAATTTCAAAAATATTTTTCTCACAATTTTTTAACAAATTTTACGAATATTTTTCGTGCAATCATTAACAATTATATTATCACATAATTATAGGCTATCGTGAGCTCATGGACGCTATTGAGGAAGTGGAGATGGCTCTCCATGCACAACGCACCGTAAATCGTAAGCTTTCAAATTATGCACATCTGAGACATGAAATAAAATTTTTAAAACCGCAGTTTCGCCGACGGAGAATGGCGGCGGCGGCGGCGGTGATACTGCCTGTACTGTGGACGTGGTGGAACACCCACAGCAAACGGCGGATCTCTCGTTACAGCGTAAGTACTTGAAAATACATATAAATTGTACTAGACAAATTGACTATTTATACTTATTTAGAATTTATTTTTTCAGCATCTGTAACAGAGAATCACGAAGAGGCGACCTACTCAACAATAACGGTTTCCAGCGCAGACAGTGACATACCTATCACAAGATCTGCGGTAGACGAAGGGGAGGTTTTCCCTGAGAATCAACTAGGCCTCTATGATGGATTGTGGCCGATTAATGAAGAAGAAGAAGAGGAGCAATGTTTCGGAGAATTGGTCGCTGGATTCAACAGCTCCCCGATGCTAACTCAGGTAAATATTTTTACTTTGGTGCTAAGTTAAAAAAGTAAGTAGAAGTTTTTTTGTGATACAGGGACTTGGGCAGCCCATTTTATTGACGATGAAGATACTTTATAAGCGTGTCAAATTCTGAATGAGGTACTCCTTATAATTATCTATAATTTTCTATAGTAGTTAGCCTCAACAAATTCCGGATGTTCATACGTATTTTGCTTTTTGCAGAAACGCAGATAGGATCCGGTAGACCGCGAAACAGAGCTAACAACGAGCCGTTTGGAGACGTGCAGCCACCCGGAGCCCGCTTAGAAATTCTTCAGAATATCCCGCGTTATTTTAGTTTCGGGGCCGTGAACTAACAATACGTATTCGTCAGCCACCCTCAGGAACTAGTGTTATGAATTGGCTTCAAGGACCTTTCGCGATCTGTTGACGCAAATAACTGTCAATTGCGAGGGCGGCGATTACGCAGGCATCTCATACACATCAAGTAGTTTAACCCACGGTGCTGAATGGCTTTCTTTTCGACCAGTTCGGGACTACACCTTTGAAGATATATGGCAATTAATAACTAGCGTCGCCCAAAGCGCAGCATCTATGAATATCGATGACTCATGTAATATTAAAGTGTGCATTGTCAAGGGTGTCGAGGGTAGAGGAAGAAAGGGTTTAACGTACGCGGGTGTTGCAAAGAAATCTATTCTAACGATCCGCAACGATGATCAGTTATGTCTGCCTCGTTCATTAGTAGCAGCTTTAGCATACGCCGAACGCGGTGAAATACGAACAGGAGAGCTACACGCCGAGTGGCAACGTATTAGGCAGGTAAATGGTTCATTGCAAAGAGAGAGAGCACTTGAGCTTACCAGAGCTGCAAATGTCGATGTACCGCGAGATGGATGTGGTATACATGAGATTACACTCTATCAAGACTATTTGGCGCAGGACGGTATTGCGATTGTAGTTTTTGAGTTTCTGACTTTAGGTCGTCGTAAAAAAACAGCCCTGTTCAATGGTATACAAAAAGTTTTGGATTCTGCAGGAGAAATTCGGCACACTCTATATATCTTATACTACGAACGTTCACATCATTTCGAACCAATTCTAAACCTCAGAGCAGCTGTCGATAGTTCGGGGTTTTGCACGGTTTGCAATACGTCATATCGCGTGTTTAATCATCGATGCTCGAAAGCACAATGCCCACGGTGCGGGGCAACACCGCGATGCAACGCTGACTCAAACGATACGATCAGGTGCGTCGCATGCAATCGCGACTTTTTCGGGAAAGAATGTTTGCGTAATCATAGATCGGGGAAAGTAACTATGAGCGGGGGTCGCGGTAGAAAACCCTCTGTTTGCGAATCTCTTCATCGCTGCCGTAAATGCTTCCAGCCAATAAGACCTTTGGAGAAAAAAAGGAAGCACGTTTGCGGTGTAGGCTTCTGCAAAATATGTAGATCGATACAGCCATTTAATCATTTATGTTTTATCAGGCCAATACGAGGTTCTGTAGATGCAAAAATTATTTTTATTTTCTATGATTTTGAAACACAGCAGTGCACATCTGTGAAGGGTGATGCACGTACATTCGTTCACGAACCGAGCCTATGTGTTGCCCAGCGCGTTTGTTCAATGTGCTGTCACAATGATTCTATAGACGAACCGTGCGAGCATTGCGGCATACATGAGTTTGTATTCAAACATAATCCTGTAGGGCAGCTTGTAGAGCTAGCCATGGAGGCTGTAGGAGGGTTTTCGCGTACAATTGTAATCGCTCATAATGCAGGGGGCTTTGACGCGCAGTTCATTTTACGCTATCTGATCGAAGAGAAAAAATGCGACTTCCCTCACTGATAATGAACGGCACGAAGATTATCACAATGCGGCTCGGAAAATTAGTATTTCTCGACAGTTTGCACTACTTCCACATGCCTCTGAGTGCGCTACCAAAAGCGTTCGGACTAACGGGCACTATTGCAAAGGGTACTTTTCCCCACTTGTTCAATGTGCCGGAAAATCAAAATTATGTGGGACCTCTGCCTGCTCTAGAATTTTATTCTCCTGACACGATGCGTACAGCGGACCGCGAAAAATTACTTGCCTGGTACCGCGAATTGCAAGACGCCGATTATGTGTTCGATTTTGCCAAAGAAATTGTAAACTACTGTTCAATGGATGTTACGATATTGAGGCGTGCCTGTATAGTTTTTCGCGATATGTTCATAGCCAGCGGCAGTGTCTGTCCTTTTAACGAGAGCACGACGATAGCGTCAGCCTGTTTTCGTATTTTTCGAAAAATATTTCTGAACGACAATACAATCGGCATTATCCTGACAACTGGCTATAGATGGGCCCATAATCAATCAAAAAAGGCAGTGTCGTGGCTCATGTGGATGGAGCATTCACTCGGTCATAACATTATTCACGCAGGACGCGCACGCGAGTTTAAGTTACCACAGAATCTATTAGTAGATGGGTACTACGAGACCCCTGACAATGCACATGTATTACAGTTTCACGGCTGCTATTGGCACGGGTGCCAGCGCTGCTTCCTTGTAAATAGACATCGCCGGCAAACTGATGGAGCGTCAATGGACGAACGCCTAGAGAAAACTATTGCGATAAGTAATAGAATTCGGGCTGCAGGTTACGCGTTAACGGAAATTTGGGAGTGCGAATTTGACAGTATGCTAAAACAAAACGCGGAAATGCAGGCATTCGTGCAGGATCAAACTTTGGGTACGCTGCAGCCCCTCAACCCCCGTGACGCATTCTTCGGTGGCCGTACAGAAAATATGGTAACGCTCTATGACGTAAAAGACACAGAGCAAATAAGATACGTCGACGTTTGGTCTTTGTATCCATACATTTGTAAGTATGGTAAATACCCTGTAGGCCATCCGAAAGTCTATGTGGGTGACGAGTGTATGGAATTGTCGGGGACTGATAACACAGATCTATCGCGTATCGAAGGGCTTGTCAAATGCACTGTATTGCCACCGCGGAGTCTTTATCATCCTGTACTGCCAGTGCGTATGCATCACCGCCTGTTATTCGCTCTGTGTCGTAGTTGTAGCGAAGCTATGAGTCTAGAAGAGTGTACACACGATGATCCTGCAGAGCGGGCATTCGACGGTACGTGGGTGATCGATGAGTTACGAAAAGCTGTGTCGTGTGGGTACAAGGTCATGCGTATTACCGAAATTTGGCAATACGAGATAGCGCAGTATAACAGAGATACGCGGACGGGGGGCCTTTTTGCTGAATACATTAATACATTTTTGAAGATCAAATAAGAGGCCAGTGGTTGGCCCGAAAGCAGTATGGAGGAGGACTCAGCGGCTCAAGACCGCTATCTAGCTGATTTTGAGCTGTCTGAAGGTATTAAGCTGGATCGCGGATCTATAGCGAAAAATCCGGGGTTAAGATCGGTGGCTAAGTTCTGCCTGAATTCATTTTGGGGAAAGTTCGGACAGCGGGAAAATCTGCCGCAGACTGTAATAGTTTCAACGCGTGAAAAACTCATGGAGTTATTGACAGACCCTGAATACGAAATCACGGGTATCCTCCCCGTAAATAATCAAATATTGTATGTAAATTATGTAAAAAGTAAGGATGCTGTGACGCCTTCGGGTATGGCGAATACTGTTATCGCAGCGTATACGACAGCTCAGGCCCGCTTGAAGTTGTACAGTTATCTCGAGCGTCTGGATCGCCGTGTCTTGTACTGCGACACTGATTCGGTAATTTACGTGACAAAGAACGAACCAGGCGAATACGAGCCCCCCATAGGGCAACTTTTAGGAGATTTAACCTACGAGCTAAGTTCCTACGGCCCCGGAAGCTATATTAAATCTTTTATTTCGGGAGGTCCTAAATTTTATTCGTTTATAGTACGTGCCCCTGACGGCACAGAAAGCGAGGTTTGTAAAGTCAAAGGCATAACGTTAAATTTTGCAAATACATCGCTGATAAATTATCAGTCGATACGCTCCTTTGTAATCGGCGAGAGAGAAGAGCCTATTGTGCTGCACTATAACGCAATTCGACGCACGGCGTTTCATCAGGTGGTCACACGGCCAGAAATAAAATCTTGTAAACCATCGAGTGTCAAGCGAAGGCGCGATGGTGAATACGGCTCTCTACCTTACGGCTAAAAAAGTTAACAATATTTTATCTCTTCATGGAAATAATAATTATACAATTGGGAAATAAAGCGATCTGAAGGCTCCTTTATCATCTACAGCAGTACCAAGATTTCATTCAATCGTCGAGATGGACACGCGGTGGAAACATCCCTGCACGGCTATTGTATGCGGCCCAACCGGTTGCGGTAAAACATACTTTGTGAAAAAGTTTCTAAAATTTATTTCGCGTATGAACAGTGAGCCCTTCGAGAGAATTATTTTTTATTATTCCGAGTGGCAGCCGGCATACGCGGAGTATGGTACATCGATAGAATTTCACGAAGGTTTGCCACAGGCCGCTGATTACGCGAACGATCCGCGCGCCAAGCTCATAGTTATCGATGATTTGATGCGCGAGGCATCGAACAACAGTGTTATTGACCTTTTCACCAAAGGCAGTCATCATAAAAACTTAAGTGTTATTTTTATAACGCAAAACTTATTCCACCAAGGTCACGGTCAACGGGATATTTCGCTGAACGCTAATTATATCGTTGTCTTCAAAAATCCTCGTGATCGCGCTCAAATACAGCACTTGGCGCGTCAAGTATATCCGGAAAATCCTCGCTTTTTGCAAGAGGTTTATCATGACGCAACATCTAAGCCACACGGTTATTTGTTGCTAGATTTGAAACAAGCAACACCTGATAATTGTAGATTTCGTACCTGCATCTTTCCCGACGATCCCCATCATTTTGTGAACGTGCCGCGAAAGAAATTGAAAAGCAGCTGTACTTCCGGGGAACTACCAGTTTTGCGTTTATGATGACGAATAACGGATCGCTACGCTACAAAAAGAACGTTGCGATATCGACTGCCCTTCGGTATTCCAGCAAGGAGCAATGTAAGTCAGATTCAAACGTTAATCGCTGTATTGTCGATTGCGTATTGTACATTCTTCGTAACAACGCGACTCTAAAGGCTTCGGAGACGCCACGTAGAAAAGCAGTGATTTGCCCGAATAATTATCAGTCAGCCTCTTGTAATGGCCCGTGACGGATCACCACTCTGCAAGAAGCACATTGCGATATTGCGAGCCCTTCAACATTTCAACAAGGATCAACGTGAAGCCTTTTTACGTAAAGCAGATCCTCGTATAATACGGTGCATCTGCGAGTGCGCATTGAACATTCTTCATGGTAATGTACCTCTGAAGTCGAATCAGAGGAAAAAACTACGTCGACACGCGTCTATTCTTCGTCGCTTAGCTGCAAGAAAAGGCTGTTGGAAGAGTAAAAAGCGAATCGTGGTTCAGAGTGGCGGATTCCTGCCTCTTTTGCTTGCACCAATTTTGGGCACCGTCCTGTCAAATTTGATTGGTGGGCGCTGATAATGGAACACGCAAGAAAAATGGTACTAGTGCCGGAGGAGAATCTATTACAGATGAGCGCACAAAGTATCCGACAACCTGTTTTTGCCGCTGACGTGACGCATTCGCCAGAGGCACAAGCTATTGGAGCCACCTTGAGTAGATTGGACGCTGAAATGAATGAAATCTTGAATTCTAATAAATATAAGGATGAGAGAGAAAAGTGGACCGCATATCTGACTGTACTACAACGCTATCTTCATTTTGTCGATGGTGAGCGATTTCATCAGCAGCTTGATCTCATGAAAACGAAAGTACCCGCTTTGAAGGAGGAGGAGGAGGAGGAGGAGGGGAAGGAGGAGGAGGGTGAAAAAAAGACTCCTCGCCAGGCATGAATGACTCCATCATAATTGAAAGCGTACCACAAAAATTTCGGAACAAAGCGAAACTTCTACTGCGTCGCTTGCACGATGCACCATCGTCAAAATTTTCTTGGAACCCCGCAGGAATCGTTTCTATCGAGGGAAAACCAATCAAGGATTCGAATATTGTTGACCTCGTGAACGATGCTATGCGAGCAAGAAAAGTCCCAAAACCAGCGGGACGCAAAACCTTCGCAAATTTTTCGAGAACGATACAAACACCTCGAGAATTTGTGGGAAATGAGGAACTGTGGGCGGAATCAAGGGCCAATTCAACATTACGGGCGCATGCAAGCGGTAACAGTGAAGCCGAGGATATCAACGATACCAGCGATCAGTCTTCGTAGTACAGCGACGATAAGAGCACCGAAGCTAGACGTGGTGTGCAGAGTGGTTCTGGTAGTTATAGCAAGAAAAGACGTGTAACTTGGGCTAGGCTTAAATTATAAACATGAAAATATTGGAAAAAGTGTACTTTGATCCCTCCCATGAAGCATCATTTTCGGGCAGTGCCAAATTGCTGCACGCGGGTCGGAAGAAAAAAATCTCCGGTAAAAAGACGCTACAGTGGCTCGAGTCTCAGGATGCTTACACAAAGCATAAGCCTGTGAGACGCAGGTTTCCACGACGCTTTTACAACGTGCGTAACATTGACGATGTTTGGGAGGCTGATCTTGTAGATCTTCGTTCTATCAAGGATTACAACGATGGCTATGTTTATCTTCTTGTGGTCATAGATGTTCTTAGTAAATATGCATGGGTCGAGCCTCTACATGATAAGGCTACTACGACTGTGACTAAAGCACTCACGCGTATACTATCACAAAAAGTCAGTAATGGTAGATCGCCGATTTGTCTCCAGTCGGATAGAGGTAAGGAGTTTATAGGTTCCGCATTCCAGGCTTTCTTGAAGAAGAAGAACATTCAGTTTCGCGCTGCAAGAAACCCCGATATAAAAGCCGCTGTCGTGGAGCGATTTAATAGAACTCTAAAAGAAAGAATGTGGCGTTATTTCACGTACTCTAGAGAGAAACGTTACATTGACGTTCTGCAAGATATCGTCTCGGCATACAATCATGCGCAACATAGCAGTATAAAAATGGCTCCAGCCTCTGTGACGCTTGCTACAGCTGCTAGGGCTCGGGCTAATCTGATACAGCGATACAAGGATCCGGAATATCCAAGGCAACCTCCTAAATACAGGGTAGGCGATATTGTACGCATCAGTAGCGCAAAGGCAGCCTTTGCAAAAGGTTACGAGAGCGGCTGGAGCAGCGAGCTATTTAAAATACACCGTGTATCATACACCAGACGACCTGTGGTATACATTTTGCGGGATCTTCAAGACGAGGATATCGACGGTATCTTTTACGAACCGGAATTATCGAGAGTGCAAACGGTTGTCGGGTCCGCGAAGAAGAATAAGAAAGGAAAATCAAAATGAAAGACGAGTTTTATATTGTTTTGCCCAGCAACAGCAGTATGCAATATTATCCTGATAATAAGACAACGCGATACACTACTCATTTACCGCAGTGCTTGACTTTGCACGGTGATTGGGCTGTTTCTTTAGCCGAAATCCAAATACCCCTGACAATGATGCATGTACCGCCTGAGGGTGAGCAGAATTTTATCAACTTTGTAACGAATGCGGTGACGCCTGATACAGGTGGTGGTGGTGGTGGTGTCGACGTGAGCTATAAAGAAGATAGAGTTTCCGTGCCTCCTGGCGTGTACCGTAGTATAGACAAATTACTCGAAACAATTAACGATACACCATGCGTGTCCGGGCACTTGAGGTTTCAATGTCGCCGCAATGGATACGTGGCGGTAGCACGTATCTGCAACACATGTACGAATTTGGAGCACTCTTTCTATTTTTCCGCAGTATTGAACAAAATTTTAGGATTCTCCCATAGCCGAGGCATCGTAGTTCGAAGTGACACTGAGTACACTGATCAGCGGGCCGCTGGTCTAACCAATGGGATTCCTAATATGCTCTTCGTTTACACCGATATATGTGAGCCATACATCACGGGAGGTGTGCACACACCTCTACTGCGAGTCGTGCCGTCTACTGTCACGGATAATTACAATTACGGCTCTGTCAAAATTAGAAACTTTTCGCCACCGCGCTTTATACCACTATTGCGTACGAATTTTCAAACGATAACTATCGATATAAGGAATGAGTTTGGTGAGTCGATACCATTTGAGTACGGGACGTTGACGGTGACATTACACTTTCGACGCATAGATTGACTCGCGAGATGGATTATTACGACACATACTTTGACACAGAGATAGGCGGGGGAGGGAGGGCGGGCTATGGCGGTATCAGTCATGTCTACATTGGGTCACCGAACCAGCGAGGCCACGGTATTGGTAGTTTCCTCGGAGGTCTCTTTCGCCGTATCATACCGCTCTTGAAACAAGGAGCCCGGACAGTCGGCAAAGAAGCACTACGTTCTGGTATCAATGCAGCCAATGACATATTGGATAGGGGAATTCATCCACGAGAGGCCTTTAAAACGCGCATGCGCGAATCAGCCACAAATCTAAAGAGGAAAGCCGAGGAAAAAATTGATAACCTTATGCAGGGCTCAGGCTATAAAGCAACTAAAATTAATAATCTACTGCATTCGCTTGGTGGTAGCGCAGCACGTCGCGTCGGTGTGAAGAAAAGAAAGAAACCGCTGACGTCGAAAAAACGCTCGGGGCACGTGAAGAAGAAGAGGAGAGGAGGAAAGAAAAAGGCAGTGAAAAGAAGGAAGACAAGTGACAAGAAGAAGAAGAGGAAGAAACCAAGAACGGTATCTGACATTTTTGCTTAGATAGACAGACACCTGAGAAAAAATGGCATTCTTACACGCTCATTCGTGTGAATGTCTAAAGTCGGAGCTCTAACTATTCACACTACCACCGACCCAAACTACGATTGAGGGGACGCAATGGGTGTACTATAAGCCAATTTCATCGTTGACAGATAACTCGCCTATCGAATTTGTAGTGCCGGGGCAGGGCGATGAGTATATTGATCTTGCCCATACTATGCTGAGTATGCTTGTTGAAATAATACCACCTCCGAAGCCCAAAGAAGGCGAGGCACCTAAAGCAGGCCCCGTTAATAATTTGCTGCTTTCAATGTTCAATCAGATCGATGTGTTCTTGAATCAGAAACTTGTATCGCTGCCTAATAACGCGTACGCATACAGCGCATACATTGAAACGCTCTTAAATTATGGAGATGACGCGAAGACCTCTCATCTCACAAGTGTTCTCTGGTACGACGATTCACACGGTGGAATGGATGATGTCGGTGATGCTAATACGGGCCTGGCTATGCGAAGAGGTCTTATGAATGCTAGTGGTAATCAGATTGATCTCCTCGGACACCTTCACTGCGACATTTTTAATCAGGAGAGATTTTTGATAAATGGTGTTGAGATGCGTATACGTCTCGTGCGCGCCAACGATGCTTTCTGCCTTATGAGCCCTTCGAAAGACTGCAGCATGAAGATTGTCGAAGCATCGCTCCTTGTACGGCGCGCCAAGATAGCACCCGGTATACTCCTGGCCCACGCAAGGGCTCTCTCCAAATCTACGGCCAAGTATCCAATGACTCGTGTGGAGGTTAAAGCAGTATCGCTGCATGCGGGCGTTCACGGCGATACTCTGAATAATATCATACTGGGGCAACTACCTAAGCGTATAATTATCGGATTTGTCGATAATAGAGCCTTTAACGGCGATCGCACACTGAATCCCTTTAACTTTCAAAATTATAAAATCAATTATCTTTCTTTGTATGCTGACGGTGTGCAGATACCGTCAAAGCCTCTGCAGCCCGACTTTGGAGCGAGAGAACAATACGTGGATGCGTATCACACATTATTCTCCGGCACTGGTATTCACTTTCTCAACCAGGGTAATTGTATTTCACGCACCGCTTACCCTAATGGCTATTGTCTATTTGCATTTGACCTAACGCCCGATCTTTCGGCAAATAGTAATACTCATTGGAATTTGGTGAAACACGGCAGTGTCAGAATAGAAGTCCGTTTCGAAGAAGTTCTAAAAACAACGCTTAACTGTATTGTGTATGCGGAATATGACAATGTGTTGGAGATTGACTCGTCCCGACAAGTAATTGTAGATTTCAGCGGATAGTGAACTATTTCGGCTGAGCCTTCAGTATTCTCCGAGAACTCGAGGCGACAGGTCAGCATCATGGCTGTTGTAATTGATATACAGAGTCTAAAGGATAAATTCAATCATTTTACACCGAAAGAAGTGGCTGTCACCTCGGTGCATTCAACATACTTTGGTCACTGGATAGTAAAACAGCCCTATGCCCATGACGACCTATCACCTGCTATAAAAAGGCAAAATACGTGGCTGCAGAGCAACCATCACGGTATTGCATGGTCTGAAGGCGATACATCTGTGCAAGCGATCGAGCTTATTCTGAAGAAAATTGCTTCAGAAGTTGATCGAATATTCACCAGAGGCTCCGACAAAGCATCATACCTAGCAAGACTCACAGGGTGTTTTATCATAAATTTGGAAGAAGACGACGAAGTACCATCATTCCGTAGCCTACCGGCGGGTAATACACGCTGTATATATCACGGACTGTTGCGCAAAAACCACACATATACGTGCGCTCTAGACAACGCGACAAAGATCAAAGCGTGGCTCTGTCATAGTGACCGCTTCGATTCTTTGTGGGAATATCGCACTACTACTAGCTGGAGGGTTGGCTTGTCAGAGTGTGCTACTGAAGAAAAACCCTCTGTTGCTGTCTGCTGTTATGAACAGCCTTCAAATTTTACAATCTCTCCGGAACATAAAGGATCATACAGTAGGCGTGTATCCGGCAGATCGTATCCCGAAGGTGTGGACGAAACCGACAACCATCGTTGTTAATACCGATGGACACAAGCTACCCGGGACCCACTGGGTCGCCATGTACGTCGATCGAAATGGCCATGGATGGTTCTTCGACAGCTACGGTCTCCCGCCAATCATCCCACAGCATCTCATACGGCTCCGAAGAAACTGCAAATTCTTCCGATGCAGCAGTATTCAACTTCAATGTCCGGATTCGCAATGTTGCGGACAGTATTGCGTTATGTTTCTTCATTATATGTGTACTGGTCTCGGCATTAATAAGTTTAGAAACGTATTTTCAAATAATTTGTCAAGAAACGATTCAATAGTCTATGATTATTATAATGCATTCATCAATAATCGCGAATTTAAGTCGCAGGGTAAAACTTTCAGTATGGGGGCTGCCGTAGGTGGCAGCTACAAAATAAATAGCTTTAGTGATAAGTGTTTGCATTGCATACAGGGCTGTTGCCCCGCGCTCGAGTTTTGTGAATATTATGCTTATAAAATAAAAAATTAATAAAAATTCCTTTCACTATCTACTCTGTTTTCCTATCCCTCATTAAAAAAAAGTTCATTTCAGCAAGATATTATATTTCTTCTTGGAATCGTCTCTCTACCTCGACATCGCAACAGTCATACGTGAGCAGAGGCCTTTTGGAGCTGCTAAAAAGCTAATGTCAGCATATTTTATATTTTTTCCTGGAATCACAAAAACCCCGCGTGACCAGAGACGACCTTTTCGAGCTGCTAACAAAGCTGATTTCAGCAGATATTATATTTCTTCTTCGAGTCGGCTCTTTATCCCTATGTGACAAAGGCTGCACGTGGTCAGAGACGTTTTCGAGCTGATTTCAGCAGATATTATATTTCGTTTTTGATTCGGTATGGCGTGGAGGAAGCGCTATGAGTCACGAATTACTTGTGGAGGGGGAGACGGTGACGGAATATTCATATTGTCCTCTTGTGAGCAGACATCAGTCGTGGTCGAGCCGTGAAAGAGGTACAAAATCAAACTCTCGTGCAAAACTATCTCGCTCCATAGAAGTTAATGCAACGGAAACGGATCGAATTAAAAGTGCGCATAGAAAAACACTTACACGACATTGCAAAATTAAAATCGTCGATACGCGCAAGATCAGAGTTTCGACGTGTGATACGGAAGCTACAAGAACTCAATCTCCACAATGGATCTCACTCAAATCAACAAAGTGGGCATGCTTGCATCGTTTCTACCAGTCAAAAAACTATCCGATCTGGCACTTGAAAAAAACTACGAGGTCACTGATATAAGATGTGTAAAAACATCATTTGGCTCGAGGATCATCATTGACATCGAGGAATCATTTACTTGCTACCTCCCTGCGAGATTCGTCAAGGTCTTCGAGGACGACGCCAATCTGCTGCACCAGATGACTGCTGCCGCGCATGAGAAAAAACTACTCATGCAATACTACGGAACAAGGTATAATAACCTGGAGTTCAAGCCCGTCCGCCCAACGGAGAGCTCATAGTTATTGGGTATGAGCTGCTGTGGTCAATCTTGTTCTTGGGAGTTGGATAATTCAACAGTACCGGGAGGAGAAGAAGAAGACGTTGTTCCAGTCATAGCCAGCAACGTCCATAATAGTTAAAATATATTATCGTGCTTGGCTCATGTACAAATAAATAAATAACAGATTATCGGTAAAATTGATTTATTTCTTCTTTTATACGATGCAAAATATACTCTCAACGCCTATCCCCTCTAATCGCATAAAAAATGTACACGTAGCAATATTTTTATCATAAAGCTGGAGGGGATAGTCCATCATACCGTCACTGGGCAAAAGTGTACTCTTGGCACAGTTGTGTTCACGTTGTTGTAGAATGAACGGTTACTCGGAGGGGGTACATAAAGTGATACAAATAATCACGATTTGCATCGTTGAAAAATTATATCAGGGATTGGGGGAGATGCAAACAGTAGTGGATGGAGAACGCTGGTCGCAGCGCTGCACAGCAGGCGTTTCGATAATAAATTCCTATCTGGAATATCTGGATCCTTCGACGGCGTTTTATCAGGGAATAAGGTCAGAAGTGGCACATTTGGAGGCTGTCCAGTTCGAGTTGGAATAAAAAATGAAGAGGCGTATCCGATTTCAATCTGCACGTGCAATATTGCTGACGAAATAAAAAATGAAGAGGCGTATCCAATTTCAATCTGCACGTGCAATATTGCTTACGGTTGCTGCTGCTGCGTGATAACAACTTCAGCGGTGCAGCTTAGTCTTCTGCTGCCTGTTGAGAGCGTAAAACGTATTCGCGGATTTCAACGACAATATGCACAGGCCACATCCGGTGTTTGACGTGCCCGGTACAGATCTGGTGTTTGATATTCTGTATTTAGAAGATAAGGATGGTGAATTATTGCCGAAAGAGGTGTGTGTGTGTTCGGTGGATGAAGCACAGCGTCGAATGTTGTGGTTGGTCTCTCCGCCTCATATCATCGAGGTATTGCCGCCCCTGATACAATAAGAACATCCACGGTTTACACTGGCTGAGTGGTTGGCTACAAGGGGACGGCATCACGCTCGCCGAGCTGTATGAAAAATTACGCGAAATTGCGAAAAGTGTTGGCGAACAATCTCGACTGTACGCAGTAGGTGAACCGACTGTACAAATCTTAGAACAGGTCACAGGACGCAAAATCATAAACTTGAGCAAATGCGTCGGTTGTCCATCATCATCCGATTGTCCATCATTCGATGTTCCGTCGCCGAAGACATCAGAAGTGTACTGCCCGTGGCATCGTTTCCTACAGACGAAGTCCAGAGGTGCTCAGTGTGCTCTACAGAACGTTAAAAAACTCCAGTGTTACCTTAACGAGCTCCGATCTTCTTCTTCTTCTTCTTCTTTTCGCTAACCCGTAAAGTGGATTATGTATTTGAAAAAATTGGCGAAGCTCAATGACACCGGTCGCGTACCGTCCCACCTACCATATAAAAGCATTGCGGAACTGGAGCTTCAAAAGATATATAGAATCTCAAGAATGAGGATGGTCAACACCAAGCACGGGAGACAAGTGATTGCCGATATTGGCTTGGATTTCAGTGTCTTCATGCCCCTAAGGGTTAGTTTCTTTCTGAACTATAATAGCGAAGTGTTCAACGAAATAGCAGAACTTTGTGAAAAAAAGAGTGTAGGGCTACGCTATTTGGGCTCCGTATATAATCGTGTTGAATTCATCGATCTAAATTGTACATGAAACCTAGCTTTAAGAAATATGTAACTCTATGCATAATAAAATAAAAAAGAAAAAAAGCGGTGCACTATGACGACAGCTCACACGCACACCCTCTCACTCTCACACCCACAACCTCCAACACATACTCTGTGCTGGAGGAGTGGGGGTAAGAGTGGGACTGCTGCGCATCCTATCCCCACTCTTACCCCCACCACCTCAAACTACGGGCTCGAGGAGTGGGGATAGGAGTGGGGGTCGCCATAGTGCACCGCATACTACTCTTTTCTGTGAGGAAGCCATAAAATAGTACATTGAGATACTCGTGCTGTGAAGCGAGCTATGTACGCACGCTATGAAGTTCGCCTCACTTCACAGCATGCGTACATAGTTCGCTATACGGCACGAGTATCGCATACTATTTTTTGTAAAAAATGCAGAAAAAGTGCACTCATGACCCTTTGGAGTCCAAGGGCGAAACCCGGTGGGGTTCTGGCCAGGGGGTGTAGGGGGGGAGTACCAAAAAAATTACAAAAAAAACTTTAGAAAGAAATAAACAAGTACAAAAAAAATATGTTCTTACATCACAACTTTTTTGATTTAAAAAAAAGTATTTTTGTCGTTTTTCTTATTTTTTGGAATTTTTTTTTTATTTTTAAAAATCTTTTTGGACTTTTTTTTAATTTTTGAGATGCAAAAAAAAAATGTTGGACTTTTTAAAAAAATGTTTGGGTCTTTTAAAACTTTAAAAAATTTTTTTTTGGGTTTTTCAAAACTTTTTTTTAGGTTTTTAAATACATTTTTTTGTTTTTTTTTGCGTTTTTTTAAACTTTTTTTAAAATTCTTTTTGGGTGTTACGTCCTGACCCTTCATTAACACATTTTCTTTCGATAAGCTATCGTTTTATTACTTCTCAAAAGAAATATTAATTCTCCGACGGAAGAAACCCAGACATTAAAATCATACGACCGGATAATAAATATCATATTTCTGCAAATTCACATCCGCTAACGACGATTCACGAGTTCTAACCGCTTTTACCCAAGAACGCAACGCCATACTTTTATTCGCGCGAGCTGTGCGAACTCAGCGTTTCGGGCCGCCTCGCAACGGGCGAGCTCTTTCCAACTTTTAGTCAGTCTAACATCAAACTTCGAACGATTAACATATAATCAAACTGGGTATCTTCCACCGGAGTAAAAACCTATAAATTTGTAACACTTACGCCAACACAAATATTGTACAACGTTTAAAACTCTTTTTATTGTTTAATAAATACGCATATTTAAACTCGAAACGGGATTTTGAATCTTATTCGAGGAACGAACCCCAACTAAATAAAAAAATAACAACGTCCAGTACAACCGCGTGCTCTCAAGTTAAACCTTTTGGACAAGTATTCACCACTGAGTCGCCGCCGGTCTAGGTTGAAACGAATACCAGTACCTCTGGACCTACCGCGAACAAGTTTCAATATACCTCTGAGCCGACAAGTTTAAAATCAAAAATATTTCGCGAAAGACAATCCGAGACGTAACATAAAAGTGGTATCAGAAGTGGGATTCGTCCTCCTCGAGTCCGAGTTAATTAGTGTTGTGCATAAAAAAAAAAAAAAAAAAAAAAGAGAGAAGAAAGAAAAATCAAAGGAAAAATCCGCAAATCTATTGCTTATTGGAACAAAGTAGAAGGAAGAAAATAATATAGCCAATAGACGAACAAAACGCAGACAAACATGATCTCGTCCGTTCTAACCATTTTAACCCTATTGGCTGGACTCACGTAAGTACCCCTTTATTTAACGTTATTATTATACACTGCTCGTTCGACGGATACCCCAGTATCCGAAAGGCTCATACTCTTATAAATTTTATCGAAGTTTATTATTCATTCCATTTAAAATCAAGAAAATTTTTACAAGAAAAATCAGGAGAACAAGAAAACTTTTTCTTGCTTTTCCCTTTTATTTTCAATTTTTATGAATTTTCAAGTTTTATAAGTTTTCAATTTTTATAAGTTTTCAATTTTTATGAATTTTCAAGTTTTATAAGTTTTCAATTTTTATAAGTTTTCAATTTTTATGAATTTTCAAGTTTTATAAGTTTTCAATTTTTATAAATTTTCAATTTTTATAAATTTTCAATTTTTATAAATTTTCAATTTTTATAAATTTTCAATTTTTATAAATTTTCAATTTTTATAAATTTTCAATTTTTATAAATTTTCAATTTTTATAAATTTTCAATTTTTATAAATTTTCAATTTTTATAAATTTTCAATTTTTATAAATTTTCAATTTTTATAAATTTTCAATTTTTATAAATTTTCAATTTTTATAAATTTTCAATTTTTATAAATTTTCAATTTTTATAAATTTTTAATTTTTATAAATTTTCAATTTTTATAAATTTTCAATTTTTATAAATTTTCAATTTTTATAAATTTTCAATTTTTATAAATTTTCAATTTTTATAAATTTTCAATTTTTATAAATTTTCAATTTTTATAAATTTTCAATTTTTATAAATTTTCAATTTTTATAAATTTTCAATTTTTATAAATTTTCAATTTTTATAAATTTTCAATTTTTATAAATTTTCAATTTTTATAAATTTTCAATTTTTATAAATTTTCAATTTTTATAAATTTTCAATTTTTATAAATTTTCAATTTTTATAAATTTTCAATTTTTATAAATTTTCAATTTTTATAAATTTTCAATTTTTATAAATTTTCAATTTTTATAAATTTTCAATTTTTATAAATTTTCAATTTTTATAAATTTTCAATTTTTATAAATTTTCAATTTTTATAAATTTTCAATTTTTATAAATTTTCAATTTTTATAAATTTTCAATTTTTATAAATTTTCAATTTTTATAAATTTTCAATTTTTATAAATTTTCAATTTTTATAAATTTTCAATTTTTATAAATTTTCAATTTTTATAAATTTTCAATTTTTATAAATTTTCAATTTTTATAAATTTTCAATTTTTATAAATTTTCAATTTTTATAAATTGAATTGATTTTATTTTTTCAAAATTTCCAATTTAAAAATTATTTCATGTTTCAACCTTTCAATAATATCAAAATTTCCAAATGATTTAATTTCTCAAGTTCGAATTTTTACTTTTTCTACACTATTGAATTTTTCAATTTTCAAATTACCTCGAATTAATTTATTTCGAATAATTTATCGAGGTAAATTCATCCAACTTGTAGGAATTTCGAGTTTTCTAAATTCTCCAAATTTATAAAAATTCTCGATTTATTTGATTCTTGAAATTCTGCAATTTTTTAAATTTCGAACTATTTAAAATTTCGAGATTTTGTGTTTTCAAATGTCCACTTCGTTTAAATTTTGAAGTCTCTATCTTTATGGTTTACTACTAAAATTTGCAATCTTTCAATCAATTCTATAGTTGTATAAGATGTGATAATTTGGTCAGTTGAAATTTTTTCAATCTTCTATATATATTTTTTTTTTATTAAATTATTCAAACCTTCAATTTTGAATTTTAATTTTTTTTATTTTTAAATTATTTAATTTCTCAACTTTGAAATTTTTCCTAAATGGTTGAATTTTCGAATTCCCGGGTCATTTAGACTTGAGAATTTTCTAAATTTTCATTACAAGAAATTCTTACCCATTTCAATTTATGAAATCTCAACCGCTTGAATTTATTTAATTCTAACGTACAAAAATCTACCTTTTTTTATTTAAATAACTTTTCATAAAAATTATAATCGTCTTAATTAATTCAACTAATCCAAGTTATTTAACTTCAATTTTTAAATTTATGTACTTTCCAATAAACCAGAACTGACTCGGTGTAAAATGTCTCGGCGTGCTCACACCCCCGATCCGCACTTCGAGGCACGAGAGACCGACGGTCCAAGAACCCTAAATCCTCACGCATATCTACATACCGATAGTCCTCAGAACCTCAGGTTCGATCGGAGGTCGCTCTCGGTGAACAATCTGCTTAGTCCGAACTGTTGGAATCCTTTAATTAACAACGCGTTTCAAAATTATCATCAGGCGAATCAAATGTTACAAAATTTCGATTCGGACCGGTCGACACAACAAAACTTGCGACCGCATATACCGCAAAATACGCGACCAAACGTGCAATAGAACACTTATAGAAATGACGAGGTTCGTTTCGATGAGGGCCTCGGAGCGGGTGCCTTCGGCCGGCCGAACCTGGGGAACGATCTTCCTCGCCGTCCGGCCCCACCCCATCCGGCCGACCTCGAGATGATCTCGAACTTTCGTCGGATGGATCTGCGAAGCGACAATGATTCGCTAATGAAGTCACTCATCCCGATACCTTACTTCGACGGGCAAAATATGCCGGTCGAGGAATTTACAGCGGACGTACGATACGCTATGTCCACCCTCGATATAGGAGATTTCGTTAGATTTCGTTACTTATTATATAACAAATTGAAAGGCGATGCTCGCCAACAGATTCATTCGAAACGCGCTACTTATCAATCGGTACAAGGAATCCTCGACGATTTGGAGAGAATGTATTCTCACAAAAAGAACGAATTCGCACTTCAGGTAGAACTAGCCAATATCGCTCAAGGAACTACCGAATCGTTGCACGACTATGCAGCTCGTGTGAAACGCATAATAGAACAGTTAGAACGCTGTTCAGCAGAGGGATCCCATCGAACTCAAGAAGTAATTCAAGTATTGCGCAAAGAATATCGTAGTAACGCGGTGGATAGATTCGTTAAAGGTCTACATGAATGCATAAGCGATGCCGTATTGCAAAAGGATCCAACCACAATCGAACAAGCAATGGCGTTTGCACAGGAAGCGAAAGAACTGTACGAAGATCGCGAAAGAGTTCGGCAAAATCGCGCTAAGTTCGACCACTCTTTAAACGGTCCTTTAGCTAGTCCCGACGGCATCAAACATCGAACAAACGTCAAGGCGACAAGTCGCTCTAGTCGAGATCGCAAAAGGAAAGAATCGCCTACTGGCCAAAGTCGCGAAAGAGAAGAATCTCGTTCGAGTTATAGCCGCGACCAGAGGGAATCTCGCCATCGCTCACGCTCGCGATCTCACTCGGCAGCCAGGGTGAATAAAACGGAGTCCAAGGAAGCAGAACTATTTTGCACTTATTGCAAGAAAAAGGGCCACACGATCGAACATTGTTGGCGGCTTCAAAAGCGCCGACACTACGAGAGCCTGGAACGAAAATGGGAAGAGGGCAACGCATCGCGTTCAAAAGGTAAGGACCGAGGTTCAAGCGAACAAAGAAATCGTCGATCGAATAGTAGCGACTCAGGAGACCAAAAAGGTAGGAAAATTCGCGACTATTCTAGCGAGCACTACTACAGAAATTCGTCACGAAAACAAGACTCCTCTCACGAAAAACACGGATCCAGTTCTCGTCAACGGGGAGGCGACAGGGAATCGAACGATAAACATCGTCACTCCCGTTCGCATCAACGTGACGAAACAGATAAGAACTACAGAGATGCCCGGAAAAAGAAAGGAAAAAGGATACGCTTCTCATCTTCGGACTCAAGCGACCTGGAGGATCAACGCGAGACAAAGCACCACCGTAGATCGAAACAAACCACTTCATCGAATTCGAAACAAAAGGTTGATAAATCTCGCAGCATCTCTCAAGACAGGAAGAGCTCGTATGATTCACGCTCTTCGAGAAGGAGCAGAAATAATTCGCGTAGTAAAGATCGAGAATCAGACGCTTCGTGTACGTCACAAAAATCAAAGAACGGTTCTTCGGAGCATTTAAACTGCAAGGGCGCCTGACGTGCGAGTGTGCCATCGGGCGACGACGAGAAGACACAAAAGGAGTCGAAGTCCGTCAGGCTAGTATACCAGAGACGTTACACCGACCGGAGAGCGTCGTCAGACTCAGATGTCCAGATTTAAAAGGAGGCGAAGGCAAATTTTACGTCGCCAACGGATCCGACATCTCTGTGATAAAACGACATATTCTCCCGCGTGATACCAAGGTTAACCGCAAATTAACATATGAAATTACCGGTGTAACAGAAGGCACGACACGTTCAATGGGCGAAGTCAAACTGTGCGTGAATGGTTTACTGGGGGAATTCCAAGTAGTAGCTAACAACTTCAAAATAGACGAGGACGGTATCCTCGGGCGCGACTTCTTCAGGAAACATAAAGCCAACATCAGTTACAGCCAGGGAGGAATATGTATTCCGAAGCCCTACCAAATTATACCGTTCATAGAGATGGAAGTAATCGTCGTCCCCGCCAGAACAAAAAAACTAATGAAAATAAAAATCACAAATGATTTGTCCGAAGGATATACCGGATCCATCAAGTTCGACAAGGGCATCTATTGCGGAAACGCGGTTGTCAAAAATCGCGGAGGACACGCATATTTATTCGCGATAAACAGCACGAATGAAGACGTGGGACTTGTCGTCCCGCAAATACAATTAGTGCCGTTCGACGAATATACGGAACCCGAAGGCAGGATGAGCGACGAACAAGCGCGAATCGCTCGAGTCGAAACAAATACCAGCAAGAGGGTAGAACAACTCACCTCATTATTGCGGCTAGGTCACCTCATGCAAGAAGAGCGCGACCACGTAATTTCTTTAATTAAAGAACATTCGGAAATATTCCACTTACCCGACCAGGGACTCGGAAAAACAAACGTCGTGAACCACCAAATCTACACGACCGACGAATTACCGATAAACACAAAACAATATCGCTTTCCCCAAAACATGAAGGATGAGATTAACTCCCAGGTAAAAGACATGCTGGATAAAGACATAATACAACCATCTACGTCACCGTTCAACTCACCGATCTGGATCGTCCCCAAAAAGGCCGATTCTAAAGGAAAAAAACGCTGGAGGCTAGTCGTAGACTTCAGAAAGTTGAACGAAAAAACTATCAAAGACGCTTATCCACTGCCAAATATCACTGATATCCTGGATCAATTGGGTAAAGCTCGATACTTTTCGGTTTTCGACCTCGCTTCAGGATTCCACCAAATCCCAATGGAGCCCGCAGATCAGAAAAAAACAGCATTCTCTACCCCTCACGGTCATTTCGAGTTCAACCGTATGCCCTTCGGTCTAAAGAACGCTCCCGCTACGTTCCAACGGCTTATGGATCAAGTGTTATCGGGATTACAGGGAAACGAGATGTTCGTTTATCTCGATGACATTGTAATATACTCGAACTCGCTAACCGAACACAAAAAAAATTTAAACGTCTAGCAAAACGGTTGACCAAGGCACGATTGTCACTACAACCCGATAAGTGCGAATTTCTCCGATCTGAAGTCGTGTATCTCGGACACATCATCAGTCGTGATGGCGTACGACCAAACCCGCAAAAGCTCGTCGCAGTAAAGAAATTTCCGATACCAAAAAATGAAAAAAATATAAAACAATTTTTGGGACTCGTCGGTTACTACCGACGATTCATCGAGAACTTCGCGCTAATCGCCAAACCTTTGACTAAGTTACTCAAAAAGGGTGAACCTTTTGTATGGACAGATGAACAGCAAAAGGCGTTCGAAGAGTTACGCGACAAATTATGCGAGGAACCAATACTACAATATCCAGATCATACAATGCCGTTCATTATCACGACTGACGCATCGGATTACGCGCTAGGCGCCGTCCTCAGCCAAGGCGAGGCGAGCAGCGACCTGCCTGTTGCATACCTCTCGAGGACACTCACCGATACCGAGACTCGCTACGATGCGACTAAGAAAGAAATGCTCGGAATTATTTACGCAATAGAGCAATTCAGGTCATATATTTATGGAAGGAAATTCACGCTTGTCACCGATAATAAGCCATTAACATGGATTAAAAAACTAAAAGATCCAACCTCGCAACTACGGCGGTGGGCCGAAATCCTTGACGGTTGCGACTACGAAATTAAGCATAAACCGGGGAAGTCGAATACAAACGCCGATGCCCTTTCGCGCAACCCAGTAGAGGAACCTCGGTTACCGTCCGTAGCTGTTTGCCCACTAAGAGTTCGGAAAAGAACACGAGTTTGCTCCGAAGACGAAACGTTGCCAGAGGCGAAGAAACCACGAACGTTGAGCTCCATGCCCGACGCCGATTCCGCCACGCAACCAGGAAAACCTGAAGGAAAAAATGACTACATATCTTGTGACGTGGCACGTCACAAGTTCTTCCCGCTGCCTGGCTCGAAGGCCCACCACTCACCTAGGGAATAATACCAGAATTAGGACTACAATTTAAGCAACGACTGTTAATATTGTTAACCCCCTCCCCTGACTGACCCTTATCCATTACCACCCCGTCAGTCCTCATACTCACTTATCGAAGGCCCCGTCAGCCTCCGACGCACCCACCGAAGACCCACCGAAGGCCCATCGCAGCCACCGAAGACCCATCGCAGCCATCGAAGACCCATCAAGACCATCGAAGACCAACCTGGAGGGAAATCGACCCAACAACTGAGACACAGGGGGACCTCTCAAGCACTAACCTGCAAACCAGACGACCGTCCAAACATCCAGTCCGACATCGCCAGCCCCGGGAAAAATTTCGACGAGTCGGAGCATCCTTCCCGACTCGTCTGCCAACACTGAGAAACCCGGCGACACCCTCTCGGCTCGAATCGCCGAGTATAAACCGACGAGGTGTGTCGCCCGGGTAAACACTAAATTCGGCACGCGAGCTGTCAGATGCGACACTTCGCCGACGCGCCGCATGGGATCGCCACCTCCCGGCACCGAGAATTGCTCGGAGATCGATGAGCCAATCGATCCCGAGGGTGCGCGCGCCGAACGTCGCGACGAGTCTTCTGTCGCGACGAGATATTCGCACGGCCGCGCGGCCAATCCCGACGCCCACCAACAGCCAGTCCCGAAATCGACCAATGGGAATCCGTCACCTGTACCGCTCACTTGCAAGACCGACCCTAAGGTCGGAGAAGAAGCCGGAAGCAGCGAGGCTGTCTTCACTTCGAGCCCAGGCGTGTGAACGATTAGAGTGTGTGTGATCAGAGCGACAGTTTTAAGAGATTATAAGGACATTTTAAGACGACTCGGCTATCCCCGTCGAGAGTAAGACTCCTTCCCGGAGAGTATCAACGATAAGCCATTCCCCAGGATACGATTTGGACCAGAACGGAATATTGACGACCCGGAAATCGAGACATATTAACGAGAGGAATATCGGAAGATTTGTAACCGATATAGATTGAGAGTGACCAGGTTGCGTGAGTAGCGCATAAGTTTTCCCCCGCCTGCCCCTTTCTCGATTTTTCCCATCTTCCCGACCCCTGAACATTTACCCGTGCCCTCTTTTTTGGTAATTGTAAGCGTTTATTATTGTGAAACTTTTCGACCGTCGAGTACCGGCCGCCACGTGCGCCGACATTTTCGAGTTATCCGAACACGTGCGCGTGAGTGGTGGTATTCGCGGGATTTTTCCGCGTGCTTTCCCTAAAGTTATTATTATTCTTCCCCGTTCCCCGAGACGCATTTTTGCGAGTATTTACCGATCGTCATTATTGTAATTTTGACCAGTTTTTGTGTGTGCCGAGGTAATTTGTCAAGAAGCCCTGGAACAGTGTCCCCGACCTGAGAAGTCTCATCCCCCTCCCCCCCCCCCCGTTCCTTGCTAGCCGCGTGCCGCGCAAATTTGCCGATTGTCTTTCTTTTTTTTTCTGTGAGTTACGGTGCTACGCCGAGAAAGTAGCTGGCGCCCAAAAACAACAACTGACAAATTTATTTTGAGTTTAATTATTTTTCGAGTTCATTATCTTTTCGATTTAGCCCAATCGAGGTTTTTGTGTAGAGTGTTTCACCGGCCAGCCCCCCTTTTTCCGTGCGACCGACCCCAACCCCCTGCCGTCCCGATACTTATGATAAACATCGTTTTTTTTTGTTTAAGCTCTTTTAAGTTCAGTTCTTTTGATTATTGCGATTATTATTTGATTTTTCCGTTTCCCCTTTTTTCTTTATTTTCTTCGTTTGTTACATTCGATTACCGCTATTAAGCTCTTTTCTTATTTATCTCCCCGATTATCATTAACGTACCCCCCTTTGTTGTTGTAAGACCCCGACCTCGTTTCTTTTTTCTTTTCTTTTGTTATTACCTGTTATTTTTGATACGTTGAACTGTTGAAGAATATAATATTTTAGTTTCCTACACAAAACTTCGGAACGTTATTTCCCCCTTCCCTTCACCCCCCTTACTCCACAGATCGACCCAGTTTTTGGGAGACTACGCGAAAAGGTATCATCACAATCTATACCGCATCAAGTAGTAAATCCGAGCTACTCATCAAGTTCGGACTGGGAAACTTCCTCGTCCGATGACGATAGCGACTTTGAGGCAAGAAATAAACGGAGAGATGGAAAACGGTTTAGTAATTTCTCACCACAAAAACCGAAAGCAGCCAAAAGGAAGTCAACCCACTCCCAGGGGTCATCAAGTTCCTCCGAACGAAGCCAACTTCACAAGCCAAAAAAAAAAACAGAAAAAACAACCTCACAACGTCAACGAGGAATTTTGGTGGGACGAAGAAGGAACGGACTGGGACGCTTCCTACACAAATGATTTTTACCCGCTGCCAGCGTCGCCAGACACAGGAACGACAACAAAAGACAATGATAAAGAACAGAACGAAAATTCGGAAGAACAACCAACCACTGGGGAAGAGACACGACCAACAACCCCGCCTGACTCGCAAGAAATAGACAGTTACTTGCAAACAACAGAAGAAGAGGAGGGACGAGTTACAGGCCCAGTCGAGTCTGTATACGAACCATCTCACGAATTTTCATCGACCAACTCAGAAAATACATCGGAAGAAGTCGAACAGCAACCAAAATCGAATCACTCACATAGTTCCACCCCCGACTTTCCGACAATAGACACAGCAGACGACGTACCAGAAGAAGAAGACGAGAGCACCGTAAAAATTATTAACCAACACATAGCCCAAGAGAAATCGTGTGTCGGCTATTGGCTCTCATCAGATAAGGTCGTAGTCTCGCAAGCTACTAGGATCCTCATTGAAAAAAAAGACTGAATTGGGAAGATATCGACAACGCCGACGTAGCACCAGGGAGCGTGATAGTACAGGATAAAGGACAATTATCGTCCTTCGGCCTAGTATACGGCACCACGTTCTCCAGACCCCTCGACCCTGACGTAATAATTCCTTGTCTTGAGGGATTGAGAGAATTAATGAGGACACGGGATGTGAAAATTCTTCGCATCGCGTTAGATGAATCCTTTGACGGAAACGGGCGCAGGTGGCTAGTGGAACGCTTCACAGAAACATTTCGCGATACGAACGTCAAAATATACATCTGTAATAAATTTATAATCGTACCAGCCCCACACCTTCGGGACGAAATAATTCAAGAACATCATTGTTCCGCTATCGGAGGCCACAAAGGTGTGACGAAGACGTGGTTACGGATTGCCCAATCGTATTATTGGAGAACAATGAAAAAGGATATTGAGCATTTTATCCGACATTGTTTAAACTGCCAACAACGGAAACTAGTACGAGTAAAACATAGGGAACCCATAATAATCACCGACACACCGACCGATGCCTTCGAAAAAATATCTATAGACATTTACGGGCCTCTACCAATCACTCGATCAGGCAACAAAAATATACTAACTATCCAAGACAACCTGACGAAATACGCAGTCGGAATACCACTAGGAAATACAACAGCCAGAGATGTTGCCACAGCCCTTGCGATGAAATTCATTTGCATTTACGGCGCCCCGAAAAGCATTATCTCCGACCGAGGAACGTATTTTATTAGCGACATCTTCACAGAATTCGCGAATTTATTCAAACTAAAACGCTATTTAACCTCATCGTACCATCCACAATCTAACGGGTCGCTAGAGCGTAGCCACCACGTACTCACTGAGCATTTGAACCAACATGTCAGTGATCGCCAAGATTGGGATTTTTGGGTCCCATCGGCTGTGCTCGCATACAACACGAGCACTCACGAAGGTACTAAGTTCACACCGTTCGAACTAGTATTCGGAAAAATCGCGAGATTACCGTCGCAATTTCACTTCGAACCAAGGGGACTGACCTCGAGCAAACCACACGATGAATATTTCCGTGATCTCGTCTCCAAAATGAAGCTCGATAGGAGAATAGCACGCGAAAATCTAGTTAAAGCAAAACATCGCTCCAAAAGATATTATGACCGAAGGGTAAAACAACATACCTATCGGATTGGAGACTATGTATGGCTCGAGAAACCGGTGAAAACCGGAAAGTTCGACGTGGAATACATCGGTCCATACCGCATCACGGATATCCTACCCAGAAATAACATAGCGCTCGCACTGCCGCGAGAAAAAATAGCGGGTAGGGATATGAATAACATCGTTCACGTCGACAAAACAAAAAAATTTTACGACAAAAAAAAAAAAAAAAAAAAAACCGTTACTCCCTCGATACTATATGACAGCGCATCGCTCGCGGACCTCGTTTAGCCCCGCAACTCCATCGCGGCGGGGAGGGGGGAAGTCTTTCTCACGATGCAGAGAAAAAAAGGGAGAGAGAGGAAAGAAAAAAAAAAATGTGTATATATTGTGACGTGGCACGTCACAATTCCCTTCCGCTGCCTGGCTCGGAGTCCCACCACTCAACTAGGGAATAAATTAGAATTAGACCTACAATTTAAGCAACGACATCTAATATTTGTTAACCCTTTCCCTCGACTGACCCTTATCATATACCACCCAGTCAGACCCCTTACTCACTCAACGAAGGCCCCGTCAGCCCTCCGACGCAACCACCGAAGACCCACCGAAGAACCAGCGCAGCCACCGAAGACCCATCGCAGACACCGAAGATCCCTCGCAGCCATCGAAGACCACCCTGGAGGGAAATTGACCCCCTGCGGACCCTGATTGACCACGACCGACCTAGACAGCCCACAAATTAAGATCCGAGCAGACCTTTCAAGCACTAACCTGCAAACCAGAGGACCGTCCCAAGAGCCAGTCCGACACCGACAGCCCCGGGAAAAATTCCGACGAGTCGGAGCATCCTTCCCGACTCGTCCACAGGCACTGAAGAACCCGGCGACACCCTCTCGGCTCGGATTGCCGAGTGTAAACCGACGAGGTGTGTCGCCCGGGTAAACACTAAATTCAGCACGCGATCTGTCAAGGGAGACACTTCGCCAACTGGCCGCCTGGAACCGCCACCTCTCGACGCCAAGAACTGCTCGTCGATCGATGGGCAAATCGATGACGAGGATGCGCGCGCCGAACGTCGCGATGAGTCTTCCGTCGCGACGAGATATTCGCACGGCCGCGCGGCCAATCCCGACGCCCACCGACCGCCAGTCCCGAAATCCACCAATCGAAAACCGACATCCATACGCTCACTTGCAAGACCGACCCTAAGGTCGGAGAAGAAGCCGGAAGCAGCGAGGCTGACATCACTTCGAGCCAAGGCGTGTGATAGAGCAGATTGTTTGAGACGAGAGTGCGAGTTAAGAGATATTAATAACCATTGTACGACGACCAGGCATTTCCCAAGTTTACACTGACTCCTTCCCGGAGAGATACCGACCCTACGCAAAGTCCAAGGACACGATTCGGATAGCTCGAGGAATTATAAAGACCAAAGCGACACCAGAGGACCCGATTGGAAATTGTACCAGGATTTATAACGGACAGGATCGATAAAGGAATAGATTGGAAAAATTGTACTCGAGTGAAAGCGAGAGGTTGAGTGAGTACTGAATAAGTTTGCCCGCCCGTCTACCCCGTTCAATATTTCCCCCATCCCCCAGACATCCCTCGAAGAACCGGCCGCCACGTGCGCCGACATTTTCCCTATTCGAACACGTGCGCGTGAGTGGTGGTAATCGTGAACATTCCCAGCGTGCGTTATGAATAATTTTTCCCCGTCCCGAGACACATTTATTGAAACTTTTAGCAACGTTTATTATTGTAATTTTTGCAAGCTCCTTTTTTTTTGTGTGTGCCGAGGTAATATGTTAAGAAGCCCTGGAACAGGGTCCACGGCCTGAGAAGTCTCATCCCCCCCCCCCGTTTCTTGCTAGCCGCGTGCCGCGCAAATTTGCCGATTGTCTTTCTTTTTTTTTGTGAGTTACGGTGCTACGCCGAGAAAGTAGCTGGCGCCCAAAAACAACAACTGAGAATTTATTTTGAGTTTAATTATTTTTCGAGTTCATTATCTTTTTGAGTTTCTTATTTTTTTCTTGTCCTGAGTTTCGATTTTAGCCCAATCGAGGTTTTTGTGTAGAGTGTTTCACCGGCCAGCCCCCCTTTTTCCGTGCGACCGACCCAAACCCCCTGCCGTCCCGATACTTATGATAAACATCGTTTTTTTGTATAAGCTCTTTTAAGTTCAGTTCTTTTGATTATTGCGATTATTATTTGATTTTTCCGTTTCCCTTTTTTTTGTTTTCTTCGTTTGTTACATTCGATTACCGCTATTAAGCTCTTTTCTTATTTCTCTCCCCGATTATCATTAACGTACCCCCTTTTTTTTTTGTAAGACCCCGACCTCGTTTCTTTTTTCTTTTCTTTTGTTATTACCTGTTATTTTTGATACGTTGAACTGTTGAAGAATATAATATTTTAGTTTCCTACACAAAACTTCGGAACGTTATTTCCCCCTTCCCTTCACCCCCCTTACTCCACAGATCGACCCAGTTTTGGGAGACTACGCGAAAAGGTATCATCACAATACCTATGTTTATGATTAATATGGTGAGCGTGGCCGAGTGCATCGGAGCGCGACTCACACGCAGTAGGCCCGGGTTCGATTCCCGGCAAGCACAAAGAATTCTCTGTGGTGTTTTTTCTGCGAAAAAGTGGTTCGGAACCCACTATAATAAGTAGGTCCAGAGGAAACCAGTGCCTCGGTATGGAAACCGAAAGGCTGGAAAGTGTCACGGGTTCGATTACCGAGACTGAAGTCCCGTGGGTGAAAGGAAAACGGACGAGGACATAGCTCCGGAGACAGGACGTACGACCTACGACTATATCCGTATGTTCGAGACTACTGACACCTGACGAGGCGTGACGAAGCTCCGGACCCAAGAATCGAACCGGTGGGAACGGATAAGGAAGGAGGAAGAGAGAAGTGAAGTCATGTTGTCGGTGTAACCACACAATACCCAATGTTTATGGTTAATATGGTCGAAATAAATATTGAAAAGTTGTAAATATGACGTTTTTATTATCTTCAACAGTTATAAGGCTTTTGATTTGAATGCCATATTACTTTATACATGGATGTGGAAATCATAATACTTATCCTAAATTCTTATTTACAGTTATTCTACCATTACCTTATTCTACATTTAATCAGAATTCACGCAAAGTCGTTTTATTTGTGATTTTATTAACTACTACGTTAACAATTCATAATGGTTTGGATGTATACAGGCAACCGAAACCTGTAAATGGTTTAAGTAGAGCATGGTTACTTTTTCTTCAATCACACTTATGTTTATGATAGCTAAATCGTCTAAACGCTTCGGCAATACAATCATGTGTTCCAATCTTCTGTCCATCACGAGCGGCATATTCGATTTTTCGAAAAATCTCCCTAATGCATAGCAAGATGCATTATTCTCCGTTTTAAGAATATAAAACAATTCAATTCCGAATATTTCGTTGTCGACTAATTGCACATAATACTTGTATCTTTTCTTTACGAGCGTATACAATTTGCTATGAATTGTTTCGCCATTTAGTACAACTCGTTTATAAGACTCGATGCTTATCCGTTCATCAATAGTAATATTAGCTCTTTCAAAAGCTAAACATATTTGCCTCGGTAATGTTTCATGTATGGTCATTGCCCCTAGCAGAGACACATCCTTGAGAATGAGCGTTGCTGTTGGCTTTATTTTCTTATTTAAAACCCTGTTTAGATATTCTTTTTGTTCCTTAGTCATTTCGTTAGAGTATAAAAAATACAACCTATCGACAATGCACTTCGCGCGGAAGGTATCGCAGATTTGAACCGTCACGCCATTTGAACTCTGTATATATTTTAGTAACACTTGGTTAGCATCTTCGTGTATAAAAGCGCTATGAGTCCATAATGGACCTAAGTTTTCGATACTTTGGGCCAAGTGGGCAAGTAAGTGCACATTGAATGACACATGCTTCCTACCATACAATTGTTCTACTCCATTTATAAACGCTAACAATGAACTTCCCGCATATACCATTTCGGATCTCATAATCGACGTCTTACATAGAATTTATATTCCGTCCACAAATAAAGCCCAATGGTTTACGTACTTTCTTGGGAACAGCGCGAGCAAAATAGGGAGGCTGTAAAATAACAAAAATATGAGCCATTCGTGGGCTTTCCAATGGGTGCGTTCAGACATTATTCGTGGCGTTCTAGAAACTTTCATAGTCGGCTGGTAAGAAAGAAGCAATGCATCTACTTCTTCAATAAGTTGTCCGAAATAAAACTCTTCATTATCATTACTTGAGTCAAACCACAGTTTAGCGAACGGCCTACACACACCAAGAGCAACCGCATGCATCCAGTCAACATCTAACGGAGAGATGATACCGAATCCCGGGATGTCGCACAAAATTGAACGACCTTTCATACCCTTCTGTTTTCCTTCAACATGGTTCAGCGTTTGCTCATGGGTTCTCAAACCTTCACCAAAGGCATTCCCATTCGGCATTAAAGGATAAACACGTGTTTTTCATCTGCCTTTAGCAATGGTTTCCCCAGGATGTAGACAAAGACCGCAGCCATACTCTCCATTAAATTGAGTTGAATTTCTCAACGTTGGTCGAGCTACGGAATCGGTAATTCCTGCAAGAACACGAAATTTCTTATTGTACTTCGTACCTTGATAAATATAATCAACTCCGACGCTATGCAGTTTTTGAGCTTCAGCCACAAATGGTTTTAGATACTCATTCATATTCGGCTTTCCTTTTCCGAACCATAGACTGCAGAGAAGAAGATATTTTTTTTTGCTGTTGTGGTCCTAACTCGTTAATTGTACACAGCACGGGATGCATAGAGAAATTTGAGCTCGAGAAGACTGATACTCCGTCGACACTGAAACTTATACTTAACATAATACCAGCGTCATCTTTTTTGTACAATTTTCCGTCACGTATGTCTTCGATAGCCGCATCATGTTTTTTCTTTCGCTTTTCAGTGAAAGTATCGTGAAGTTCGGTTGATTCCAATACCTCTCGCAATTGATATGTCAAAGACATGTAAAGAAAAACATTGTTTGCTTTTGATATTGCATGAACGGCTTTGTCACAAATTCCGCAGCGTAGTGGTCGATCCGACTGAACTCCCACGTATGATCCGCATTCACAGATATAATTCACCATTAAACACGTGGAAAAGTCATTGATGACTTTTTTCCAGTAATATTTGGTTGCTCTTGTAATAACTCTATCGCTCATAGTGCATAACAATTTCACCATATCCTGTGCTGCTTCATATGTTAGGTTGTGCCGCAGTTTTATAGCCAAGACCAGCAACGTTCTTATAAGAAAGTCTTTTGAATAACTCTCCTCGAGTTCTGGCACTTCTGTATCCTCGTCTATTATTTCTTCGTGGCTGCTTGTAGACGGTTCACAGAATGCGACAGAATGCCCGGCAAATGTCTAAAAAAACATGTACGAAAAATTGAAAATGGATAAATCTAAGTAACTATATCAATACTCATAGATGAAATTGAAATAGTCAATTGGCTAAATAAGTTAATAACAGCATTTTATACGTACCGAATTTTCAGTTGCATCTAGATAATTTTCGTTATCCATATCTTCACTGCTGGTACGGGTTGAAATGGAATTTGTGCAATTCGTGGTCGTTTGTGAATGAATTTTCAACCATTCAGTATAACATTGAGATACTTGAAACAATTGAACAACAATAATGAAAATAAAATAAAAGACAATATGAACCAAATAGTTTCTAATCGACAAAACTGTACTGGACAAATATTCATAAATGATTGTTCATTTTCATGCAGTTTTATTCAACATGCCATTGCACATTAATGCATTTAATATTTTGGCCCATGTCTACTTAAATAACACAAAAAACTGCAACAATTTAATGAAACAATAATTCTGTAACACAGTTTATCGCAGAAAATATTTTACTGCTGGTTAATCGTAGTAGCTTTCAGATTGCACAGTTCAACTAAAATAACACTGCAAAGTCTCAATCTTTGTATAAAAAGATTGTTCGCGAACATGGCATAGATATTTCGTATAGAAATAGGATAGATCGTATAGGAATTACTGAATAATAGCTAGGCTAAAAAATTCACGAATACTTGAAAAAAAAAGAATCAATATTCTTTCACTCGGCCATAAAAAATGTGATTACTAAGAGAATGAGTCTTTACGCAGTTAATTTAGTTCTGTGATACGATCCATAAGGTATGAGTGAGAAATTGAAAAATATTTACTTCGATGAAGTGCGTTACTGAATTATTGTTTTTTCAAACAACTTCTTCCACTTTTTTGGTGTTTTACATTCTAGATAATCGAAGAGGACATTTTTGAATTTTTTACTTGTAGCTTTCAAATTGCACAACTGAAGCAAAATGACTGTGCAAAGTCATTTTCTTCGCAACAAGATGGTTCATGATCCCAGTGTAAAAATTTCCGTAAAAAGCTGTATCGCAGAATTAACCAAATAATATTACCTTCAGTAAAAAAATTACGAAGAAAGGGAAAATAAAAAATATACGCACCTACTTTTAACTATTATATATACAATTTTTAGGTGACTCGATCGCCTTAATATAAAGTTCTACGTTTGAAAAATATTTATTTTTACGTCTTCTGTAACCGTAGAAGATCTGTCTGTGTTATTCTTCTCCGTTTTTTTTGTTTTCGATAACTCACGTTTACGTTTTTTTAAACTCACCTCGATGCCGCCCTTTTTCTTTTCCAATAGCGTTTTGTTTTTTTTTGGTATCTGTGATTCACTATCATGATAAACATATCGTTTATAAGGACCTCTTTTAACTCGCGGCACTCGATCGATATCTATCGATGAACCTTCCATTTTTTAGAATAAAATAATAGCCATATAGGTATAAGTTGGCAAATCTTATACAGTTTTTTTCTTATACACTCGAAACTTAGATTTGACGAATGCTCGTAACAATGGTTGGCGTGACCGATTCCTCGTAATTGCACACAATAAGCTTTATGTTGATCCTAAGCCGAACATTTCACGACGAAGGATCTCAACTTGGTGCATTAGTGATAACGACCTGCAATGGGCACTCTATGCTCTATTGGTAACTTTTCAGATGCTGGTGTCTCCCGGTATTTCAAACAGCATAACCAGTGGCGGAAGAGTTTCCGGTATGGAAAAAGTTGTTCAAAGATCCACGGTATACGTGCCTTAACGTACGCCTGTAGAGTGCGCTCCTAGAGGGGTTCCATAGGCCACCTTGTTATGCCAGCCCTGGTTCAATCAGTCGTTCGGTTGAACCAAGTTGTTGATCACGTGTGTCTACTGTGTCTTTTTTGTGAAAAGTTCAATTCGATTCCAACAATTCATTCTTTATTTCTGTTCGGGTACATCGTTTCCATTGACTTGAATTATACATTTATAAAAATCGTAATATACGCAGATACCCCGTGCATCGAACACCAAACGCAACAGGTAAGCTCCTGAACCTGTGGTGAACTTGTATCAAATAGTTATCCACAAGTTCCTTGGGCCAATAATTTACTTCTAATACCGAGCAAATTCATGTCTAAAACATTTTTTTTCTAGAATTTTAAGAAAAATGCTAGCCCTCGTAAAGTGGATGGAGGGGCAGATGATAAAAAATATACCGTTGGCATACCCATTGAATGGATCAAGGGGTTAAATCTCGAGGAATTCCGATGTGACAAATTCAATGCTTCTCTGAGCTATGTTATTGAATGGCGTGAAACAAAAAAAACAACCGGCCGGTGGTTGGCCCGTGTTCGATGCCTATGTCATTGAGGTTTCTCGTAAGTTATTTGGAAAAACAATTTCACCATTTACAATTTCACCTTGTATGTTTGTCAAACGATTGTGTATTTTCCATTTCTGTCAATATTCAATAATCCTGAGAATAATTGCAAACAAATTTGAAAAACATTACAAAAAATAGTTTCATCTTAGTGTTTCCAAGCAGAACTAAAATTCATCGCTGTAACTTGAATCGACTCGAAGTGATAGATTAAAAATGTTATCTCACAGTGAAGCTGTCGCTCTTGGAATAATTTTGGAAGAAAGTATGTTTTATTGTTATAAAATAATTTTCATCGTAGCGAAGATCCAAAATATTTTCTTAAAAGTAGTTTAACTGAATTAGGAATCTATTTCACAAAATAATCTCTTGCTATGAGGTAAGGAGATTTAGAATTTATTACAGTAATCCACATCGACTGGAAGTGATATATTTTAAATGTTATCTCACAGCGATGCTTTCACGCTTGGAAAATTTTTGGAAGAAAGCATGATTCATTGATACAGTAAATTTCCATCGCTGTGAATATTTAAAATATCTTGTTAAAAGTAATTCAACAAATTTTAAAGCTCATATTACATGAATTAGTTAATCGCTGTAATCTGAATCGCCTTGAAGTTAGAGATTCCTAATGTTAGTTTACAGTGAAACCTTCGCACTTGGTATAATTTGGAAAGAAATTATGTGTTGTTGATATAATAAATTCCCATCACAGTAAATATTCAGAATATTTTTACAAAAGTAGTTTAATTATATTTAATGACGATTGCACAAATTAGATTGTCGCTGTGAGGTAAACACATTCAGCGTTCATTGCTGTAATCTGAGTCGTGTTACAGTAACAGTCTTTAAGGGATATTTCATTTTATAGCTGTTGCTGCTTTGTGTAATTGAGAAAGATCTTGACTCATTGCAATAATAAATTTTGATCGCAGTTAATAGGGGAGGCAAAATAGCACAGCGGGGCAAAACGGGACTGTGAGGGCAAAACTCAATTTTCCAATAATTTTTTGATGCCCTATTTTGTCCCAACGATACATCCGGATTTTTAAACCCCTTTTGCCCCACGTACCACCATCGCCACCATCTCAAAGTTATTGGAGAATCGCGTTTTGTCTCATTATCCCGTTTTGCCCTGGTATGTCATTTTGCCCCGCTCTCCCCTATTTAGAATAGCTTCTTAAAACTAGTTTAACTGTGGGATAATGAGACCTACAGTTTATCGCTGCTACCTGAATCTACGCACAGGAATCGGTTTCACGTAGTAGCTGACTGCTTTTGTTATTTTACAGTTTTATATTGTGACGTGGCGGGTCACAAATCCTTCCCGCTGCCTGGCTCGAAGTCCCACCACTTACCTAGGGAATAAACGCGAATTAGACCTACAATTTAAGCAACGACTTTTAACAATTGTTAACCCCTTCCCTCGACTGACCCTTATCCACTACCACCCCGTCAGTCCTCATACTCACGCAGCGAAGGCCCCGTCAGCCTTCAGACGCACCCACCGCAGAGCCACCGAAGACCCATCGCAGCCACCGAAGACCATCGAAGACCAACCTGGAGGGAAATCCACCCCCTGCGCAGCCTGACCGACCCCGAACGACCTAGAAAGCCCAACAATTGAGACACAGGCAGACCTCTCTGGCACTAACCTCCAAATCGACGACCGTCCAAACAGCCAGACCGACATCGCCAGCCCCGGGAAAAATTCCGACGAGTCCGAGCACCCTTCCCGACTCGTCTGCCAACACTGAGAAACCGGGCGACACCCTCTCGGCTCGAATCGCCGAGTATAAACCGACGAGGTGTGTCGCCCGGGCAAACACTAAATTCGGCACCCGAACTGTCAAGCCTTACGTCTCGCCTACGCGCCGCGGGGATCGCCACCTCCCGGCACCAAGAATTGCTCGACGATCGATGAGCTAATCGATCCCGAGGATGCGCGCGCCGAACGTCGCGACGTGTCTTCCGTCGCGACGAGATATTCGCACGGCCGCGCGGCCAATCCCGACGCCCACCAACAGCCAGTCCCGAAACCCACTAATGGGAATCCGACGACAGTACGCTCACTTGCAAGACCGACCCTAAGGTCGGAGAAGAAGCCGGAAGCAGCAAGGCTGACATCACTTCGAGCCAAGGCGTGAAAAAGAGCAGAGTGTTAATACGAGCGTGGTAATTAATCGATATTAAGAACCATTGTACGACGACCCGGCTTTTCCCGATTTTGAACTGACTCCTTCCCGGAGAGATATCGACCATAAGCGACGTCCAAGGACACGATTCGGAAAGTACGAGGATTTATAAAGACCATAAGCGACACCCAAGGACACGATTGGGAATTGTACAAGGATTTATAACGACCAGGATCGATAAAGGAATATATTGGAAAAATTGTACTCGAGTGAAAGTGAGAGGTTAAGTGAGTACTGAACAAGTTTCCCCGCCCGCCTACCCCTTTCGATATTTCCCCATCCCCCAGACATCCCCCAAAAATCTGCCCATGCCCTTTTTGTAGTATTAAGCCGTATTTTTCTTTGCATTGTGGAAATCTCATTGACCGTCGAGTACCGGCCGCCACGTGTGCCGGCATTTTGCCCATTTCGAACACGTGCTCGTGAGTGGTGGTAATCGCGGATATTTTTCAGCGTGAGTTACCATTAATTTTCCCCCGTTCCCCGAGACTCATTTTTGCGATTTCACATTTGCATACTTGTAATTTTTACTATTTTTTTTTTGTGTGTGCCGAGGTAATTTGTTAAGAAGCCCTGGAACAGTGTCCCCGGCCTTAGAAGTCTCATCCCCCTTCCCTTCCCCCTTTCCCCTGCTAGCCGTGTGCCGCGCAAATTGGCCGATTTTCATTCTTTTTTTTTGTGAGTTACGGTGCTACGCCGAGAAAGTAGCTGGCGCCTAAAAACAACCACTGACAATTTTTTGAGTTTCATTATTTTTCGAGTTTCGTCATTTTTTTTGAGTTTCATTATTTTTCGAGTTTCGTCATTTTTTTGAGTTTCATTATTTTTCGAGTTTCGTCATTTTTCGAGTTTCACTATTTTTCTGAGTTTTCTTATTTTTGTTCCTGAGCTTCGATTTTAGCCCAATCGAAGTTTTTGTGTAGAGTTTTCACCGGCCAGCCCCCCTTTTCCGTGCGACCGACCCAGACCCATACCGTCCCGATAATTATGACAGACAACGTTTGTTTTTATAAGTTCTTTTAAGTTTAATTTCGTTTGAGTATTAGTAGTAGCACTTTCCTCCCCCTTTCTTTGTATTGGTGTTCCGAGCGAACGATTATTATTTGAGTTTTCACTTCTCCCTTTTTTCTTTGTTTGATACCTACGATTACCGCTATTAAGCTCTTTTCTTTATTCTTGCTCCGATTATTATTAAAGTATTAGTTTTGTAATATCACGATCCCTTCAACGAACCAGTACCGGCGTTGAAATGGAAGTTTCCTCCGATCTCGTTTTTTTTTTTTGTTACCTGTTATTTTTGATACGTCGAAATATTAAAGAGCAAATATTCTAGTTTTCTACACAAAAATTTGGAACATTATTTCCCCCTTTCCTCCACCCAATATTCCCCGGATCGACCCACTTTTGGGAGATTGAGCGAAAAGATATCGTCACAACATATATTTATTAAAGAAATTTAAGTTTCATTTTGTAATGGACAATGAATGATTTTCGCATTTGCACCATAGATCGTCAACGTGTCCTTGAGAATAAATTGAGCGCCCTAGATGGCTTGTTGTCTCCGACTAAAAGAATCGAGGAGCTGTCAATATCAACATTGCAGAAAGAGACACCGGATATAATTCAAGTAAGTGACAAGTTTAAAAACAAAAAACTGTACAAATCTATTTTATAATGTCATCAATAATATTACGACGTCATAATGGATTTACGTAAAATAGTAATTATTGAACATGTGTTACAGCCGGTCGCACTAATGAATAACCATGAAGACGATCAAAACAATAGCAGCAAAGAGCAAAGGAACAAAACGCCTATTCAATCGCCTCGCAATCTAAATGATTTAAATTGTGATGTCTGCAACAAGTTTAATCAGACGGGACAAGTATTGAGCGAAGTATGAATCTGTATGAATCATAACTTTGAAACTTCAGTGCCGCGAAATTAAGATCAAAATGTTAAACACTTTTTTGTCAAATATGGCTGGTTGCATCATGCAGGGTTACGAAGGAGGTTCTGGGCTTGAATTTTCATTCCAAAAATCCGATCCGATCGAGTAAAATCTATTGAGAATTGTAACTTATTCTTGACGTTGTGTTGACGTTGAGCGTTCCATAAAGTGATATCATGACTGAAAACATATTGTTATCTTTTCCGTTCATACAAAAATATGTTAATATATTTACAGAAAACTAAATCGGCGGGATCGGAAAAAGACAGTAATAATAACAAGGACAGAGAAAAAAACTCCACTAAGAATAATTCAACACTTGGACCGTCTAATGAGCAAGTTTTCAAGCGAGACAAAGGGGTAAAAAGATCAATCATAAGGCCGATGCTATCCGATGTAGAATCCGATGAGCATGATGGAAAATCGGAAATCTCTGGGTGCAGACCGCTCGAATCAAAAGGAGCAAAGCGAAAGTCACATAACGTAGCCACAGGCGGTATAAATTTATCTATCCGATTAGCTAGATAATTATTTTCGATTGTGTGTTATAAAGTATTAATTACTTATAGGTAATCAAGAAATGCAACACACGTTGACTGCCATACAAGATGCATTAAAAAAGATACGCAGAAGACAGACGAAAAAACATGCCAATGACTTTTATTCAAGCGACTGGAGCGATGATGATACGGTACACTCTACAATTTCAATATCAATTAATACTCTAGCATCATTGGAACACATGTGCCAATAACGAAATTTACAGAAGTTGCGTCCTTGCCCTCAAAAAATGATTATATTAGTCCAGTAACTGCCACTGCAAAACTTCACATTACACTACATTTGCACTAAATGTAGTTAAACGGCGATTCTTAATATCCTTTTCAGGTTTCATAAACAAGTTTTCAAAAAATCTAACGAACAGTAATGCTTCCAAAAACAGTTTTTCGACCAGAATTCTAATACATTTTTTTGGACATGTGTGTAAAATGTTGAAAACTGCACTTTTTAAGTGAAGAATTTAATACATTTTGATACAAAAAACTGTAGAGCAGCTAAGAAATATAATTTTTCATGATCGGAAAGATTTGGCAATTAAAAGGTTAAGGCGCCCCTGTTTAAGTGTCCTTATTTACAGATATTCGACAATGGAATTCCATTTTTATAACATGTCGATATATCGTACCCGGAGTTGTTATCCTGTGGTCCCGGAAGTACCATACGTCGCGCAGCTGTTGCACACGATTATTTCGCAATAGTAAATATATTACAACTGTAGTTCGTAAAATTCTGATGCGTCTATTATATCTTTCCGAAGCTCGAATGCAATACTGTTTGAATGTATATTAACAAACTTCAAAATGATAACTTGTATTGAAAAATATGTCATTAAATGTAGTTATTTCTTAACACAATTATTTCGAATAGGTTTGCCGAAATAGTGCTCCGTTCTGTTATGTGTGCGCGAATTGTGCGACTTGTTTCGAAAAAATATTGAACGCTTTTCATATTCATTTCATTTCAGGTTGAAATTGGTCCACGAGGTAGTGGTATTTTCATCACGGATGTTCAATGGAAAGCAGCAAAGGCTTCAACATCGTATACCGCGATGGGAATAAGTCTACTTCTGTCCCTCTTCCCAATGGAGGTCTTGCTTCGCAGTAACCTACGAGGCGACGGGACTAAGATCAGGCAGTTGGAAGGCAACGCCCGAAAACATCAAGCACTAGATAAACAGCGTATTGATGCGCTATATCGTAAGACATTTTTGTAACACGTGTACGGAAAGTCCCGCTTTTCGTGCCTGTAAAGTGTGTCGAAAGTGGCGGTTTCTAGCAGAGGATGCGCGAAAAATGCTGTAGATACTATTTTTGTAACTCATGCATGAAAAGTGCTGCTTTATGTGGGGGCCGGGCGCGACATAAAGTGGTGTTTTTCAAGAAGGCGTTACATAAATACTCGAAGCGTGTCGTAATGAGTATTTACGACACGCTTCGAGTATTTATGCAACGCATAAGCGTATCGTAAATACTGTGCGCATGCGCACGCCGTCTATTTTTCCTTTATTGTCGCGCCCGGCCAGCAACATAACCTGGCCCCTTTCATGCATTCATCACAAAAAGTAGTATACGATACTTGTACGTAAAAGCGGACTCCCGACGGCTTTTGCGAAGTGGCCGCACTCGCCTTCTCTCGCGCTACAACAGCACTCGGCTTCGCCTCGTGCCGTTGTAGCTCTCGATCCGGCTCGTGCAGCCACTTTCCAACCTTCGCCGAAAGTCCGGTTTTACGCACTAGTATCGTAAAGTACTATTTTACACGCTAGTTTGTTTTCCGCACACTTTTTTCACACTCTAGCTACTTTTGCGCACACTTTTTTAACATTCTAGTTACATTTCGCGCTGACTTATCTGTCACTGTAGTTATTTTTCCGAACGCACTTTACAGGCACGAAAAGCGGGAATTTTCGTGCACTTGTCACAAAAAGTAGTATGCAATACTTGTACGAAAAAGCGATCTCCCGACGGCGGTTGGGAAGTAGGCAGCACTCGCCTCCTCTCGAGCTGCAAACGTCACTCGGCTTCGCCACGTGCCGTTGTAGCTCTCGATTCGGCTCATGCAGCCAACTTCACAACCTTCGTCGAAAGACCGCTTTTCCGTACTGGTATCGCAAAGTACTATTCTGTTCTTTACGCAAAAACCGTTATAAAAACAAATAGTTAATTGTTTATGTTATTTTCACGGATTTGAAATTATATTCACTTACATGTTGAAATATGAATATTGTTGTCTCCGAATTTTTTATTTTATAATATGGGTGTACTTTTAAGTGGAATCTGTATATATGTTGATATGTTTTTTAGACACTGTCAGCAAGCATTGGAAAACCTATAACAAGACTGGACTTGGTACAGCCATTAACAACAAGTTAACTCATCTTCGGGCAGTTCAAAAAAAGAGAGCCCCAGAGGTTCTGGTATGTATTGTTTTTATGCAACTATTAGACATGAATTCCGTTTTCATTCCTGACTATCCATGTAATAATATTATTTATTTCAGGTTAACGAAGGTGGCGATAACGGAGATGAGAGCAAATAGCTTCCATGGTGCAGTGGTTTAATACGTGAAAAACCATCACACACAGATAAGTAATAATAATAATAATAAGTAAGGTTATTTTGTTCTTTTTGAGTTTATAATAAAAGAAAGGCCAAATAAACAGATTTATTTTCATGTCCTTATTAATGTTCTTTGCATATTACTGACTATCTCATATATATGTGTATATATATATATATATATATTGAAACGTATCTGAATTTTACCCGTGGGGAATTCTATTACGTGATGGACCCGAGAGAGGAAATGACTTGATTTCGTTTCTTTGTAGGGTAGAAAAATTATCCTCAGATCGGCTCTTTACAGTGTCCTAGGACCGAGCTCAGTTCATCATCGGACGAGGATAATTTAGAGGAGAGGAAAAACTTTTTATTGATTTAATTAGTACAGTGTTCTTGATTATCCCCAATCTATTCAAAGGTACGGCATGAAATTAATCGGTAATCTAAGAGACAGTGGTTTGGTAGGTACGGGCCTTTGCCTGCCCGCCTCGGCCAAGAGGAGATAGGCTCCCTAGTAATACTGACTTGAAGAGTCTTTTTCCTAAAAGGGTGAAGCTAAGTTCGTCTGGCCTAACGAGACGTTAAACCAAACGTTCCTAAAAATTGAAAAGCGCGAGCCTGTGATCGATTGTTTGTTGGTCACGTGGCGTCGGTGGATGCCAATCCACTAACAGCACCAAGGTAAGGAGTTATTGCGTCACGTGGTGTGTCGGGATTGACACAGCACCAATCAGGTTTCTCGTCAATGGAGCTGGGCTGGCTCAAGATTGCTTAGGTGTCGAAGCTGTATCGAGACCACAGCAATATTTGAGATGGGCTATCTCAAGGAGAAGCGGAGGTGTCGCAGCTGGAGCGAGGCCTCGGTGCTTCGTAGGGGATGGGCTATCCAAGGAATTCTTCGAGTGTCAGAGATGTACTGAGGCTCTCGGAATTTGAGGAGAAGGTTCTTGGTGAACGGGAGGATGACAAGAGTGTCTTGTGCCGTCGCGTGCGGCTTTATATACCCTGGTCGGGCGACGGCAGCGCTTCGCGTCGTCGACCGCGGTGTCGCCTCTCGTGGGGAGCTCGCGAAGTCGCACCGGAGTTGACCCTGCGGAGCTCTCTGTTACCGACCCTCCGGGGTAAGGTAGGGTCCGGGTACGTTCCGTTACAATATATATATATATATATATATCAAGATGTATAGGAGATATACAAAAGATATAAAAGGAATATATGTCATGTATATAAATTATATATGCCACATATACGAAGAATATATACTTTATATATATTTTAGAGATACATTGATATATTATTTATATATACTGGATATATGTTATATCTAGTATATATCTCATGTATATGTTATATATATCCGGAAATATATTTATGAATATACTTCATTTCCATGGGGGCAGACGCGCCTGGCGCCCAATTAAAAATAATAGAAGAGGAGAGACGATTTCTTATGTTCGCGGCCGTTGGGTTTCCGCACCACAAGACAAGTTGCAAACGTCATAGATAATCGCACAGATAAATTCTAGTTCGAACGTACTCAGAAATTCATGAACACATCAGACTTGCAACGGAGTATGGTTATCTCTGAAACCAATCGCACGGCCGATCGAATTACAAAACTTTTCAAATATCTGACAAAAAATATAAGTCCAAGTAAAGTCGTAACAAGTTTGGACATACAGGCTATTTGTGATTTGATCGCTTATGCGAAGTTTATTAGAAGAGAGAGATATTCCATTGCCGTTCCGAATACCTGCGGATGATTGTTGCAACGATGCAAATCGAGGCACACATACGAAAGTTGGCAGATGATTCGTATCAATTGCACAGGTAATATGCCTCGTGAACTTTGGTACTCTGTACAGTAGGAAATAATAATCATCTTTTTTTTAATAAGCATCATGTTATTTGAGAACAATTGCAATTCTCCCCTGTATACATACCTCATCTATGAGAAATAACCACGATAGCCAGGCAAAAGACTATGATATCTGTTTGTGTTCTCTGAAAGAATGTTAATACTTTTATCACCTTAAACTATACTGTTTTTTACGGAAGGAAGAAAATAGTTCGCTACCATAAGGGCGAGGAATGATGGAGACAGAGGAGAAAGTTACCTTCCTGCGAGAGCCCACAAGAGGATCAGGTTGACAGCATCGTCCATGGATTTCGCCATCCTGCCGTCGAGTGAAGCCATCGATTGTTTTTTAACTAAAAATAATTAACATTATTTTTCACGCAATTAAGCTTACATGTAATTTTTTAAAAATTTCTCATCGAAAGTAATAATATAAAATGTTCTGGAGAGGTAGGATTTAGGTTTATAGTGTGATAATCCTAATGTTTAGTGTAACTATATATAAAAGATAAATTATATTGGAATATAAATCATATCCGAGTTTATATTCGTACAGTTCCTTCGAAGTGATTTTTTTCGGTCCGTTCGTAGTGCAACCAAGTCACGAAGGAGATCAGAAAAGCAGACGGAAAAAGAAAGAAAGAATGGACGATCCCCGGCAAGACGAGGAGAACGGTCAGACCGTGGAAACCAGGGTTCACACGGAGAGAGACCAAGAGACCGACATAATAGAGAAAGAGGAGACAAAAGGGTGACGACGCGTCATAACTCCCAGCCTGGGAGACGCAGAGGTCAACGTTCCAGCGGAAACCATAAAGGAGTTAGAGCAAGACAAAAACGAGGGAGAGAAAACCAGGGAGAGCGACCAAGAAAGCAACGAGTAGGACGATGCCCGAGATGAAGGGATGAGGTGATCTCCAGGCATAATAGAGGCGGCATGGAAGAACATGGGAAGAAGCGTGAAGGCCGTAAGAGAGTCATCAGGGAAATTCGAAACAGAGGTGGAGAGCCACAAAAAAGGCGTCGAGACCGCACGGATCACTATAGAAATACATAAACGAAGTACAGCACGACATAACTGAAATGACACCAACGAAACTACACTTTGGGGTTAAGACCGAGAGGATCTGGAATCAATGTGCGAAAGGAGACAGAGGGCGCGAAAAGCAAGAAGACGAGTACACGCATGCACAAAGGATCGAATGGGCAGTGGAACGAATACGGAGCAAAGAAAGAAAGCGCGCGGGAAAATTCAACAGAGCACACAGGCTGACGACGTTTAAAGAAGGGAACCTCGTTCTACTAAAGGTAGCAAATACGTCGTCAGCAGAGGTACAAAAAATTTAGAATTTTTTTTCAATTTTTACAAGGCCGTACAAAATCGCGACATCCGTGGGGGAGGCCACGTACATTCTAAGCGGCATGCAAGGTACGCGGCAAAAAGGCAAGTACCACACAAGCCAATTGCGGACTTCCTCGAGGTCTAGCTTGACCGGAGCGTTTTCCTCGCGGTCTAGATATATCATGAAGACTTGCTCGAGTTCTAGCTTAACGGAAGCATTTCCTTCGCAGTCTAGGTGTACCCCAAAGACTTCCTCAAGGTCTAGCTTGACCGTAGCGTTTCACTCGCGATCTAGATGTGCCACGAAGACTTCTTCCGGGTCTAGCTTAACGGGACCGTTTTCCGCGTAATCTAGGTGCACCCCGAAGACTTCTTCGAGGTCTAGCATAACGGGAGCGTCTCGTTCGCGGCTTAGGTGCATCGCGATGAGTTCCTTGAAAACTAGCTTGACCAGAGTGTCTCTCTCACAATCTAGGTGTACCACGAAGACTTCCTGGAGGTCTAGCATAACGGAAGCATTTCCTTCGCAGTCTAGGTGTACCCCGAAGAGTTCCTCGAGGTCTAGCTTGACCGGAGCGTTTCTCTCGCGATCTAGGTGTACCCCGAAGACTTCCTCGATGTCTAGCTTAACGGGAGTCCCCGAGGAAGCCTTCGGAGTACACCTAGACTGCGAAAGAAACGATCACGGTAAGTTAGACTTCGAGGAAGTGTTCGTGGTACACCTAGACTGCGAGGGAAATGATCCCGCTAAGCCAGACATCGAGGAAGTCTTCGTGGTACACCTAGATCGCGAGAAGAACGCTCCCATTAAGCTAGACATGGAGGAAGTCTTCGTGGTACATCTAGATCGCGAGAAGAACGCTCCCATTATGCTAGACATGGAGGAAGTCTTCGTGTGCTAATCTCGTACTACGATTGACATGACAACATTCAATAGCTTCGAACAGCAGAGCCTTTCTAAGTGTTTAAACACTTCGAACCGTTCGACGGGTTCGAGCAGTTCGACGGGTTCGAGCAGTTCGACGGGTTCGAGCAGTTCGACGGGTTCGAGCAGTTCGACGGGTTCGAGCAGTTCGACGGGTTCGAGCAGTTCGACGGGTTCGAGCAGTTCGACGGGTTCGAGCAGTTCGACGGGTTCGAGCAGTTCGACGGGTTCGAGCAGTTCGACGGGTTCGAGCAGTTCGACGGGTTCGAGCAGTTCGACGGGTTCGAGCAGTTCGACGGGTTCGAGCAGTTCGACGGGTTCGAGCAGTTCGACGGGTTCGAGCAGTTCGACGGGTTCGAGCAGTTCGACGGGTTCGAGCAGTTCGACGAGTTCGAGCAGTTCGACGGGCTCGAGCAGTTCGACGGGCTCGAGCAGTGCGACGGGCTCGAGCAGTGCGACGGGCTCGAGCAGTGCGACGGGTTCGAGCAGTGCGACGGGTTCGAGCAGTGCGACGGGTTCGAGCAGTGCGACGGGTTCGAGCAGTGCGACGGGTTCGAGCAGTGCGACGGGTTCGAGCAGTGCGACGGGTTCGAGCAGTGCGACGGGTTCGAGCAGTGCGACGGGTTCGAGCAGTGCGACGGGTTCGAGCAGTGCGACGGGTTCGAGCAGTTCGGCGGGTTCGAGCAGTTCGGCGGGTTCGAGCAGTTCGGCGGGTTCGAGCAGTTCGACTGGTTCGAGCAGTTCGACTGGTTCGAGCAGTTCGACTGGTTCGAGCAGTTCGACTGGTTCGAACAGTTCGACTGGTTCGAACAAGTATCGAACTCCAATGGTGAGCTCGAACAGGTTCGAACAAGTTCGTGCACATCCCTGACACCTAGACTGCAAAAGAAATGTTCCGGTCAAGCTAGACCTCGAGGAAGTCTTGGGGGTACACCTAGACTGTGAAGGAAATGCTCCCGTTAAGCTAGATCTTGAGGAAATCTTTGTGCACTAATTCTTGTACTATAATTGACATGACAACATTCAACAGCTTCGAACAAGTGCCTCTCTAAGTGTTTGAATACTTCGAACCGTTCGACGGGTTCGAACGTCTCTGGCGCTCGGGCTTGGCTCGATCAGGTTCAGTTCGACAAGCTATTGAGCTTGTCGAACCGAACCACGAACTGTTCGAGTAAAGTGGGTTCGTGCATATCCCTAGTGTATATTCTACAATCTCCGACCGATATTAAACAAAGCGCAGCTACGTACTGTTAGAAACACCCGTCCGTATAGGCAACGGAATAACCGATCGGCATAACGGGACGTCGAGATACGCGATCGTTCACGCGGAACGCGAATAAGATAGATAAGGAGGAGAAGGGAGGAAGGATTAGCGGGCGTAAGGGACAATAGTCGAGCGATAACGCGTGAGCAGAACGGACGAGTGAGGACTGATAAGCGCGGTATGAATGCTAACCGGTGCTGAGAGCGGATATTGTGCGTGCGTAATTGTATTATTTCTTCAATAAATTGAACATTCTTTGCGTGATTTTCCTATAACCGATCCGTCGAGTGAGTATTTCTTTGGAAAGCCCTCCTGACCGAGCGATCCCGAAAACCGTAAAGCCGAGATCGAACACAGCTAACACTTCAGAAGTGGGATAACTTCCCATAGCGTGCCTAAAAGTAAAAAAAAAAGTCATAAAAACACTGTGCGAAAACTGTGCGTGAGAATAGTGGGGAACGGGAGCTGCAGAAGGGTACGAAACATTTATGAAAGACGGACCGTTAGCGGCACGCCGAGGGTCGGAAGATGGCGGCGTAACGGCAAGAAGAAGGCGTGAGGAGCGGAAAGCTCGCGACCAAGCTGTGTGTCCGAGAACCCTGAGTAGTGCCCCCCCTCCCCCAATCATCAGGCTATGTCGAAGACGGGAATTAACGAGCGTTACGACCGATAATCCGAACGAATTTTTTTTTCTCGCTTTCTCTCGCGCGGGCGAACTACCTGTCGGTATGAATCAGTGCGTTTGAGTAATTCCACGCGACGAGTATTCGTGAGTGCGCGGAAATGTACGTTTGAACCGAAAACGAGCGTCGCGATAAGTGACCGCAAACGATACCGGACGGTTAATAATTTTGTTTTTGTGTTTAAGTTAGTAATGTTATTAAATTGAAAATTGAAACCGGAGTATTGAGATATATTTTTTTAAAAAAGAGGGAAAGAGGGACAAGATGACGCATCGAAGACCGGACGCCGACGCGGAAGCCTTCGAGCGGTTCATGGCGAGTGTGCGCGCCGACGGAAGTAGCGATGACGGGAATAATCCCGAATTTGATCCGAGCGGCGAAATCGCGGCCGTGACTTTCGCGAGTAATTTCGCGCGGGAGATCTCGACCAGCGTACGCGATCATCGTGCGAGCCTCGGGGCTGTACCGAAGCGGCGAACGCGACAGTCGACACCCCCACCGCCGCGTGTTACCCCGAATGGGGATCGCAACGACCGAGGGCGAGATCGCGGATCGCTACCGAAAGACGCGCGGCACACGACGACTCGCGCTACCACAGCCAAACCATCGTGGAACTTAGGGCAACGAAACATTACGCGCCCGAATCCGTCAACCGCCGAGCTGCCACCCGCGGCGGAGAACGCGCAAACGCCGCCGATCGCGGGTCAACAGGACGAGCTACGATTCGCTGGCCAAGCTGCCGCGCTACCGCCGGTGAACTTCAACGTGCCCCCTCCTCCGTACCAAGCGGCTGGCTATCCGAATGATCTACGAAACGACACTTTACACGCCCTCCTCGAGGACAACCGCCGTCGAGACGCTATCTTGCTCGAGCTAATTGGCCGTCTCGCCCCGCAGGGAAATAATCCGGGAAACCTCGAAGCGGGGAATAATCACCCACCGATGCATTACAGCATTCCTCCTGACCTTCCTGACCTTTCACACACAATTGGAAAATTTGATGGAGAAGCCAACGCCACCGCCGCACGGGACTGGATCGAGAGCATCGAAAGTACCGCCAACCTCCACCGATGGCCAGACAATTTCGCATTGGAAACAGCTCGATCCCACCTAGAAAAAGGAGCTCGCGACTGGTACCAGTGCAATCGTTGAGACATTCCGGACTGGGCCACCTTCCTCACGCTGTTCTTCGAAACCTTCGTGACACCTGAGAGCTTCAACGTGAAATGGACTCGAATGGTCAATCGGACACAGGGGAAACAGGAAAGCCTGACGACGTACTTCCACGCGAAAACCCGACTGGCTCGATCCGTTCGCCTCGAGTTCGCAGATACCAAGGAACAGATACTGATCGGCTTATGGTCCAAGGACCTATGCAACGCCATGGCCGCACGCCAACAGCGGGACGTCACCGAGTTACTCCGCGACATGCAGGAGTACGAACGTCTGGAGACCCAACGTATGACACGCATCCGTAACCAACGGCCGACCAACGACGGGGTCCGATCCGCGGCGGCCACATCGAACACGGTGACGCAGCCTCAGGCGATTCCCACCATAAGCAATTCGCGACCAACGAGCTCGACAAGCGACCCGCGACCTCCGATGCGAAATGAACACGGCGAACTAAAATGCTACAATTGCAATCTTTACGGACATCTCTCTCGAGACTGCCCGAGCCCCAAACGCGAACTACGATGCCGGAAGTGCGACAAAACCGGCCACACTCAACGGCACTGCACCGAAAGCGGAGCAACTGCAGCCGCCGCGACCAACAACGCCGCGCCTGGGATTAACTTTGTCGCCAGCGACAACATACACTCGGCTTCAATCTACCTAAAGACTCTCGAAGTCAACGGCCACGCGATGACGGGATTCGTGGATACCGGCAGCTCCGACTGCACGATCAAGGCGTCGAAGATGTTTCAGTGCGAGCTACAATTCACCAAGCAGCCAGAAACATTTCACTGCTTCGGACCACAACAAAATCAAGTGCAGTCACCAGGCATTGTCAGAGCGGCGGTTACAATCGATGAGGTCACGGTCGAGCGAATCGCGTTGCGAGTCGTTCCCGATGACTGTCAGTCGCACGACACCCTGATCGGACGTACGTTCATCGACGCACCGGGAGTCGGACACCGGAAGAGCCACGACGAACTCCGATTCTTCGCGGAAACGCTGCAGCCTCGGGCCGCAATGACACGACCAATCATCGCCGAGGACGTCGAGATACCTCCCAGCACCATCCAATTCGTGCAGGTGCGCGCCGGACCTGACGATCTCCATCTCCCGATGATTAATAGTGGATCAACGGCCAAGAAACTTACTCGAGATACGAAAGTCGAGAAATGTGCGCTCGGCACAATCCAACTCGTCGAGAGGAGTTCGACAGGTGCCAGCATAACGCGGGAGGATATCGACGTAGGGGAAGACGCCGAAGAGAACGACGTAAGGGATCTAGTAAACACCTTAAACGAATTCCGAGACACCATCGCCACGCACATCGCCGAGTTGGGTAAGACTGAGACAACCGAGATTCAAATTACCGAAATTCCGGGAAGCAAGCCCGTCCAGTGCAGACCCTATCGCGCGAGTCAGAAGGAGCGCGACGAAATGCGCGAGATCGTTCGAAATTTGAAAGATACCGGTATCTGTAGCGAGACAACCTCGTCGTACGCGAGCCCCGCGTTCATAGTACGTAAAAAAGACGGTTCTCCGCGTTTGGTGATCGATTATCGTCGCTTAAATGCACAGACGGAACGGATACACTTTCCGCTACCAGATTTGGACGCTCACCTCGAACGCGTCGGACAATTTAGTCTATTTATAACGCTCGATCTCATGCAGGGGTATCTGCAGATTCCCCTGGCCCCGGATTCGCGCCACAAGACGGCATTCATCACGCCAGACGAAACGGGCGAATTCAACACGGCGATGTTCGGCCTGATGAATGCACCATTTTATTTTATGAAGGCCATGCATCGCGCCCTCGAACCTCTGCACGAGCAGGTCGTACTGTATTTCCTCGACGACGTGCTAATACCGGGAAATACTTGGCCGGAATTAAAAGATAAACTGCGCGAAACTCTAACGGCATTTCGACGCGCGGGATTCACATTAAACCTGCGTAAATGCCAATTTCTAAAGAGAACGGTCTCATACCTCGGCTTCGAGATTTCGGGCAACGAAATACGACCGGGCGAACAGAAGCTACAGGCAATTCGCGAGTTTGCACCTCCACGCAACGTGCACGAAGTTCGACGATTCCTGGGTCTCACCGGATTCTTCCGACGGTTCGTCCCGAAATATGCTTCGCGCGCGGAACCGCTTTGCCGACTACTACGGAAGGTAGTCCCGTTTAAATGGGACGAGTCGACAGCGCGAGCCTTTGAGGACCTCCGCGACGCTCTATCCTGTCGACCCGTACTTAAACCATTCAATCCCGAACACCCAACGGAACTACACACCGACGCGAGTATTATCGGATTAGGTGCGATGCTGCTCCAGCAGGACGAAAACAAAAAGTGGCGCCTGGTGTACGCGATCAGCCGCAAAACAAATACAGGCGAAGTGAACTACCACTCGTCTAAACTCGAACTCATCGCCATTATCTGGGCCGTTAATCGGCTACGAGCTCTTCTCATCAATATTCGATTCACCATTGTGAGCGATTGCCAGGCGTTAATGTACCTCAACACAAGTAAGACGAGACACCCGCAAATAGCTCGATGGGCGGTCCAACTTAGCGAATTTGACGCGGAAATCCGCCATCGCGCGGGAACCGAGATGGCCCACGTCGACGCACTAAGCCGAGCACCGATCAACACGATCTATACCATAACGAGCCAGAACGACCGCGGAAAACCGGAACCGAGCGAAGAAACGGGATCTGCAACGAACCAAATTTACAGCGTTATTCGCGAGGAAGATGAGATTGCTATGTGCCAAATGACTGACGAAGCCATCAAACGGAAGTGCACGATCCTCCGCACGCAAGCAAGCTCGCGCGCCCCACACGAAAAGAGCGAAATAACGGGATTTGAACTTCGCGAAGGTTTCCTGTATAAAGTCGACGGAGACAAACGGCTTTACGTCATACCGAAGACTATGCGCAAGAGTCTGGTGATTCGCTTCCACGACTTGCGAAGCCACCCCGGGCTGGAACGAACGATGAAACAAATGCAGCAACACTACTACTTCCCGGGAATGAGAAGATATATACGTCTCCACATACGAGCATGCTTACACTGTGTGATGACGAAAGGAAAACCTGGACTACAAAAAGGGGAGCTCCACCCGATCCCACCCGGGAACCGCCCCTTTGCAACGATCCACATAGACCACTCCGGACCGTATGTGACGAGTGGGCGACAGAAGCGCTATGTATTAGCCGTCATCGATAATCTCACGAGGTTCGTGACTCTCTGCGCGACACGGGATACGAAGACCGCGGGCGTAACTAAAGCTTTGGAAGAATTCATATCGCAATACGGAGCTCCAATACGCATTATCAGCGACAGAGGGACGTGTTTCACGTCAGCGAAATTCCGAGAGTTCTGCGAAAAGCACGGCATAAGACACACTCTCACGTCACCTCGGCATCCCCAGGCAAACGGGATGGTAGAGCGAGTAAACGCAACACTGCTACCGGCAATGATAGCGAATCTAAGGCGAGAACACGGACGCGATTGGGACCGACACCTAAACAACATTCAGCGTGACCTCAACGCATGTCACAATCAGACGACAGGGAAGAGCCCGTTCGAGCTCCTGTACGGGTACACGCCACGCTACAATGAAGGAGCGCTACGACAACTGACCGACGAGAGCGAGCACCGATACGAACCACCGTCGCTGCTGCAGGCTGCAGCGAAAGAACGCATCACGAAGGAACAACAATTATACAAGGCGCGTTACGACGCGAACCGAGACCTCAACACGAAGTTCCAGACCGGCGATATCGTTTACATGTCGGCTCAAACCATCGCCACCGGTGAGAGCACGAAATTCCAAATGAAGCACCGCGGACCGTTGGTCGTGACACAAACTCTCCCGGGCGACACGTATCGCGTCACGCAGTTACGCGAGAATACACCCGGGCGGCGTTATGCCTCAACAGCTCACGCAAGCCAACAAAAAATTTGGAAACCGAACGAGGCCGAAGACGAAGAGGAATACGAGACGGATATGAGCGACGGCAACTGCGAAGAAAGCTGTCAACCAGAAGAGACAGAATCGAATTTAGCGCGCGACAAAGAATGGAAAGAAATGACCAAAAACTCATGCGAGAGTGCGACAGCACCGAGCTCACGTCCCCAACGTACACGACGACCCCCAACGTTCTACGGGATTCCGCCCGACACCAGCAACGTCAATTAGCGGAACAAACGTGCGACCAAAAAAAAAAAAAAATTCGAAAGTGCTGTGCCAAAGTGAAAATAAAAGAAAAGGGGAGAATGGTGCGGGAAAATAATACGAAGTGCGCTGAAAAAGAATAAGATAAGTGGTATAAAAAAAAAACAAAAAAGGGTCAGCCGGTAAGCGCCCCAAAATCGCGAGAGTTATAATGAGAAATAAGAGAGAATTTATATAAAGAAAGTGTTTATTAAGAAACTGTCATTATTCAATGTTTATGTGTGAATGGAGAATGGATATGGAAGGATGTACACGAACGCAAAATCGAAACGCGAGGTGCGAGTACATACAAAAAAAAAACGAGGTGAAATAATCCCCGAACTCACTCATCGATATTTCGTTCGTTGCTATTTTTGTTCTTTTTTTCTGGCCGTAAACGGGCGTGCATAAGTTAGTAGGAACGGCATACGTAAATATAGATATTAGGCTGCACTAACAAAGAAAAACAAGGAACGCATGAAAGCAGAATTGATAAGCTCAAAACACGGCTCGAGGACGACCCGATAAATAGGATGGCCGAGTGTTATAAACACCCGTCCGTATAGGCAACGGAATAACCGATCGGCATAACGGGACGTCGAGATACGCGATCGTTCACGCGGAACGCGAATAAGATAGATAAGGAGGAGAAGGGAGGAAGGATTAGCGGGCGTAAGGGACAATAGTCGAGCGATAACGCGTGAGCAGAGCGGACGAGTGAGGACTGATAAGCGCGGTATGAATGCTAACGGGTGCTGAGAGCGGATATTGTGCGTGCGTAATTGTATTATTTATTCAATAAATTGAACATTCTTTGCGTGATTTTCCTATAACCGATCCGTCGAGTGAGTATTTCTTTGGAAAGCCCTCCTGACCGAGCGATCCCGAAAACCGTAAAGCCGAGATCGAAAACAGCTAACAGTACTGTATACTATGCGCTAGTGGAATCTATATTATTCTATGGGATTATAGACTGGGGAGGGGGATGTGTGCGAGATAATATTATGAACGCACTACAAACCATACAAAATAAGATAATTAAAGTAATTCTCCGAAAAGACAGACAATATCCAACAAGCCTTCTATACGATGAATGGGATGCCCTAAACATAAGGCAAAGGTTCTAACGGGACCGTTTTCCGCGTAATTAGTGATGCCGCGAGAGACGAGAGAAACAAGACGAGACGAGACGAAAAAGTCGAGAGTCGAGACAAAAGAACATTTTTTTCTTCTCGGCTGAGGCGATACAAGACGAGAGAGAAACCTCGAGAGTCGATACAATAAATCGAGAAATAAAAAAAAAAGTTTGAGAAGAAACAAAAGACATAAAAATTGGAAAATAATCAAATACAAAATAAAACTTATTCGTACAGAAAACACAAGATGATTAATATGCTTGTATTATCACTAATCAGAAATTGTAATAGGATGATACACTTAAGCTTATAGTACGCGACACTTTGGCTTCGATATTTTTGGTCTGGCAAGTAAACTTTTCAAGAAATAAAAAGTAAACCGAGAATAAACCTTTCTTCTTACTGTAGTTTAGCTTTGATGATAGAAGCCAAAGTGCATTGAAACCAGGAGTTCAAACAGAGAAGGATTTCTGCATTCTGGTTACTCAATCTGTTCCTGTGCTTCCGTATGATGAATCCAGCTTTTGAAAATAGGCGTTCTATCGGCGCGCTTGATGCGCAAATAGCGAGATAATCTCGAGCCATTTTCGCGAGTCTCGGGAAACATTTTTGATTTTGTTTCCACCATTCCAAAATGTTGACGTGTCGATCAGCTCGGTCCAATCGGAGGTAGTTGTCGAGTTCGATTCGCCAACTTTGATTACTCCTCGCCGACGCATACAATGCGTTTACTCCTTTCGTGTAGTCATCGTCTGAGTCGGTGTCACTTTCGCGTTCGATGGACGGTTGAGTCTCGTCGATGAGTTCGGCATATTTTGTTTTGAAAATATGCTCGAATTCTTCGTACGACTTCTTCTTTAATGCTTTGCCCCAGGGAGTCTTGTCGAAAGATTCTAATTTGTGTCGAGGATCCAGTATCAAGACAGCACAATATATCCAGTTGGACATGTCATAATGTTTTAATATTTTGTCTCGACCTGCCTGGAAAGCAAAAATGATTGATTCGTCAGTTTTGCTTCGATCAGACTTCCCGTCAAGCGCGTGGCACAACTTCTCGATACTGTCGATGAGAACATTAATGCCAACGACGACGGATGGAAGCGTGGCATATTGATCGCCGCACAGTATCGTCGACAGTTTTTTGAAACATTTCAAATATTTTTGCAGCATGGAAAGTACATCCCATTCCTCTTCAGAAATATAGAAACGTTTCAAGTCTGCGTTGTTCGACGCAAGAGCGGAAAGAGCTTTTTGCATCTTTAGTCCTGCCGTAATTAAGTCGAACGAGCTGTTCCATCTTGTCGAGACATCCAGAGGCAAGTCGATGAGTTTTTCTTCGAATACCTTGCAGTAATCGCCAAGCTTGTTTTTCAACTTCTCGGATTTCTTCATTTTCTTACATAGATAGCGCAATTTGGCGATCGGGAGAATCTCTACTGTCGTGTTATGATCGGCTTGGTCGCTCCGACTCGACTCTGTTCCATCGCAGTTATCGTCAATCTCGTCTTCAGTGTCCGAAGAGCTCGAATTTCCATCTTCAGTATTGTCGACTTTTAGAGTTCTCAATACGTCCTGGACCGCTAAATTCAGAACATACGCGAAGCAACGGAAATGCTGTTTCTTCGCATCGAACGTTATACCGTCTTCGCTGAGTTTTTTTTCCAACTCTTTCATGAACGTGGTGTTAACTGAAGCATTGTCGAGAGTTATGCCCAGTATTTTATCAACGAGATCGGATTTTTTTAACGCATCGTAGAACATAGAAGCGATGTCTACTCCAGCATGTTGACCGTGACTCGGAATAAAATCTGTGGCCAACGAGTGCATTTTCCAGTCTTCGTCAATAAAGTGGGCAGTAACACCGTAATACGATTTTGATCGTATGGAAGTCCAGCCGTCGACCGTGAAAGATATCTTTGATTCGTTGGACTTCAGTAAGCCCATGACGATTCCTCGAACTTCTTCGTACATAGATGACGTTATAGCGGTCAATGACGTGCGCTTCGGAAACTGAAGATCCGGGTTGATGGAGCGAAAAAAACTTTGAGTGAAATCGTCATCGAAAATATTCAGCGGCAAGCACTTCCTCGCGATCCAGTCGACCAGAAGGGTGTGAAAGCCTTTCGTGGTCAGAACCTGTGAATCAAATTCGTAACTTAATATCATTCTACCATTAATTTTTCTACAATATTCGTTCAACTAAGCATGCTTTATATATACACTTCAAGCCGATAGTAAGAAGGCGAGAGTTTCGAATATTAACTTAGTATGAACACCTTGAGTGACGTCGCCTAATTTCGAGTGAGAACGCGAGAGAATTACAAACACTTCTTGATGAGATAAAAATCCGAAAAAAATCAAGCATATGAAAGGTACTGAAAAGATTGTTTTTGCATAAGAATAATTCCAAAATGTTATTAACAAATTACTAAAGTAAAAAATGGTGCAACAAATTACCTTGCAACCTATTTGATTTCATGAGAATGATTTGGTACTTTTTTGAATACGTATGAATTTTTTTTCTTCAGAATTGTATGTTAAAATTTGTTTAAAATCGCATTTTTCACACATTACATGAAATTCAGAAAAATTTACAAATCATTTTCATAACAAACAAAAATTTGGTTGACGGGTAATTTGTTGCACAATTTCTCATTTCAGTTATTTCTTAATAACATTTTGGAATTATTATTGTGCAAAATGTTATTCAATCGATCGATTTTCAAGAATTCCAGAAAAAAGAAACAATTCCGCAATGTAAGAAATTTCTGAAAATTACTTATGGGTTTTGAAAATTCATCTTTTTTTTAACCATTTATTTCCATGGTAATTGCGTAATAACTTTGTATAATTAACACAACGGAAATTGAGTGTTCTTGACATTGTTAATACGGTTGACTTTCTCCCAGAATTTTCAACGTATCACAAAGCACTGAAATTTAAATGAAAATTAAACTTTCGGTTTGGAATGTATGTACAATGTACAACATGTTTAGATCGTACCGAATCTATATATGAAACATTTTTTCAATACATAAAAAGTCAAAGAATAGAACAAACATTAAGAGATCATATTCGCTCAAAGGCACCGACTAAGACTTTTATTTTTTACATTCCAATGAATTCGCGAGGATTTTTCATTTTTTTTTACCTGCTTTTGCTTCGATTGACGAAGGGCATCCTCGAGAGTCTTCTGTTGTTTGTCTCCGCGTGGCGTCGCCGAAAAAAGCTGATCATGGACAGCTCTGTGTTTATTTTTCAAATGCCATTTTATGCCCGACGTGTTCGAATTTTGCATTTTTATTTCGACGAGGTTTTCGTTTTTTTTGCACAGCTTACAGATGCCAATTTTCACTTTGTCGACGACTTTAAATTCGAAGAATTCACCGTAAGGAGTTGTTACTTCTGGCGATCGATGTGGAATCTGAAGGAACTTCCGAGCCGCTTTCGTTAGTCGAATCTGCGACATAACCTTTCGTCATCGATGCCTCGCCGTCACCGTCGTTTCCATCTCCTTTTGAGGATGAAGACGGCTTGTTTCCGCGAATAATATCGCCTGTTCTTGCCCGTTTCATCGCTAAAACGTCACACGTCTTTTCGCTCTCTCACTATAACGCAGAGATGCAGCTTCGAGTTAGACACGAAAAAACACGTTGCCCGGCGGAAAATATTCTACGCCATATTGTGCGCGAACTTCTCTTGTAAGAGGGATCGCGCGCGTCAAGACAAGGAAGGCAAATGCGAGCGAACAAAGCTAGCGTCGAACGTGGGGAGGTGGGGACATGCACGTCTGCAGTCTTTCGACTACCGTCGTAGCGCTCACATCGGTACGAGATATGACACCACCTAAGCTTTCTCTCGCGCACTCCCTGCCTCTTATCAACGTGTACTTATTTGTAAGCTATAATCGCGATGAGAAAGGATACGAATCCATTTTAATGATGTCTTTATTCTAACCCGTGGGCAAAAAAGCAAGCGGCCAAAAAACAGGCGAGCAAAATAGCAAGCGGCCAAAAAACAGACGGGCAAAAAAGCAAGCGGCCAAAAAACAGGCGGGAAAAAAGCAAGCAGGCGAAAAACAGGCGGGCCAAAAAGCAAGCGGCCAAAAAAAATGGTGGGAAAAAAAGCAAGCGGCCAAAAAACAGACGGGAAAAAAGCATGCGGCCAAAAAAGAGGCGGGAAAAAAGCAAGCGGACAAAAAACAGGCGGGCCAAAAACCACGCGGCCAAAAACACTGGCGGGCAAAAAAGCAAGCGGCCAAAAAACAGACGGGAAAAAAGCATGCGGCCAAAAAAGAGGTGGGAAAAAAGCAAGCGGACAAAAAGCAAGCGGCCAAAAAACAGGCGGGAAAAAAGCGAGCAGGCGAAAAACAGGCGGACCAATAAACAGACGGGAAAAAAGCATGCGGCCAAAAAAGAGGCGGGAAAAAAGCAAGCGGACAAAAAACAGGCGGGAATAAAGCAAGCGGACAAAAAACAGGCAGGCCAAAAAGCAAGCGGCCAAAAAACAGGCGGGAAAAAGGCAAGCGGCCTAAAAACGGGGGGCCAAAAAACAGGCGGACAAAAAAGCAGGCGGGCTTGGTTGCCCGCTTCCTTTTTTGCCTGCCTGCTTTTTTGCCTATCCTCTTTTTTTGCAAGCTTGCTTTTTTGCCCGCCTATTTTTTGGCCGCTTGCTTTTTTGGCCGCATGCTTATTTCCTGCCTGTTTTTTGGCCGCTTGCTTTTTTCCCGCCTGTTTTTTCGACACTTGCTTTTTTCCTGCCTGTTTTTTCGCCGCTTGCTTCTTTGTCTGCCTGTTTTTTGCCTGCTTGCTTTTTTGGCCACTTTTTTTTAATTATCGTACACTGACGTAAATTACCTGGTGATTACCGTACTTTGGCGTACGGTAACCGTAGTCGTGCGGGCGGTTATACAGGTTATAGCTTATAGCTTCTGATTCTGAACACTGTGGCACTGTGCGCGATTGGCGATAGGCAATGAGTGCTCTGCTTTGCGGCTCTGCGGATTGCTAACCGCGCGCAGTACTCGCTCTCTAATACCGAGCCTTGGCCTCCTTTACGAACTCGGACACAGGAAATAAAAAACGGGTGTATCGAAATTCCGATATTTGTGTATTGAGTATCGATACTTGAAAATATCGGTACGCCAAGAATCGATACAAAATATCGATACGCCAAGAATCGATACAAAATATCGATATTTGGGTCCAAAAATATCGATATTCCAGATATCGATACTGTATCGCCCATCACTAGAGCGCGTTGGAAAGCTTGTGCCCGAATTATATTATAAAAGTGTCGTCGGTATTCCGATGCGATGCTTCATTAATGAGAAAATCGAGAATGAAGAATCCGCTTCCGGCATATTGGAGTATGTATACTTGGTGGCGTCTCGCTAACGCTTAAAAACTTTTTTTAAGTACGTGGCGTCGAGACGCTACCTCGTCTCTATATGAGAAAGTGAAATTATTATTATTTTTAATTGCATTGGATCATTACGTGGAAAATTTGAAAAATATGAAATTCTCGAAACGAGACGAGAATATTAATTTCTTGTCGAGAATAATTCAAGACGATAAATGATTTTTCTCTTGATAGTCGATACGAGACGAGACGATAATTTTCATACAACCGTCGATACAATACGAGAGAATACACATTCTCGTCTTGTCTTGTCTCGCGGCATCACTACGCGTAATCTAGGTGCACCCCGAAGACTTCTTCGAGGTCTAGCATAACGGGAGCGTCTCTTTCGCGGCTTAGGTGCATCGCGATGAGTTCCTTGAAAACTAGCTTGACCAGAGTGTCTCTCTCACAATCTAGGTGTACCACGAAGACTTCCTGGAGGTCTAGCATAACGGAAGCATTTCCTTCGCAGTCTAGGTGTACCCCGAAGACTTCCTCGAGGTCTAGCTTGACCGGAGCGTTTCTCTCGCGATCTAGGTGTACCCCGAAGACTTCCTCGATGTCTAGCTTAACGGGAGTCCCCGAGGAAGTCTTCGGAGTACACCTAGACTGCGAAAGAAACGATCACGTTAAGTTAGACTTCGAGGAAGTGTTCGTGGTACACCTAGACTGCGAGGGAAATGATCCCGCTAAGCCAGACATCGAGGAAGTCTTCGTGGTACACCTAGATCGCGAGAAGAACGCTCCCATTAAGCTAGACATGGAGGAAGTATTCGTGGTACATCTAGATCGCGAGAAGAACGCTCCCATTGTGCTAGACATGGAGGAAGTCTTCGTGTGCTAATCTCGTACTACGATTGACATGACAACATTCAATAGCTTCGAACAGAAGAGCCTTTCTAAGTGTTTAAACACTTCGAACCGTTCGACGGGTTCGAGCAGTTCGACGGGTTCGAGCAGTTCGACGGGTTCGAGCAGTTCGACGGGCTCGAGCAGTTCGACGGGCTCGAGCAGTTCGACGGGTTCGAGCAGTGCGACGGGTTCGAGCAGTTCGGCGGGTTCGAGCAGTTCGGCGGGTTCGAGCAGTTCGGCGGGTTCGAGCAGTTCGACTGGTTCGAGCAGTTCGACTGGTTCGAGCAGTTCGACTGGTTCGAACAGTTCGACTGGTTCGAACAGTTCGACTGGTTCGAACAGTTCGACTGGTTCGAACAGTTCGACTGGTTCGAACAGTTCGACTTGCTCGAACAGTTCGACTGGTTCGACTGGTTCGAACAGTTCGACTGGTTCGAACAGTTCGACTGGTTCGAACAGTTCGACTGGTTCGAACAAGTATCGAACTCCAATGGTGAGCTCGAACAGGTTCGAACAAGTTCGTGCACATCCCTGACACCTAGACTGCCAAAGAAATGTTCCGGTCAAGCTAGACCTCGAGGAAGTCTTGGGGGTACACCTAGACTGTGAAGGAAATGCTCCTGTTAAGCTAGATCTTGAGGAAATCTTTGTGCACTAATTCTTGTACTATAATTGACATGACAACATTCAACAGCTTCGAACAAGTGCCTCTCTAAGTGTTTGAACACTTCGAACCGTTCGACGGGTTCGAACGTTTCTGGCGCTCGGGCTTGGCTCGATCAGGTTCGGTTCGACAAGCTATTGAGATTGTCGAACCGAACCACGAACTGTTCGAGTAAAGTGGGTTCGTGCATATCCCTAGTGTATATTCTACAATCTCCGACCGATATTAAACAAAGCGCAGCTACGTACTGTATACTATGCGCTAGTGGAATCTATATTAATCTATGGGATTATAGACTGGGGAGGGGGATGTGTGCGAGATAATATTATGAACGCACTACAAACCATACAAAATAAGATAATTAAAGTAATTCTCCGAAAAGACAGACAATATCCAACCAGCCTTCTATACGATGAATGGGATGCCCTAAACATAAGGCAAAGGTTCTACGTGTCTACACTAAATCACTGCATTAGTGAAAATACTTTTTTCCTTTGCGAATCAACTCCGAAATGATAGAGGTATGAGAGGTAACACCGTCAATGAATGCATAATCCCACGGTATATCAAAAGCATCGGTCGTGGATGTTTCTCGTATTGCGCTGCAAGAGTCGCTAATTATCCAACACCAGAAACACGAAACTCGCTAATGAACTTGCCTGCTTACGCGCGTAAAAAAGCAATAACTGTGGCTGAGAAAGATATACCTACCCTGACGAACCGGTTGACCGTAATTTCCCCAGAAATCGGTCGAATTTTTTTAGTCGGAATAGATTGACTTTTTGTCGGAAGAAAATCGTAATCCGACGTCGGAATATTCGTCGAACTATCCGTACATTGACCGCGGACCGACTACTTTTGGAAATCTTTATTTTTGGTCGGAACGACCACAGATAGGCTACTTTTGGAAATCTTTATTTTTTGGTCGGACGACCACAGATCGGCTACTTTTGGAAATCTTATATTTTTGGTCGGAACGACCACAGATCGGCTACTTTTGGAAATTTTTATTTTTGGTCGGAACAACCACAGATCGGCTACTTTTCGAAATTTTCATTTTTGGTTACAAGGAAGGTAGAAGGGAGTTGGAAGGTTGTACAATGTTTTCATTGTCATACACTATTACTAATTACAAATTACTACTAATTGTACTACGATTGTACTAATTACAAATTAGTACAATCAGTTCGACAATAACCGGCCGCAGGCTCGCGGTATGTCGTAGGCTTGAGTCGACAGTACCGACCAGAAGTTCGCGGTTTGTTGAATCTCAAGAGGGGGTCTTTAGTCGTATGTTTGTATGGTTTTATTGGCCCTGATAAGGGCCGTTTCAACCCAGGTGTTACCCCGCTACTCTTTCTCGCTCAGTTTCGCATATTTTGGGGTGCGCGATCGTTCGCGACCGGAAGTCGATGTTCCAACTTTGCGGGACTTTAACCCGCCTTCGGCTCAGTTTCGCATTAAATGCGGAGTCGATCGCGACCGGTTGTCGATGGTCCGTTCTCGGGGTTGTCGATCGGGGTCAGCACGTACTCCGGGGCCCGGGACGATCGCCTGAAGATCCCCGGATTGGTTCCTACCCCGTCGTAGATAGAGGTATAATCCTCGACGGGGTCGTAGCCCATGACCGGCCGGATATTTCCGGTGGCGTCAGGGACGTGGTCCGGGGCCCCGTAACCGGCGCGGGAGACGTGCGCTGCGGCCGAAGATAGGAGGTCGAGGGAACTCCTCGAGGAGCGATTGCTCTCGGGCGACCAAAGGGTATGCTTTGGAGTGGGTGCTACCTTCTTGGCTGGCGACTCGCCGAACTCGGCCGGTCATTGGGGGGCCACTTCCGGCGGCTTCCGCCAGCGGGGACCCGGTTATGCCTTCGAGACCTGTTCGGCGTTTCTCGGGGACTCGATGGCCTGACGCCTCGGGAGTCGATGTGGAAGGCGGAGTAATCTCAGGTGGCGCCCTCTGACCCTCTGTTTTCGTCGGTTCGCGATTCGCGGAGGCCGAAGCCGATTCCTTTTCACACAATACGGGAACCCAGAAGTCGTTGCAGCTTGATGATGTGCGTGGAAGGACCGGCGCGCTGCAGATTCGGGGAGACGGTCGAACGAACGCCGTTTGTCGGAGTTAGAATCCGCTCGTTCTGGAACGCAGCATACGGGGCGGAAGAAAAAAACAAATGGGCGGGAAGCAAGGGGAAAAGAGGGAAAAATTGAACTAATGCAATTAGGTTCGTGAATGCGTCAGGGGTACCGTCCCCGTCCGCTATTTGGTAGCTCTGGAGCCACCTGTCCTGTGTCCTCCGCGGTCCGATGAGTTGCCGTTGCTTCTCGTAGGTGGAGGTTTACCTGCTTATTTAGCAGGCCACGATGGCCGCTTAATCAGCGGGAGGCAATGATGGCCGCTTAATCAGCGGAAGGCACTGTTGGCCACTTAATCAGCGGAGGGTAATGATGGTCGCTTAGTCAACGGAAGGTAATGATGGCCGCTTAATCAGCGGAGTTTACTGCTGACGCTAGAGAAAAGTGGAATGGTGCTGGAGGCGCTTTGAAAAAAGCGGAATGGTGCTGAAGTCGCTTTGAAAACAGCGGGGGTTCGGTAGCGATCCTGACTCGATATCGAGACAGGATGTACGAGTTGGAGCCAAGAAAAACTCCTCGCCGATGCTGTGAGAGGTAATTGAATCCCGGAAAAAATACCCCCGAAAAAAAAAACCCCGAAAAAATACCCCCCGGAAAAAATACCCCCGGAAAAAAACCCCCGGCAAAAATACCCCCGAAAAAATACCCCCGGCAAAAATACCCCCCGGAAAAAATACCCCCGGAAAAAACCCCCAGAAAAATACCCTCGGAAACAGACGAATTCGTGCCTTAACGGATTTTCAAATTAAACACACACACGCACACACACGCACACTCACGCACACACACGCACACACACGCACACACACGCACACACACGCACGCACACACACGCACACACACGCACACACACGCACACACACGCACACACACGCACACACACGCACACACACGCACACACACGCACACACACGCACACACACGCACACACACGCATACACACGCACACACACGCACACACACGCACACACACGCACACACACGCACACACACGCACACACACGCACACACACGCACACACACGCACACACACGCACACACACACGCACACACACGCACACACACGCACACACACGCACACACACGCACACACACGCACACACACGCACACACACGCACACACACGCACACACACGCACACACACGCACACACACGCACACACACGCACACACACGCACACACACGCACACACACGCACACACACGCACACACACGCACACACACGCACACACACGCACACACACGCACACACACGCACACACACGCACACACACGCACACACACGCACACACACGCACACACACGCACACACACGCACACACACGCACACACACGCACACACACGCACACACACGCACACACACGCACACACACGCACACACACGCACACACACGCACACACACGCACACACACGCACACACACGCACACACACGCACACACACGCACACACACGCACACACACGCACACACACGCACACACACGCACACGCACGCACACGCACGCACACGCACGCACACGCACGCACACGCACGCACACGCACGCACACGCACGCACACGCACGCACACGCACGCACACGCACGCACACGCACGCACACGCACGCACACGCACGCACACGCACGCACACGCACGCACACGCACGCACACGCACGCACACGCACGCACACGCACGCACACGCACGCACACGCACGCACACGCACGCACACGCACGCACACGCACGCACACGCACGCACACGCACGCACACGCACGCACACGCACGCACACGCACGCACACGCACGCACACGCACGCACACGCACGCACACGCACGCACACGCACGCACACGCACGCACACGCACGCACACGCACGCACACGCACGCACACGCACGCACACGCACGCACACGCACGCACACGCACGCACACGCACGCACACGCACGCACACGCACGCACACGCACACACACGCACACACACGCACACGCACTAGTGATGCCGCGAGACAAGACAAGACGAGAATGTGTATTCTCTCGTATTGTATCGACGGTTGTATGAAAATTATCGTCTCGTCTCGTATCGACTATCAAGAGAAAAATCATTTATCGTCTTGAATTATTCTCGACAAGAAATGAATATTCTCGTCTCGTTTCGAGAATTTCATATTTTTCAAATTTTCCACGTAATGATCCAATGCAATTAAAAATAATAATAATTTCATTTTCTCATCTAGAGACGCGGTAGCGTCTCGACGCCACGTACTTAAAAAAAGTTTTTAAGCGTTAGCGAGACGCCACCAAGTATATATACTCCAATATGCCGGAAGCGGATTCTTCATTCTCGATTTTCTCATTAATGAAGCATCACATCGGAATACCGACGACACTTTTATAATATAATTCGGGCACAAGCTTTCCAACGCGCTCTAGTGATAGGCGATACAGTATCGATATCTGGAATATCGATATTTTTGGACCCAAATATCGATATTTTGTATCGATTCTTGGCGTATCGATATTTTGTATCGATTCTTGGCGTACCGATATTTTCAAGTATCGATACTCAATACACAAATATCGGAATTTCGATACACCCGTTTTTTATTTCCTGTGTCCGAGTTCGTAAAGGAGGCCGAGGCTCGGTATTAGAGAGCGAGTACTGCGCGCGGTTAGCAATCCGCAGAGCCGCAAAGCAGAGCACTCATTGGCTATCGTCAATCGCGCACAGTGCCACAGTGTTCAGAATCAGAAGCTATAAGCTATAACCTGTATAACCGCCCGCACGACTACGGTTACCGTACGCCAAAGTACGGTAATCACCAGGTAATTTACGTCAGTGTACGATAATTAAAAAAAGTGGCCAAAAAAGCAAGCAGGCAAAAAAACAAGCAGACAAAGAAGCAAGCGGCAAAAAAACAGGCAGGAAAAAAGCAAGTGTCGAAAAAACAGGCGGGAAAAAAGAAAGCGGCCAAAAAACAGGCGGGAAAAAAGCAAGCGGCCAAAAAACAGGCAGGAAATAAGCATGCGGCCAAAAAAGCAAGCGGCCAAAAAAAAGGCGGGCAAAAAAGCAAGTGGCCAAAAAACATGCGGGCAAAAAAGCAAGTAGGCAAAAAAGCAAGCGGCCAAAAAACAGGCACGCAAAAAAGCAAGCGGCCAAAAAACAGGCGGGAAAAAACCAAGCGGCCAAAAAACAGGCGGGCAAAAAAGCAAGCGGCCAAAAAACAGGCGGGAAAAAAGCAAGCGGACAAAAAAAAGGCAGGCAAAAAAGCAAGCGGCCAAAAAACAGGCGGGCAAAAAAGTAAGCAGGCAAAAAAACAGGCACGCAAAAAAACAAGCGTCCAAAAAACAGGCGGGCAAAAAAGCAAGCGACCAAAAAAACATGTGGGAAAAAAGCAAGCTTGCAAAAAAAGAGGATAGGCAAAAAAGCAGGCAGGCAAAAAAGGAAGCGGGCAACCAAGCCCGCCTGCTTTTTTGTCCGCCTGTTTTTTGGCCCCCCGTTTTTTGGCCGCTTGCTTTTTTGCCCGCCTGTTTTTTGGCCGCATGCTTTTTTCCCGCCTATTTTTTGGCCGCTTGCTTTTTGGCTGCCTGTTTTTTGGCCGCTTGCTATTTGGCCTGCCTGTTTTTTGGCCGCTTGCTATTTGGCCTGCCTGTTTTTTGTCCGCTTGCTTTATTCCCGCCTGTTTTTTGTCCGCTTGCTTTTTTCCCGCCTCTTTTTTGGCCGCATGCTTTTTTCCCGCCTCTTTTTTGGCCGCATGCTTTTCGCCTGCTCGCTTTTTTCCCGCCTGTTTTTTGGCCGCTTGCTTTTTGTCCGCTTGCTTTTTTCCCACCTCTTTTTGGGCCGCATGATTTTTTCCCGTCTGATTTTTGGCCGCTTGCTTTTTTGCCCGCCAGTGTTTTTGGCCGCGTGCTTTTTGGCCCGCCTGTTTTTTGTCCGCTTGCTTTTTTCCCGCCTCTTTTTTGGCCGCATGCTTTTTTCCCGACTGTTTTTTGGCCGCTTGCTTTCTTTCCCACCATTTTTTTTGGCCGCTTGCTTTTTGGCCCGCCTGTTTTTCGCCTGCTTGCTTTTTTCCCGCCTGTTTTTTGGCCGCTTGCTTTTTTGCCCGTCTGTTTTTTGGCCGCTTGCTTTTTTGCTCGCCTGTTTTTTGGCCGCTTGCTTTTTTGCCCACGGGTTAGAATAAAGACATCATTAAAATGGATTCGTATCCTTTCTCATCGCGATTATAGCTTACACCTAAGTACATGTTGATAAGAGGCAGGGAGTGCGAGAGAGAAAGCTTAGGTGGTGTCATATCTCGTACCGATGTGAGCGCTACGACGGTAGTCGAAAGACTGCAGACGTGCATGTCCCCACCTCCCCACGTTCGACGCTAGCTTTGTTCGCTCGCATTTGCCTTCCTTGTCTCGACGCGCGCGATCCCTCTTACAAGAGAAGTTCGCGCACAATATGGCGTAGAATATTTTCCACCGGGCAACGTGTTTTTTCGTGTCTAACTCGAAGCTGCATCTCTGCGTTATAGTGAGAGAGCGAAAAGACGTGTGACGTTTTAGCGATGAAACGGGCAAGAACAGGCGATATTATTCGCGGAAACAAGCCGTCTTCATCCTCAAAAGGAGATGAAAACGACGGTGACGGCGAGGCATCGATGACGAAAGGTTATGTCGCAGATTCGACTAACGAAAGCGGCTCGGAAGTTCCTTCAGATTCCACATCGATCGCCAGAAGTAACAATCGTTACGGTGAATTCTTCGAATTTAAAGTCGTCGACAAAGTGAAAATTGGCATCTGTAAGCTGTGCAAAAAAAACGAAAACCTCGTCGAAATAAAAATGCAAAATTCGAACACGTCGGGCATAAAATGGCATTTGAAAAATAAACACAGAGCTGTCCATGATCAGCTTTTTTCGGCGACGCCACGCGGAGACAAACAACAGAAGACTCTCGAGGATGCCTTTCGTCAATCGAAGCAAAAGCAGGTAAAAAAAAATGAAAAATTCTCGCGAATTCATTGGAATGTAAAAAATAAAAGTCTTAGTCGGTGCCTTTTAGCGAATATGATCTCTTAATGTTTGTTCTATTCTTTGACTTTTTATGTATTGAAAAAATGTTTCATATATAGATTCGGTACGATCTAAACATGTTGTACATTGTACATACATTCCAAACCGAAAGTTTAATTTTCATTTAAATTTCAGTGCTTTGTGATACGTTGAAAATTCTGGGAGAAAGTCAACCGTATTAACAATGTCAAGAACACTCAATTTCCGTTGTGTTAATTATACAAAGTTATTACGCAATTACCATGGAAATAAATGGTTAAAAAAAAGATGAATTTTCAAAACCCATAAGTAATTTTCAGAAATTTCTTACATTGCGGAATTGTTTCTTTTTTCTGGAATTCTTGAAAATCGATCGATTGGATAACATTTTGCACAATAATAATTTCAAAATGTTATTAAGAAATAACTGAAATGAGAAATTGTGCAACAAATTACCCGTCAACCAAATTTTTGTTTGTTATGAAAATGATTTGTAAATTTTTGTGAATTTCATGTAATGTGTGAAAAATGCGATTTTAAACAAATTTTAACATACAATTCTGAAGAAAAAAAATTCATACGTATTCAAAAAAGTACCAAATCATTCTCATGAAATCAAATAGGTTGCAAGGTAATTTGTTGCACAATTTTTTACTTTAGTAATTTGTTAATAACATTTTGGAATTATTCTTATGCAAAAACAATCTTTTCAGTACCTTTCATATGCTTGATTTTTTTCGGATTTTTATCTCATCAAGAAGTGTTTGTAATTCTCTCGCGTTCTCACTCGAAATTAGGCGACGTCACTCAAGGCGTTCATACTAAGTTAATATTCGAAACTCTCGCCTTCTTACTATCGGCTTCGAGTGTATATATAAAGCATGCTTAGTTGAACGAATATTGTAGAAAAATTAATTGTAGAATGAAATTAAGTTACGAATTTGATTCACAGGTTCTGACCACGAAAGGCTTTCACACCCTTCTGGTCGACTGGATCGCGAGAAAGTGCTTGCCGCTGAATATTTTCGATGACGATTTCACTCAAAGTTTTTTTCGCTCCATCAACCCGGTTCTTCAGTTTCCGAAGCGCACGTCATTGACCGCTATAACGTCATCTATGTACGAAGAAGTTCGAGGAATCGTCATGGGCTTACTGAAGTCCAACGAATCAAAGATATCTGTCACGGTCGACGGCTGGACTTCCATACGATCAAAATCGTATTACGGTGTTACTGCCCACTTTATTGACGAAGACTGGAAAATGCACTCGTTGGCCACAGATTTTATTCCGAGTCACGGTCAACATGCTGGAGTAGACATCGCTTCTATGTTCTACGATGCGTTAAAAAAATCCGATCTCGTTGATAAAATACTGGGCATAACTCTCGACAATGCTTCAGTTAACACCACGTTCATGAAAGAGTTGGAAAAAAAACTCAGCGAAGACGGTATAACGTTCGATGCGAAGGAACAGCATTTCCGTTGCTTCGCGCATGTTCTGAATTTAGCGGTCCAGGACGTATTGAGAACTCTAAAAGTCGACAATACCGAAGATGGAAATTCGAGCTCTTCGGACACTGAAGACGAGATTGACGATAACTGCGATGGAACAGAGTCGAGTCGGAGCGACCAAGCCGATCATAACACGACAGTAGAGATTCTCCCGATCGCCAAATTGCGCTATCTATGTATGAAAATGAAGAAATCCGAGAAGTTGAAAAACAAGCTTGGCGATTACTGCAAGGTATTCGAAGAAAAACTCATCGACTTGCCTCTGGATGTCTCGACAAGATGGAACAGCTCGTTCGACTTAATTACGGCAGGACTAAAGATGCAAAAAGCTCTTTCCGCTCTTGCGTCGAACAACGCAGACTTGAAACGTTTCTATATTTCTGAAGAGGAATGGCATGTACTTTCCATGCTGCAAAAATATTTGAAATGTTTCAAAAAACTGTCGACGATACTGTGCGGCGATCAATATGCCACGCTTCCATCCGTCGTCGTTGGCATTAATGTTCTCATCGACAGTATCGAGAAGTTGTGCCACGCGCTTGACGGGAAGTCTGATCGAAGCAAAACTGACGAATCAATCATTTTTGCTTTCCCGGCAGGTCGAGACAAAATATTAAAACATTATGACATGTCCAACTGGATATATTGTGCTGTCTTGATACTGGATCCTCGACACAAATTAGAATCTTTCGACAAGACTCCCTGGGGCAAAGCATTAAAGAAGAAGTCCTACGAAGAATTCGAGCATATTTTCAAAACAAAATATGCCGAACTCATCGACGAGACTCAACCGTCCATCGAACGCGAAAGTGACACCGACTCAGACGATGACTACACGAAAGGAGTAAACGCATTGTATGCGTCGGCGAGGAGTAATCAAAGTTGGCGAATCGAACTCGACAACTACCTCTGATTGGACCGAGCTGATCGACACGTCAACATTTTGGAATGGTGGAAACAAAATCAAAAATGTTTCCCGAGACTCGCGAAAATGGCTCGAGATTATCTCGCTATTTGCGCATCAAGCGCGCCGATAGAACGCCTATTTTCAAAAGCTGGATTCATCATACGGAAGCACAGGAACAGATTGAGTAACCAGAATGCAGAAATCCTTCTCTGTTTGAACTCCTGGTTTCAATGCACTTTGGCTTCTATCATCAAAGCTAAACTACAGTAAGAAGAAAGGTTTATTCTCGGTTTACTTTTTATTTCTTGAAAAGTTTACTTGCCAGACCAAAAATATCGAAGCCAAAGTGTCGCGTACTATAAGCTTAAGTGTATCATCCTATTACAATTTCTGATTAGTGATAATACAAGCATATTAATCATCTTGAGTTTTCTGTACGAATAAGTTTTATTTTGTATTTGATTATTTTCCAATTTTTATGTCTTTTGTTTCTTCTCAAACTTTTTTTTTTAATTTCTCGATTTATTGTATCGACTCTCGAGGTTTCTCTCTCGTCTTGTATCGCCTCAGCCGAGAAGAAAAAAATGTTCTTTTGTCTCGACTCTCGACTTTTTCGTCTCGTCTCGTCTTGTTTCTCTCGTCTCTCGCGGCATCACTAACACGCACGCACACGCACGCACACTCACGCACACGCACGCACACGCACACGCACACGCACACGCACACGCACACGCACACGCACACGCACACGCACACGCACACGCACACGCACACGCACACGCACACGCACACGCACACGCACACGCACACGCACACGCACACGCACACGCACACGCACACGCACACGCACACGCACACGCACACGCACACGCACACGCACACGCACACGCACACGCACACGCACACGCACACGCACACGCACACGCACACGCACACGCACACGCACACGCACACGCACACGCACACGCACACGCACACGCACACGCACACGCACACGCACACGCACACGCACACGCACACGCACACGCACACGCACACGCACACGCACACGCACACGCACACGCACACGCACACGCACACGCACACGCACACGCACACGCACACGCACACGCACACGCACACGCACACGCACACGCACACGCACACGCACACGCACACGCACACGCACACGCACACGCACACGCACACGCACACGCACAAAGATATTATCGCGATTAATGACACTGATTATTGATTTATTAAGGATATTGAGCACTTTGATTTTGCATATTAATAATGTCAAAAGTTATCACCAAGTGATGAAAAAAATTAATTATTAAAATAAAAAATCAAACAACCATTTGAAATGAATTACTTGATTTTTTATAATTTATATCATTTTATTCAGAATTTAAATTAAAATTTTAATTACTATTTCGATTTTAAATTTAAATGAATTTTTTTCTTTTTAATTTGACAATCCGTAAAGGCACGAATTCGTCTGTTTCCGGGGGTATTTTTTCGGGGGTATTTTTTCCGGGGGAATTTTTTCCGGGGGTATTCTTTCCGCCTACCGAAGTAATTTTATTTCGGAAAGTCTCACCTAGTTATACCCACATGGAAATAAAGTTCATCGAAAAATACATTTTTCGATGTATTAAAAATATATGTCGAATATATTTGCGGTATATGTGCATATATTTCAAATATATTCAAACTGTACACGAGTTGTATGAGAAATATATTCAAAATGTATTCGCCATACGTACTTTTTGGAACAAAAAATGTATTCGAAACATATATTCAATATATAATTTAGGTATATATATTGTATATTCTACGTTTATGTCAAATGTAGCTCCGGATGTATTCCGGACATAAGTTAGATACAAGTGTCATATATCCTTAGTATATCCTACGTATTGAATTTCAGCTAAAAAATTTAAAAATTAAGAGATTTTCACGTTTAATTATATACAGTGAGGACCAGGTGAAACTAGACGCCGAAAAAAGCATGGAGAGGGGAGATCTGAAATATCATTGGCTATGGCCCGCGCTCAGCAGTGCGTCTCAACTCGGTGGCGATCGTGCGTCCATGCGGAGGGGGCCAGTGAGAGAGTGATGGTGGGGGCAAGCGACGCTACAGAGACGCGTGATGCCATGCGGCCACCTCAGCAGCAGGTTAATTGGAGTAAATCGAACTCAACTATTGACATTGAACAATTGTCGTATCCTCAATTTAATTTAGTCTAAATGTCAGGATCGTTTTAATATTCGAGGGAGTATTCAAAATATTCACCGACAGTAAAACCAAATATTGTGTAAGAAATACTGAGAAAAATAAATGTACGCCAAGAGGATGCTTCGCACTAGTACGCCAAGAGGATGCTTCGCACTAACGGGATAACAGTGAATTGGACGCTCTAATGGGATTCTAGTGAATGGTATTGGAGTTAATAAATAAGGTTGTGACAAAAATTATTTTTGTTAACGTTATAATAATTTTTTAATGTGAATAACAGTGTTAAATAAAAGGTAAGTATTTTTTAAATATTTATCAATAAATAACAATCTTCCATATTAAATAAACTTTTAAAGCTAGTGTCTTCTCGCCTGTGCTATTACAAATAGCACTCAAAATGGCACCTTTAGCTGCCGTGCAGTACCCCAAACGATTATAAAACTCATTAATTGCGTTTTCAATTTGTTGGGGCGTAATATCTGCCAGGATGTCTTGGATCCGTTGCCTTACCTCCACCTCATTTGCGATCGGAATTTCATAAAGTCGGCTCTTCATGTATCCCCATAAGAAAAAATCTAACGGCGTTAGATCTGGCGATCTCGGAGGAAAAAATGTTGGCCCGTAACTTCCAATCCACCTATTTGGGAACGCTTCGTTTAGCAGTGCCCTTACGTCCAACGTGATGTGTGGAGGCGCTCCGTCGTGTTGATACCACGGGCGCTAAAAATAATTAATCGAGCATGTGAGTATTGAAAGCAAATTGATAGCTCTTAAAATTAGATATTTATTTGCTATTACATTCTGCTGGTTAAAAGTTTCTTGAAGAGCTTATTGCGAACAAGTTTTGAAGACATTTACTTCTTCCGGAAAGTTGTTCATAGAAATTATTGCACTCCACTGGTGAAAAGTTTTCTTCAAAGAGCTTATTGCAAACAAGTTTTCAAGAAGGGTACTTCTGCCGCAAAGGGCTGTTCATAGAAAACATTACTCTCTGCTGGTGAAAAGTTTTCTTCAAAGAGCTCATCGCAACCAGTTTTTTTAAGAAAAGTACTTCTTCCGGACAGCTGTTCATCGAAATCATTTTCCTCCGCTGGTGAAAAGTTTTCTTCAAAGAGCTCATTGCGAACAAATTTTCAAGAAGAGTACTTCTGCCGGAGAGCTGTTCATAGAAAACATTACACTGCGCTAGTGAAAAGTTTTCTTCAACGAGTTCATCGCAAACAATTTTTTAAGAAAAGTACTTCTTCCGGACAGCTGTTCATCGAAATCATTTTGCTCCGCTGGTGAAAAGTTTCCTTCAAAGAGCTCATTGCGAACAAGTTTTCAAGAAGAGTACTTCTTCCGGAGAGCTGTTCATAGAAAGCATTACACTCCGCTGGTGAAAAGTTTTTTTCAAAGAGCTCATTGCGAACAAGTTTTCAAGAAGATTACTTCTTCCGGAGAGGTGTTCATAGAAATCATTTTGCTCCGCTGGTGAAAAGTTTTCTTCAAAGAGCTCATTGCGAACAAGTTTTCAAGAAGAGTACTTCTGCCGGAGAGCTGTTCATAGAAAGCATTACACTCCGCTGGTGAAAAGTTTTTTTCAAAGAGCTCATTGCGAACAAGTTTTCAAGAAGAGTACTTCTTCCGGAGAGCTGTTCATAGAAAACATTACACTGCGCTGGTGAAAAGTTTTCTCAAAAAGCTCATCGCAAACAAGTTTTCAAGAAGATTACTTCTTGTGGAGAGTTGTTCATAGAAAACATAACACTTGACTTGTAAACCATTCTGACTAATTTCCATTAACATGTAATTGCTTGCACCTGAGGTGCTAACAAAGAAGCAATAGCCATCTTCCATGAAATCGGGAATTTAATCTTTGAACGGTCATTGCAAGATACGCACCTCTAATCACGCTGATGAAATACAATATGAGCTTTCAGTTGAGTCTCGAACAAGATAGTACATTGAATTCACTTACGTTCGCCTCCACATCCACCAACGCCGTCAACACTTGCTCTCGAAGTAGTTGGAGATATTTTTGCCCATTCAAATTTCCATCGATGAAAAATGGTCCAATGATCTGGTTCCCAATGATTCCAGCCCAAACGTTAATTTTCGCTCGATACTGTGTCTTGTTTTCGACAATGTAATACGGGTTCGACCTGGACCAAATTCGGAAATTCTGTTTGTTCGGACTTTCAGATAATTCTACCGTAGCTTCATCGGTGAACAGAATCTTCAAAAGTAACGGTTCATCATTGTTAACGAGCTCGGTCATATGCTCGCAAAACTCCATGCGCTGCTCAGGATCACCACAAAGAAGCTTCTGAACGCTGTGGGCCTTGTAGGGGAAATATTTTTCAGCCCGATAAATGCGGAGAACGGACGTCTTGGAAATTCCTACCATCTGGGCAACTTGCGATGCTGGGCGACGATCAATTTCGGCTAGTGCGCAGACTTGAACTTTCGTTGCTTCAGGGATGCGTTTGTTGGGCTGCATGACTTTTTTATGAGATGGATGGAGGCAGGCTGACTGATCGAATCGTCGAATGATGGACCGAATAGTCTCCACACACGGAGCGGGACGATCATTATGTAGCGCAATAAATGCATCACGAATTTGTTGCAAACTGTGACCTGCACAGCGCAGTTTCACAATCTCCTGACGCTCCTCGACCGAATATCTGTAATTCGGCATAATTACAGAAAGCCCCCAACCCACCGCGTAATACCATTCAGGTACTACCCGGAACTAGGACTAACAAAGAAGTTTGCAACGGGTAACGAATAACGAAAGTAACGAGTAACAAGTAACAGTGAATAAAAATGAATAACAACGAACAGTAATCAATAACAATAAATAACAAAGAATAAAAGAGAAAAACAAAACGTAATAACAAGAAATAACAATAATAAACATCCACTAAGTCGCTCTGAAAATTTCGCTATCGTTCTCCGTGTACACACTCTTCATTAATGAACGCCATGTTGCAAATCTGGGTCAATTGCCCGCAAGGTCAATTGATAAGTAGCATAAACAGAAAATGTAATGGAATGTAAATATGACAAAAAATAAATAAAGATTTGTTGATTATATCGGTACCATTTATTTCGACAAAAACCATTTTGCAGTTGCTATAACGACTAGGAATAATAAGCAGCGCCGCCTACGCACATCCGTTAACGCCCGCATGAGCGGCGGTTAACTGCAATGGATGGCAGCCGTTAACTGCAGCAGACAACAGCCGTTGGCATCAGTTCAAATTGGTACGAAGCGGGATTTGAAATGTCTAAAGCAGTTGGCTTAATAAATTTACGTCAGCCGTACGGTCGTAGATGCGATCTACAATTGCGTTATTGTTTTATAATATTGACAGCGCTATCTGAATATGCGCATTTGCTTTTCTACACCACCAACTCATTTCAGCACAGAGTTGAGTGTTGGGCTTAGTTCAGAGATGGAACAGAATAAAGTAGAGAATTAATGTGAATTAAAATTAAATCTTCAAAATAAACAACTTAGGGGTCATTTGCAGCGCGGACTCTATGCATGTCAATTCAAATTGCACACTAAATAAATAATTGCTTGAATTGAGATCTGAAAGAAATCGTGGCCGAATGTAAATCGCTGTCTAGTGAATTTGCTACAAATATAGCGAAGTGACCACGACTTCTTAAAAACATGAGTTCACTCATAAATTGCAGTGCATTTCGAAAATCGCAATTATTTTAAATTCTGCGTTTTCGAGAAAGCTGTATAGGACTGTTTTGTTTCCATAAAATGGAATTACAACTTTTTAAAGGGAACATTTCATTACTTTTCGAATGGCGTTAATTTTAACCAGATCGGTTAATAATTGTGTTTTTAAGAGGGGAATAACGCGAGGACATGCAAAAATCAGCATAGCGATAACGTCGAGAAGTCGTTGTGACGAGGGTGTTCCTTGTAAACGAGATCCAGGTGCGTTTCAAATGGGCCATGCCGTTCATCGACATTCGAGTCTAGCGTATTAATGTATCGAAAGATCTCTTAGTATTTCCAGCTAGAAGCAACCCTTTCGTCAATGCACGCGTCGGGAGAGTGTATCGGCAACCCCCACGTAGATTACATTAAAAGTATCGATCCTACGTCAAAGATAAAGAGGAACTTTTTTACCCGGAAAAATGTATGGAATCGAACTATACCAGTAAAATTTTTATTTGTTGTTCCTTGCTTTTGTTAAGCAAATAAACAATGGTTATTTCGAACACCGATCAGTTTTTTGCGTCGGGATCTATCTCGCTGCTGTAATTGCATGATTTTAAGAGGAAAATGTCTCTTAGTATTTCCGGCTGCGAGCAATCCTTTCCTCGATGCGCGCTTAGAGAGGGTGGCTCTGCGACTCCCACTTGGATTACATGGAAAGTCTTGAGCCTACGTCGAAGATGAAAAGGACCTTTTTCATCTGGAACAATTTATGGAATCGAACCACAGTGGTGAAATTTTAATTTTTTGTTTCGTGCTTTTTTTAGACAAATAAACAATAGTTATTTCGAACAACAATTAGTTTTTTGCGTCGGGATCCATCTGGCTGCTGTAATTGCATGATTTCAAGAGGAAAAGGTCTCTTAGTATTTCCGGCTGCGAGTAACCCTTTCCTCGATGCGCGCTTAGAGAGGGTGGCTCTGCGACTCCCACTTGGATTACATGGAAAGTCTTGAGCCCACGTCGAAGATGAAAAGGACCTTTTTTATCCGGAACAATTTATGGAATCGAACCACAGTGGTGAAATTTTAATTTTTTGTTCCGTGCTTTTTTTAGACAAATAAACAATAGTTATTTCGAACAACAATTAGTTTTTTGCGTCGGGATCCATCTGGCTGCTGTAATTGCATGATTTCAAGAGGAAAAGGTCTCTTAGTATTTCCGGCTGCGAGCAACCCTTTCATCGATGCGCGCTTCGAGAGGGTGGCTCTGCGACTCCGACTTGGATTACATGGAAAGTCTTGATTCTACGTCGAAGCCAAAGAGGACCTTTTTTACCCGGAACAATTTATGGAATCGAACCATAGTGGTGAAATTTTAATTTTTTGTTTCTTGTTTTTTTTAGACAAATAAACAATAGTTATTTCGGACAACAATCAATTTTTTGCGTCGAGATGCACTCTTTGCTTTAATTGCATCGTTTTGGGAGAAAAAGGTCATTTAGTATTTCCGGCTAGAAGCAACCCTTTCTTCGATGCCCGCTTCGAGAGGGTGGCTCTGCGACTCCCACTTGGATTACATGGAAAGTCTTGATTCTACGTCGAAGCCAAAGAGGACCTTTTTAACCCGGGACAATTTATGGAATCGAACCATAGTGGTGAAATTTTAATTTTTTGTTTCTTGTTTTTTTAGACAAATAAACAATAGTTTATAATGGAATGGGGGGTGGGGACGGGGGTCAGGTCTAGTCCGAACTTCGGAATAATAGCGAATCAGTTATTATTAATCGTTTATTCAATTAATACGACGACTCGATTTGTTTTAGGGCGCCAGCCGCGTCTGCGGCTCGAGTTCGTCCGTATTATTCCCTTCTGGGGAAGCGTACCGGTAATATAGCCGGCGTCAAGTTACCGATTAGGTTCCGAAATGACTGAGTACCAATATAATATTCACATGAAAAAGTAATAACGCCCTTTCCGAAATAAAGAATAATAATACCGGCCCAAAATAACAGCGCCGTGGGTAATTATCACATCGTGAAAGAAAACAAACTTACAAGAAAAGCACTGAAAATAATATTAACGCGAACCAAACAAAAAGAAACTTAACGTTCAGCTCACTCGCTGTCACGCTCTAATTTTCGTCGCGACAATCGACGCCTCGATCGGTTATAATCTCCAATAATAAATAAGGGGAAGGGAGGGGGAGGGGAGGGGTAAATTCGCTCGAAATCTCGTGGTAACAATTCTCAGGGTCGCGAGGTTCCCTACCTCGACGCTCTTAATTATTACCTCGTTCGCCTATGGCTAATTACTGATAATAGGGAAGAAAACGATAATTTACTATGGGGGAATATATCGCGGGGGCACTGCCGTAACACCGCGAGGGCTCTATACAATGCACTGTGGGGGGGGTCGTACCAAAAAAGCGTGGAGCCGGGAGGCTACTACGCACTTGGGAGTTCCACGGCCGGTTTTCCGGCAATTTCTTTATGAGAAACGACTCACTGGGGACAAATTCCCGTATGGAACAGTTCACGGAATAATTGTGTACAATTGCAGTACTCACTCAACACTCTTTCAATCCTTTTTCCTCGCAATAAATCCAATTTAGTCCTCGATATTCGCTCTCTCGTCCTTTCACACTCGACAGCTCGTCACGAAGTGTCGAATATGGCGTCGATCGCGGCCTCGTGTCTTCTCTGGAGAAGAAAGTCCGGATTGGTTGGCTCGGTGGACTCAGGGCGTTGGGATTGGCTAACAGGAACAGCCGCAGGGTCTCGGTAGATCTCGAAATCGATGTCCCAGGGCCTCGATTTCGGCCAATGGGAAGCGGCGTCGTCACCGGGGCGACACTAATTGTCGGTCGATCCTGCCGCTCGATCGGGCAATCCATGAGCCGTCATGGCGGCCCCCATGGCCCGTCGATAGTACGCGCATCGAAGTTGTGACTCGTCCTGGATGGCTGGGAAGTGTGGTGACGCCGATCCGTTCGGCTTGGTGGATGAGAGATTCGGGTGGCTCCTATTCGAGTCGAGTACCCGGCTCCATTTCCCAAACCCCTTGCCCATCGTTTGAACCGAGGGAAGAGGTTAGGGTCCGGGTACTCCATCCAGGCGTCGGGAAGGCCTCGACGTGGGTGATAGCGGCAGGAGGGACGGGACATCAGTCGGATGTTCATCCCCCCTGGAGAGCCAGGATAACTGCGGTAAGTCTGGAATTTTTGCCGGTCCCTTTTCCTTACGTGGCTCGTCCTCACCCTGCGTCTCTTTCTACTTTCAGGTCCCTCGGTGCCTCGGCAGGACGAGGAATTGGTCTCGGTTTCCGAGAGAGGAGGCAGAGTGGTGGCGGCTCGGTGTCGGCTTCGTGGGGTTGGCCTCGATGCGGAGTCTTCCTGGCCTCGATGCGGAGTCTTCGTGGCCTCGATGCGGAGTCTTCGTGGCCTCGGTGCAGAATCTTCGTGGCGTCGGCTTAGGGCTAAGTCGGTACAGGGGCATGGTTCGTCGGAGGGTTGCGGCAGCCTTCGGACGAGCTGGACGTCCCGTTACAACTCCCCCCTGCTCAGACGGAAATACGGTCCCGTTGACGTCGAACTACCCCCCATTGGCATAACGCCCATTCATACTCCGTACAATAATTCCGTGTAGGGTGAGAGATCCGCGACACCTCTCCACGCTTCATCGCTACGCCCTGGTCCGGAATCGGACCTTAATACTTCCGGTAGTCTTAACACTAGTATCACACCTCGTTGTATTATCACAGGAAGAGATAGGAACAGGGAATGGAGGCAGTGTAGTCGGGCCTCGGGCAGGGGAAGGTCGTTTTTGGGCCTCGGGGATCGGATAAAGCATCAGGGGGAGGGGGTCAAGGGTTGGCGGGGGAAGGGTGGTTTTGGGGTGCGGCCTCAGTGAGGGCGTTTGTGGGTTTGTCCCGGGCAATCCCGGGAAATATGTCCACGCTCGCCGCAGCCCCAGCAGCGGAAGGGGGCGTCGTAGCGGGGCAAATCGCTGGGGCATTGACGGAAGCTGTGGCCCATTTTGCCACATATCCAGCAGGGTAGGGGAGTGGAGACGGGTCGGCTGGGTTTGGTCGTGGGGGGCTCAGTACTAGGGGGACGGGGAGATAGGGGGGGTGTCGGGAGGCGTAGGGACATTAGGGGCGGGATTTTTGCGGGGGCTGGAGGTGGCGAGGGGGCGGGGGCGCGATACTTAGGAGGGTAAATGGTAACGGGCACTACGGGGAGAGGAATCAGCGCTCGGAGCGCGGGTACCATTATGGAGGGGGCCGGGGGGGAGACGGTGAGCGACAAGAGGGAGGGAATACCGGGGGAAGGGGACTGAGCAGGGGAACACCGGATCGGGTCCCGGCGGGGAGCGGGCACAGGGGAAAATCGGGGGCCAGGGGAAGAGGGGGCTGAAGGTGGCGGGGTGGGTGAATATTGGTAGGCCGGACTGGGGAAGCGGTACATCGGGGGTATCGGGGACGGGGAACGGGAAGTTGCGGGGGTGTCATCATAATTGATGGGGACGTCCAGCGACTCGGTCAGGGAGGCGACGGACGGGGAACGGGGGGGGGGGGTCTTCGGGGGCAGGGGAGGGGGCGCGGAAGGGCAGTGGGGGGTAATGGCACAGGGAGTGTAGGGCAGCGGGACGGGGGAGGTTCTGCGTCGGCTGGGGATGCTTCCCCGCTCGGCGCGTAGCCTTAAACTTCCTCAGGCCACGGGACCGTTCACGCCGCACGGCCAGGGCCAAGAGGTCGAACTCGTAGTCGTCGGGGGCTCGGCGTGGCGGCTCGGACTCGGAACTGTGAAGGGACTCGCTTCGCCTTCTTTGGGTCTCCATCGGCGGAAGATCCGGGGGGTCTCGTGGGGGTTTGAGCATTGCTGGTCGGTAACTTCCTGGGACGACCTCTCCGTCGCCCAGGTACCCCACCGGGGTCCGGTATCGCGGGCCTGGGGACCGTCGACTCCGGTCCCATAGGCGTCTTGGGCCAAACAGTCTCGGCATCCTGACCTGGGGAGAGAACATGGTTAGCATTAGGGGGGGGGGGGGGGGGGGCTCCTGTAATTCGGGGGCGATAGGTCGGGTTCGTCCCGAGGGGTTCTGTTGGGTTCAGTCCTGGTGCTGGTCGGGGGGCGCAAGGGGGAATCAGGTGTCTTGTCCGGGGTATAGGCTTTAAGGTCGTTGATGTGGACTCGGGGGTTACGACGGGAATCGGGGGCGTACAGTTCGTAGATAACGGGGGATACGACCTTGGCGACTTTATGGGGGCCATTAAACTTGGGAGAGAGTTTGGCTGCGATGCCTTGGGCGGCGGAAGATAAGACCCGGTTCTTCCGGAGAACCAGGTCGCCCACTTGATATCGCTTGTCGACGCGTCCTTTGTTATAGTACTGGGCTTGCCTCTTGGCGGCCTGTTCCAGGTTGCGGCGTACTAAGTCATGGATAAGGGGTAGTCTGGACTAGTGATGCCGCGAGACAAGACAAGACGAGAATGTGTATTGTCTCGTATTGTATCGACGGTTGTATGAAAATTATCGTCTCGTCTCGTATCGACTATCAAGAGAAAAATCATTTATCGTCTTGAATTATTCTCGACAAGAAATGAATATTCTCGTCTCGTTTCGAGAATTTCATATTTTTCAAATTTTCCACGTAATGATCCAATGCAATTAAAAATAATAATAATTTCATTTTCTCATCTAGAGACGCGGTAGCGTCTCGACTCCACGTACTTAAAAAAAGTTTTTAAGCGTTAGCGAGACGCCACCAAGTATATATACTCCAATATGCCGGAAGCGGATTCTTCATTCTCGATTTTCTCAGTAATGAAGCATCGCATCGGAATACCGACGACACTTTTATAATATAATTCGGGCACAAGCTTTCCAACGCGCTCTAGTGATGGGCGATACAGTATCGATATCTGGAATATCGATATTTTTCGACCCGAATATCGATATTTTTCGACCCGAATATCGATATTTTGTATCGATTCTTAGCGTATCGATATTTTGTATCGATTCTTGGCGTATCGATATTTTGTATCGATTCTTGGCGTACCGATATTTTCAAGTATCGATACTCAATACACAAATATCGGAATTTCGATACACCCGTTTTTTATTTCCTGTGTCCGAGTTCGTAAAGGAGGCCGAGGCTCGGTATTAGAGAGCGAGTACTGGGCGCGGTTAGCAATCCGCAGAGCCGCAAAGCAGAGCACTCATTGGCTATCGCCAATCGCGCACAGTGCCACAGTGTTCAGAATCAGAAGCTATAAGCTATAACCTGTATAACCGCCCGCACGACTACGGTTACCGTACGCCAAAGTACGGTAATCACCAGGTAATTTACGTCAGTATACGATAATTAAAAAAAAGTGGCCAAAAAAGCAAGCGGCGAAAAAACAGGCAGGAAAAAAGCAAGTGTCGAAAAAACAGGCGGGAAAAAAGAAAGCGGCCAAAAAACAGGCGGCAAAAAAGCAAGCGGCCAAAAAACAGGCACGCAAAAAAGCAAGCGGCCAAAAAACAGGCGGGAAAAAAGCAAGCGGACAAAAAAGGAAGCGGCCAAAAAACAGGCGGGCAAAAAAGCAAGCGGACAAAAAAAAGGCAGGCAAAAAAGCAAGCGGCCAAAAAACAGGCGGGCAAAAACGTAAGCAGGCAAAAAAACAGGCACGCAAAAAAACAAGCGGCCAAAAAAGCAAGCGGCCAAAAAACAGGCGGGAAAAAAAACAGGCGGGCAAAAAAGCAAGCGACCAAAAAAACAGGTGGGAAAAAAGCAAGCTTGCAAAAAAAGAGGATAGGCAAAAAAGCAGGCAGGCAAAAAAGGAAGCGGGCAACCAAGCCCGCCTGCTTTTTTGTCCGCCTGTTTTTTGGCCCCCCGTTTTTTGGCCGCTTGCTTTTTTGCCCGCCTGTTTTTTGGCCGCATGCTTTTTTCCCGCCTGTTTTTTGGCCGCCAGTATTTTGGCCGCTTGCTTTTTGTCCGCTTGCTTTTTTCCCACCTCTTTTTTGGCCGCATGCTTTTTTCCCGTCTGTTTTTTGGCCGCTTGCTTTTTTGCCCGCCAGTGTTTTTGGCCGCGTGCTTTCTGGCCCGCCTGTTTTTTGTCCGCTTGCTTTTTTCCCGCCTCTTTTTTGGCCACATGCTTTTTTCCCGTCTGTTTTTTGGCCGCTTGCTTTTTTTCCCACCATTTTTTTTGGCCGCTTGCTTTTTGGCCCGCCTGTTTTTCGCCTGCTTGCTTTTTTCCCGCCTGTTTTTTGGCCGTTTGCTTTTTTGCCCGTCTGTTTTTTGGCCGCTTGCTTTTTTGCTCGCCTGTTTTTTGGCCGCTTGCTTTTTTGCCCACGGGTTAGAATAAAGACATCATTAAAATGGATTCGTATCCTTTCTCATCGCGATTATAGCTTACACCTAAGTACACGTTGATAAGAGGCAGGGAGTGCGCGAGAGAAAGCTTAGGTGGTGTCATATCTCGTACCGATGTGAGCGCTACGACGGTAGTCGAAAGACTGCAGACGTGCATGTCCCCACCTCCCCACGTTCGACGCTAGCTTTGTTCGCTCGCATTTGCCTTCCTTGTCTCGACGCGCGCGATCCCTCTTACAAGAGAAGTTCGCGCACAATATGGCGTAGAATATTTTCCGCCGGGCAACGTGTTTTTTCGTGTCTAACTCGAAGCTGCATCTCTGCGTTATAGTGAGAGAGCGAAAAGACGTGTGACGTTTTAGCGATGAAACGGGCAAGAACAGGCGATATTATTCGCGGAAACAAGCCGTATTCATCCTCAAAAGGAGATGGAAACGACGGTGACGGTGAGGTATCGATGACGAAAGGTTATGTCGCAGATTCGACTAACGAAAGCGGCTCGGAAGTTCCTTCAGATTCCACATCGATCGCCAGAAGTAACAATCGTTACGGTGAATTCTTCGAATTTAAAGTCGTCGACAAAGTGAAAATTGGCATCTGTAAGCTGTGCAAAAAAAACGAAAACCTCGTCGAAATAAAAATGCAAAATTCGAACACGTCGGGCATAAAATGGCATTTGAAAAATAAATACAGAGCTGTCCATGATCAGCTTTTTTCGGCGACGCCACGCGGAGACAAACAACAGAAGACTCTCGAGGATGCCTTTCGTCAATCGAAGCAAAAGCAGGTAAAAAAAAAATGAAAAATCCTCGCGAATTCATTGGAATGTAAAAAATAAAAGTCTTAGTCGGTGCCTTTGAGCGAATATGATCTCTTAATGTTTGTTCTATTCTTTGACTTTTTATGTATTGAAAAAATGTTTCATATATAGATTCGGTACGATCTAAACATGTTGTACATTGTACATACATTCCAAACCGAAAGTTTAATTTTCATTTAAATTTCAGTGCTTTGTGATACGTTGAAAATTCTGGGAGAAAGTCAACCGTATTAACAATGTCAAGAACACTTAATTTCCGTTGTGTTAATTATACAAAGTTATTACGCAATTACCATGGAAATAAATGGTTAAAAAAAAGATGAATTTTCAAAACCCATAAGTAATTTTCAGAAATTTCTTACATTGCGGAATTGTTTCTTTTTTCTGGAATTCTTGAAAATCGATCGATTGAATAACATTTTGCACAATAATAATTCCAAAATGTTATTAAGAAATAACTGAAATGAGAAATTGTGCAACAAATTACCCGTCAACCAAATTTTTGTTTGTTATGAAAATGATTTGTAAATTGTTCTGAATTTCATGTAATGTGTGAAAAATGCGATTTTAAACAAATTTTAACATACAATTCTGAAGGAAAAAAATTCATACGTATTCAAAAAAGTACCAAATCATTCTCATGAAATCAAATAGGTTGCAAGGTAATTTGTTGCACAATTTTTTACTTTAGTAATTTGTTAATAACATTTTGGAATTATTCTTATGCAAAAACAATCTTTTCAGTACCTTTCATATGCTTGATTTTTTTCGGATTTTTATCTCATCAAGAAGTATTTGTAATTCTCTCGCGTTCTCACTCGAAATTAGGCGACGTCACTCAAGGCGTTCATACTAAGTTAATATTCGAAACTCTCGCCTTCTTACTATCGGCTTGAAGTGTATATATAAAGCATGCTTAGTTGAACGAATATTGTAGAAAAATTAATTGTAGAATGAAATTAAGTTACGAATTTGATTCACAGATTCTGACCACGAAAGGCTTTCACACCCTTCTGGTCGACTGGATCGCGAGGAAGTGCTTGCCGCTGAATATTTTCGATGACGATTTCACTCAAAGTTTTTTTCGCTCCATCAACCCGGATCTTCAGTTTCCGAAGCGCACGTCATTGACCGCTATAACGTCATCTATGTACGAAGAAGTTCGAGGAATCGTCATGGGCTTACTGAAGTCCAACGAATCAAAGATATCTTTCACGGTCGACGGCTGGACTTCCATACGATCAAAATCGTATTACGGTGTTACTGCCCACTTTATTGACGAAGACTGGAAAATGCACTCGTTGGCCACAGATTTTATTCCGAGTCACGGTCAACATGCTGGAGTAGACATCGCTTCTATGTTCTACGATGCGTTAAAAAAATCCGATCTCGTTGATAAAATACTGGGCATAACTCTCGACAATGCTTCAGTTAACACCACGTTCATGAAAGAGTTGGAAAAAAAAACTCAGCGAAGACGGTATAACGTTCGATGCGAAGGAACAGCATTTCCGTTGCTTCGCGCATGTTCTGAATTTAGCGGTCCAGGACGTATTGAGAACTCTAAAAGTCGACAATACTGAAGATGGAAATTCGAGCTCTTCGGACACTGAAGACGAGATTGACGATAACTGCGATGGAACAGAGTCGAGTCGGAGCGACCAAGCCGATCATAACACGACAGTAGAGATTCTTCCGATCGCCAAATTGCGCTATCTATGTAAGAAAATGAAGAAATCCGAGAAGTTGAAAAACAAGCTTGGCGATTACTGCAAGGTATTCGAAGAAAAACTCATCGACTTGCCTCTGGATGTCTCGACAAGATGGAACAGCTCGTTCGACTTAATTACGGCAGGACTAAAGATGCAAAAAGCTCTTTCCGCTCTTGCGTCGAACAACGCAGACTTGAAACGTTTCTATATTTCTGAAGAGGAATGGGATGTACTTTCCATGCTGCAAAAATATTTGAAATGTTTCAAAAAACTGTCGACGATACTGTGCGGCGATCAATATGCCACGCTTCCATCCGTCGTCGTTGGCATTAATGTTCTCATCGACAGTATCGAGAAGTTGTGCCACGCGCCTGACGGGAAGTCTGATCGAAGCAAAACTGACGAATCAATCATTTTTGCTTTCCAGGCAGGTCGAGACAAAATATTAAAACATTATGACATGTCCAACTGGATATATTGTGCTGTCTTGATACTGGATCCTCGACACAAATTAGAATCTTTCGACAAGACTCCCTGGGGCAAAGCATTAAAGAAGAAGTCGTACGAAGAATTCGAGCATATTTTCAAAACAATATATGCCGAACTCATCGACGAGACTCAACCGTCCATCGAACGCGAAAGTGACACCGACTCAGACGATGACTACACGAAAGGAGTAAACGCATTGTATGCGTCGGCGAGGAGTAATCAAACTTGGCGAATCGAACTCGACAACTACCTCCGATTGGACCGAGCTGATCGACACGTCAACATTTTGGAATGGTGGAAACAAAATCAAAAATGTTTCCCGAGACTCGCGAAAATGGCTCGAGATTATCTCGCTATTTGCGCATCAAGCGCGCCGATAGAACGCCTATTTTCAAAAGCTGGATTCATCATACGGAAGCACAGGAACAGACTGAGTAACCAGAATGCAGAAATCCTTCTCTGTTTGAACTCCTGGTTTCAATGCACTTTGGCTTCTATCATCAAAGCTAAACTACAGTAAGAAGAAAGGTTTATTCTCGGTTTACTTTTTATTTCTTGAAAAGTTTACTTGCCAGACCAAAAATATCGAAGCCAAAGTATCGCGTACTATAAGCTTAAGTGTATCATCCTATTACAATTTCTGATTAGTGATAATACAAGCATATTAATCATCTTGAGTTTTCTGTACGAATAAGTTTTATTTTGTATTTGATTATTTGCCAATTTTTATGTCTTTTATCTCTTTTTATTGTATCGGCTCTCGAGGTTTCTCTCTCGTCTTGTATCGCCTCAGCCGAGAAGAAAAAAATGTTCTTTTGTCTCGACTCTCGACTTTTTCGTCTCGTCTCGTCTTGTTTCTCTCGTCTCTCGCGGCATCACTAGTCTGGACATACGCCGGCCCCACTCCTGGGGGTCACCGGGGAGGGGGGAAGAGGGCGGCTGGCGGTGGCTTTTAGCGGGACGGGGGTTTCGACCAAAATTCAGGAACGCGGGGGTCATGAGCGTAGAGGCTTGGGTCGCGGTGTTCATCGCGAAGCACAGTTCGGGCAAGTGCTTATCCCAATCTCGGTTGTCGCTTCCCACGAACGAGTTGATCATGGTTTTTAACGTGCGATTCGCACGTTCCACGGGGTTCGCTTGGGCGTGGTAAGGGGGAACGGTGGTCTGGCGGATCCCGTACTGGCCAAGGGCAGTAGTCATGAATTGGTTCACAAACTCCGTGCCGTTGTCGGTCAGGAATATTCGGGGGCAGCCCCAGCGATTCAGGACGAGGTTTTCGAAGGCCGCGAGTATGGTGGGCCCCGTGGCTGTCCGGAGGGGTTTGGCCTCGATAAACTTGGTGAACAAGTCCTGGAACACTACGATGTAACGGTTCTGGGAACGGCTAAAGGGAAAGGGGCCCATTACATCGGCGGCCACCACCGCCCAGGGTCCGTCCATGGGGCGCTCGCGCATGAGTCCCTCGGGGGCGGCCTGGGAGACTTTGTGAAGTTGGCAGGTGTTACACCGGCCCACAAACTGGGCGACGTCATGAAAGATCCCCGGCCAGTAAACGTCCTGCACTAGCCTCTGGTAGGTTTTATCGGTTCCCAGATGACCGGATTGAGGGGAATCGTGCGCGTCGCGAATGGCGGGGAGACGGGTTTCCGAGGGGAGGACTAATTTCCACGCATCTAGGTCGGGTACGGCGGGGTCTATGATGGGGTGGGGACGATGGAAGTATAACTTACCCTCTTCGACCTTCCAATTCGGGTATTTATAAGGAAAATCTTGCACGCTCTGCATCCTACCGGTATACCAGGGATCCGTGGTGGTTTCGACGGCCGCCAGGGCCGCTTCGGGTCCTTCGAACATGCGGGAAAGGGCATCAGGGACCACATTGAGGTTTCCCTTGCGGTGTAGGATGGTCATGTCCAGCGCTTGCATTGCCAGGGCCCACCGCGCTGGTCTCCCGGTCGAGTCCCGGAGGTTACGGAGCCAGCGTAGGCTGCTGTGGTCCGTAATCACGGTGAATCTAGTCCCCTCTACGTGTGGCCGGAACTTGTTGGCTGCCCACAATACGGCCAGACACTCCTTCTCGGTGACCGTGTACTTCCGCTCGGGTTTGGTCAGGACCCTGCTGGCGAAGACGATGGGGTGTTCCTGCCCCTCGACTTCTTGGGTCAGGACTGCCCCTATGGCATGGTCGCTGGCGTCGGTCTGGATCACGAAGGGCCTCGTAAAGTCGGGGCGGGACAATACGGGGGTACGCACCAAAGCCGATCGGAGTTTCTCGAAGGCCTCCTGTTGCTCGGGGCCCCACTGCCAGGCTTGGTCCTTGTGCAACAGCTTGACAAGGGGTAGCTTTAATTCCGAGATATCCCCCATAAACCGAGCGTACCAGCCCACCATACCGAGAAACCGTCGGAGCTGGCGTAGAGTGGTGGGTGGGGGGTACTGTAGAATGGGGGCGATTTTATCTGGGTTGGCCTTCAACCCTTCCCGGGTGACGACATATCCCAGGTAGCCGACCTCGGGACAGAAAAACTCGCTCTTATCCCGGTTAATTTCCAATTCCGCACTCGTGAGGGTTTGCAGGACAAGGGGAAGCCACCGGAAGTGGTCTTCTATAGTATCCGTGGCTATGATGACATCATCGAGGTATGCGAACACATGGGGCTCCCACTCGGGTCTAATAAGCCGGTCCATTAGCCTCTGAAAGGTTGCCGGTGCATTAGTTAGTCCGAAATGCATACGGGTGAACTGGAATAGGCCTCGACCGGACACGGCGAACGCGGTAACGTGCCGGCTGGTGGGGGCTACGGGAATCTGGAAATAGGCCTGGCTGAGGTCTAATTTCGAGATGCACTTGGCGGTGCGTAACCCGTCCAAGATGCGATCCATATTAGGAAGGGGATACGCGTCCTTACGCGTAACTCGATTTACGTCCCGGTAATCGATGCAAAAGCGATGCTTTCCATTTGGTTTGGAAACGATCACCGGGTTACTCAGCCAGTGACTGTCGGAGGGCTCGATGACGCCTTCGTTCAGCATCTTATCCACTTCAGCCTGGGCTATTTTCAGTATAAAGGGTGAGATGACTCGGGAGTATTGGCGGATGGGTGAGTGCCCCTGAACGTCGATGCGGTGCTCCACTAAGTGGGTCACGCTCAATATCCCCGAAGTGGGGGGGGAAGTAGGTCGTGCAGCAAGCATTGGAGTCGGGCATACGCCTCGGGGGAGGCTTCAGCTAGACCGGCGCAGGCGGGAAAAATGGAAATACTAATGGGCAAGCTTCGGGAATCCACAAACTTCCGAAGGGGCCCATCAGGCAAGCGCCAGGTATCTTGCCGGTAATCAATTTTCACCCCGAACAGTCGGCAGAAATCGATTCCCAGTATGCATTCGTAGCACAGGGGGGCAATTCGTACCGACAGGGCTTTTAACTGAACCTCGATTTCGAACTGGATGTCGATTTCTCCGAGCACGGGTACTATGGAGTCGTCGGCTACTCTCACCGATCCGGTTGCGGGGGACATGGGTGACGTGAGATGGACCCCGGTCTTGGTCCCAAAATAGGAGCGGGTAGAACCGGGGTCTACCAGGGCTTCAATCGTTCTCCCGGCAAAGTTTAGCTTGAGGAAATGCCGCGTGTCGCCCTCCAGGGTAGCGATATTATCCACCGCTTCCGGGGTCCTGGATGTCGGGGGGAGGGTCTGACGGGACATTAGAGGAGGAATAAACGCGGCTTGAAGGGCGGGGGGGGGGGGGGGGGGGTTCAACCGGATGGACATCAAGGGGGCGATGAGTTTCCTCCGGGGGGCACGGGGAGTTACTGCCACCCGGGAGTAGTATGCGGTGCACTATGGCGACCCCCACTCCTATCCCCACTCCCATCCCCACTCTTTTTCCCCCCACTCCGCGGCAGTCCGAAAAAACTTCGGGCAGCCGTGGTGTGCCGGGATAAGAGGTGTAGGGGGTGGGAGGGGGGATAGAGTGTTTGGAGTCGTCATAGCGCACCGCTGAGTGTATATAAAAAATGTGGCCAATAATTGGGGGTGGCCAAGGACTGGATGGGGTGGCCAATAACTGTGCGGCAGTGGTAACTGCATGGCACAGTGATTGGCAGCCGGCCAATAACTGGGTGGCCAATGACTGTGCGGATTGCCAATCACCGTGTGACAGGTGTGTGGCTGTAGGGCACAGTGATTGGCACACCGATTATTCGCCGAGGCGACAGTCAATTAAAAGTTATTATTAAATAAAATAAAATTTTTAATATTTGTTTAAAAATAATTTTCGTCAATTAAAAAATTTGGAAAAATAATCTTTAACTTTACCTATTGATTTATTCCAACATACGTGTCACGCAGCTGCGGCAGTTTTCTCGTATCACGCATGTTTTTTATTACGTGTCCCGCACTCCTGTTTTTGTTCACCTATCTCGCACGCACTCCTGTTTATCCCGCAACTATTGTTTTTCACATAAAATAAAATTTTTAATATTTGTTTAAAAATAATTTTCGTCAATTAAAAAATTTGGAAAAATAATCTTTAGTTTTACCTCTTGATTTATTCCAACATACGTGTCACGCAGCTGCGGCAGTTTTTTCGTATCACGCATGTTTTTTATTACGTGTCCCGCACTCCTGTTTTCTTTCACCTATCCCGCACGCACTCCTGTTTATCCCGCAACTATTGTTTTTCACTCCTGTTTATTCTCACTCACAAACACTATAGCGTTAACGTTCGGGGTCGTCGACGTCGTTGCCGTCGTCTTCGTCATCCTCGCCGTCGCTGATGATCACCTCGACGAAACCCTCGTCGTCGAGATAGTCGTTGTCGAAGGCGTTGTCGTTATCGTTGTTGAAGCGTTGAGCGACGAGAACTGCGACATCCCGCCGTTCTCTGTCGAATAGTTTTATTATATATGGGCGATTGGCGCGGCGACGTGTGATCACTATGGCCAGCAGGCCGTCGCCAGCACATGCCTCCTCCACCAACGACTCGGCACCACCTGATGAATTGATGTGATCGAGACCGTGCAAATGACACTCGATGCACAGGGCTGGTATCCCGGCACATAAAGAATTTGGGTGCTGGAGAAAAAAAATCTCGAAAAAATCCGAGCGCCCCTCGTCCACTAAAAACACTTCGGAATATCCGTCCTGCACATCGAAATAAATAATTTCACCACGCACCGCACAGCCATGTCGAACTACGACGCAGGACATACCGATATATAATTGTTCCAGCGTAATTCCCGAGCCTTCCCCGTTGATATTATAATACTCCTGTAGCAGTTTTTGTAACTGCTCGTACGTACTCTGCATATCCGCGGAGCGTACTTGCAAACTATTTGCACAAATCACTTCAACCACTGTACATAAAAATTCTTCACCCACAACGCCGTCTTCGTATCGCGGATACATTTTCGAAAAAATTCGGTGCGCTTAGAAAAAATGTAACGGTGTACGCGACACGAACTCCGAAGAAAGACTGTCGATAAAAGACGCTTGACACACGTCCGCGGCTGCATCATCTGCGAGGCGAACGCAGATCTGTGAATACACGGTCAGCAATATTGCACGTGTTCCTCGCGGTTCACAGTCAAGCGCAGCAGGAGGACCTGAACGCGTGGGAATATGTATGCTGTGAGCGCGGTGACTCGCACCTCCGGACGATAGCAACAGATGCGCACGTCGCGAGGACACCTGCAAATGCAGCATCAGCAGTACGCTGTCGATGAAGGTCGCGCGCTCGACGGCACGTGCCCCCAAGCGCGAGCCGCTCGCCCCCTGCGAACGCAGGAAGTCGCGAATGCGCCGTCTGCAGTATTGCAGACGTTCTTTCAGGTTCACGGTCAAGCATGATGCGATGCATGTGTATAGGTAATGGATGAGTTTAGACAGCCGGATGAAGCGTTCATACGAGAACCGGATGAAGCATTCATATGATACCACGGAATCAAACCGTGGGTAAATCTTTTATACGGACCTGTCTATACCCGTATCATATATCTCGCGGAATATCGTGAGAAATTGTATTTGCACGCTCGCGATCACGCGTTATTATAGGTATGAAAAAAAGTGCAAATCAATAAAATTTTGAACTTAAGTCTTTATGCTACGGAGCCGTCGCATATCACTCAGAAATATAGAATTTAGTCAATCGGTCAGCCAGTCATAAGACAACCGACGAGAGTACTGCATCGCCTATTGATAATGGCGGATTACGCAGTTCGCGCGAGTATTCGCGATTTTTTTAAATTAGTTACGTTGCACAGTATTCATCTCAGACGCCGCTGCAATGATCAGTGGTGCGAAAAAAAACGTCGAGAAATGAATAAAAAATTACTCAGAGAATTTCACAACTGAAGGAAATGACCATCGAACGATGAATACGATACAAAAACAATGAAGTTATGAATCCCTAAATATGAAAATTTTTCAGATGCAGATATCTGTATGAGTCATGACATAACTTGCTTGTCAAACGTCCGAGAAGTTTTCTCAAAAAAGTAGCCGTTCACTATTAATTACCCTATCGATTGGTCTTTGGGTGATCGATGTATTCCATCGGGTGGCCGAGTTGAATCAATGCGCGTTTATCGGTAACAATCAAAGAATTTTTCTCATCAAAGAATTTTTCTCATCAAAGAATTTTTCTCATCAAAGAATTTTTCTCATCAAAGAATTTTTCTCATCAAAGAATTTTTCTCATCAAAGAATTTTTCTCATCAAAGAATTTTTCTCATCAAAGAATTTTTCTCATCAAAGAATTTTTCTCATCAACGAGAAAAATTCTTTCATTAGCGAATTCTTTTTCATCGTCAAATTTTATCTCATCAAAGATTTTTTCTCATCAAAGAATGTCTGATCAAAGAATTTTTTTCATCAAAGAATTTTTTTCATCAAAGAATTTTTCTCATCGAAGAATTTTTCTCATCAAAGAATTTTCCTCGTCAAAGAATTTTTCTCATCAAAGAATTTTTTTCATCAAAGAATTTTTCTCGTCAAAGAATTTTTCTCGTCAAACAATTTTTCTCATCAAAGAATTTTTCTCGTCAAAGAATTTTTTTCATCAAAGAATTTTTCTCATCAAAGAATTTTTCTCGTCAAAGAATTTTTCTCATCAAAGAATTTTTCTCATCAAAGAATTTTTCTCATCAAAGAATTTTTCTCATCAAAGAATTTTTCACATCAAAGAATTTTTCACATCAAAGAATTTTTCACATCAAAGAATTTTTCTCAGCAAAAAATTTTTCTCATCAAAGAATTTTTCTCATCAAAGAATTTTTCTCATCAAAGAATTTTTCTCATCAAAGAATTTTTCTCATCAACGAGAAAAATTCTTTCATTAGCGAATTCTTTTTCATCGTCAAATTTTATCTCATCAAAGATTTTTTCTCATCAAAGAATTTTTCTCATCAAAGAATTTTTCTCATCAAAGAATTTTTCTCATCAAAGAATTTTTCTCATCAACGAATTTTTCTCATCAAAGAATTTTTCTCATCAAAGAATTTTTCTCATCAAAGAATTTTTCTCATCAAAGAATTTTTCTCATCAAAGAATTTTTCTCATCAAAGAATTTTTCTCATCAAAGAATTTTTCTCATCAAAGAATTTTTCTCATCAAAGAATTTTTCTCATCAAAGAATTTTTCTCATCAAAGAATTTTTCTCATCAAAGAATTTTTCTCATCAAAGAATTTTTCTCATCAAAGAATTTTTCTCATCAAAGAATTTTTCTCATCAAAGAATTTTTCTCATCAAAGAATTTTTCTCATCAAAGAATTTTTCTCATCAAAGAATTTTTCTCATCAAAGAATTTTTCTCATCAAAGAATTTTTCTCATCAAAGAATTTTTCTCATCAAAGAATTTTTCTCATCACAGAATGTCTCTGATCAAAGAATTTTTCTGATTTTTTTCGCGTCAAAGAATTTTACTCATCAAACTATTTTTTTCATCAAAGAATTTTTTTCATCAAAGAATTTTTCTCATCGAAGAATTTTTCTCATCAAAGAATTTTCCTCGTCAAAGAATTTTTCTCATCAAAGAATTTTTTTCATCAAAGAATTTTTCTCGTCAAAGAATTTTTCTCGTCAAACAATTTTTCTCATCAAACAATTTTTCTCGTCAAAGAATTTTTCTCGTCAAAGAATTTTTCTCGTCAAAGAATTTTTCTCGTCAAAGAATTTTTCTCGTCAAAGAATTTTTCTCGTCAAAGAATTTTTCTCGTCAAAGAATTTTTCTCGTCAAAGAATTTTTCTCGTCAAAGAATTTTTCACGTCAAAGAATTTTTCACATCAAAGAATTTTTCACATCAAAGAATTTTTCACATCAAAGAATTTTTCACATCAAAGAATTTTTCACATCAAAGAATTTTTCACATCAAAGAATTTTTCACATCAAAGAATTTTTCACATCAAAGAATTTTTCACATCAAAGAATTTTTCACATCAAAGAATTTTTCACATCAAAGAATTTTTCACATCAAAGAATTTTTCACATCAAAGAATTTTTCACATCAAAGAATTTTTCACATCAAAGAATTTTTCACATCAAAGAATTTTTCACATCAAAGAATTTTTCACATCAAAGAATTTTTCACATCAAAGAATTTTTCACATCAAAGAATTTTTCACATCAAAGAATTTTTCACATCAAAGAATTTTTCACATCAAAGAATTTTTCACATCAAAGAATTTTTCACATCAAAGAATTTTTCACATCAAAGAATTTTTCACATCAAAGAATTTTTCACATCAAAGAATTTTTCACATCAAAGAATTTTTCACATCAAAGAATTTTTCACATCAAAGAATTTTTCACATCAAAGAATTTTTCACATCAAAGAATTTTTCACATCAAAGAATTTTTCACATCAAAGAATTTTTCACATCAAAGAATTTTTCACATCAAAGAATTTTTCACATCAAAGAATTTTTCACATCAAAGAATTTTTCACATCAAAGAATTTTTCACATCAAAGAATTTTTCACATCAAAGAATTTTTCACATCAAAGAATTTTTCACATCAAAGAATTTTTCACATCAAAGAATTTTTCACATCAAAGAATTTTTCACATCAAAGAATTTTTCTCATCGAAGAATTTTTCTCATCGAAGAATTTTCCTCGTCAAAGAATTTTTCTCGTCAAAGAATTTTTCACATCAAAGAATTTTTCACATCAAAGAATTTTTCACATCAAAGAATTTTTCACATCAAAGAATTTTTCACATCAAAGAATTTTTCACATCAAAGAATTTTTCACATCAAAGAATTTTTCACATCAAAGAATTTTTCACATCAAAGAATTTTTCACATCAAAGAATTTTTCACATCAAAGAATTTTTCACATCAAAGAATTTTTCACATGAAAGAATTTTTCACATCAAAGAATTTTTCACATCAAAGAATTTTTCACATCAAAGAATTTTTCACATCAAAGAATTTTTCACATCAAAGAATTTTTCACATCAAAGAATTTTTCACATCAAAGAATTTTTCACATGAAAGAATTTTTCACATCAAAGAATTTTTCACATCAAAGAATTTTTCACATCAAAGAATTTTTCACATGAAAGAATTTTTCACATCAAAGAATTTTTCACATCAAAGAATTTTTCACATCAAAGAATTTTTCACATCAAAGAATTTTTCACATCAAAGAATTTTTCACATCAAAGAATTTTTCACATCAAAGAATTTTTCACATCAAAGAATTTTTCACATCAAAGAATTTTTCACATCAAAGAATTTTTCACATCAAAGAATTTTTCACATCAAAGAATTTTTCACATCAAAGAATTTTTCACATCAAAGAATTTTTCACATCAAAGAATTTTTCACATCAAAGAATTTTTCACATCAAAGAATTTTTCACATCAAAGAATTTTTCACATCAAAGAATTTTTCACATCAAAGAATTTTTCACATCAAAGAATTTTTCACATCAAAGAATTTTTCACATCAAAGAATTTTTCACATCAAAGAATTTTTCACATCAAAGAATTTTTCACATCAAAGAATTTTTCACATCAAAGAATTTTTCACATCAAAGAATTTTTCACATCAAAGAATTTTTCACATCAAAGAATTTTTCACATCAAAGAATTTTTCACATCAAAGAATTTTTCACATCAAAGAATTTTTCACATCAAAGAATTTTTCACATCAAAGAATTTTTCACATCAAAGAATTTTTCACATCAAAGAATTTTTCACATCAAAGAATTTTTCACATCAAAGAATTTTTCACATCAAAGAATTTTTCACATCAAAGAATTTTTCACATCAAAGAATTTTTCACATCAAAGAATTTTTCACATCAAAGAATTTTTCACATCAAAGAATTTTTCACATCAAAGAATTTTTCACATCAAAGAATTTTTCACATCAAAGAATTTTTCACATCAAAGAATTTTTCACATCAAAGAATTTTTCACATCAAAGAATTTTTCACATCAAAGAATTTTTCACATCAAAGAATTTTTCACATCAAAGAATTTTTCACATCAAAGAATTTTTCACATCAAAGAATTTTTCACATCAAAGAATTTTTCACATCAAAGAATTTTTCACATCAAAGAATTTTTCACATCAAAGAATTTTTCACATCAAAGAATTTTTCACATCAAAGAATTTTTCACATCAAAGAATTTTTCACATCAAAGAATTTTTCACATCAAAGAATTTTTCACATCAAAGAATTTTTCACATCAAAGAATTTTTCACATCAAAGAATTTTTCACATCAAAGAATTTTTCACATCAAAGAATTTTTCACATCAAAGAATTTTTCACATCAAAGAATTTTTCACATCAAAGAATTTTTCACATCAAAGAATTTTTCACATCAAAGAATTTTTCACATCAAAGAATTTTTCACATCAAAGAATTTTTCACATCAAAGAATTTTTCACATCAAAGAATTTTTCACATCAAAGAATTTTTCACATCAAAGAATTTTTCACATCAAAGAATTTTTCACATCAAAGAATTTTTCACATCAAAGAATTTTTCACATCAAAGAATTTTTCACATCAAAGAATTTTTCACATCAAAGAATTTTTCACATCAAAGAATTTTTCACATCAAAGAATTTTTCACATCAAAGAATTTTTCACATCAAAGAATTTTTCACATCAAAGAATTTTTCACATCAAAGAATTTTTCACATCAAAGAATTTTTCACATCAAAGAATTTTTCACATCAAAGAATTTTTCACATCAAAGAATTTTTCACATCAAAGAATTTTTCACATCAAAGAATTTTTCACATCAAAGAATTTTTCACATCAAAGAATTTTTCACATCAAAGAATTTTTCACATCAAAGAATTTTTCACATCAAAGAATTTTTCACATCAAAGAATTTTTCACATCAAAGAATTTTTCACATCAAAGAATTTTTCACATCAAAGAATTTTTCACATCAAAGAATTTTTCACATCAAAGAATTTTTCACATCAAAGAATTTTTCACATCAAAGAATTTTTCACATCAAAGAATTTTTCACATCAAAGAATTTTTCACATCAAAGAATTTTTCACATCAAAGAATTTTTCACATCAAAGAATTTTTCACATCAAAGAATTTTTCACATCAAAGAATTTTTCACATCAAAGAATTTTTCACATCAAAGAATTTTTCACATCAAAGAATTTTTCACATCAAAGAATTTTTCACATCAAAGAATTTTTCACATCAAAGAATTTTTCACATCAAAGAATTTTTCACATCAAAGAATTTTTCACATCAAAGAATTTTTCACATCAAAGAATTTTTCACATCAAAGAATTTTTCACATCAAAGAATTTTTCACATCAAAGAATTTTTCACATCAAAGAATTTTTCACATCAAAGAATTTTTCACATCAAAGAATTTTTCACATCAAAGAATTTTTCACATCAAAGAATTTTTCACATCAAAGAATTTTTCACATCAAAGAATTTTTCACATCAAAGAATTTTTCACATCAAAGAATTTTTCACATCAAAGAATTTTTCACATCAAAGAATTTTTCACATCAAAGAATTTTTCACATCAAAGAATTTTTCACATCAAAGAATTTTTCACATCAAAGAATTTTTCACATCAAAGAATTTTTCACATCAAAGAATTTTTCACATCAAAGAATTTTTCACATCAAAGAATTTTTCACATCAAAGAATTTTTCACATCAAAGAATTTTTCACATCAAAGAATTTTTCACATCAAAGAATTTTTCACATCAAAGAATTTTTCACATCAAAGAATTTTTCACATCAAAGAATTTTTCACATCAAAGAATTTTTCACATCAAAGAATTTTTCACATCAAAGAATTTTTCACATCAAAGAATTTTTCACATCAAAGAATTTTTCTCGACACTGAATTTTTCTCGTCAAAGATTTTATCTCATCCAAGAATTTTTCGCATGCGACTCTGTGGCGCGTGCCGCTGCGCTCACACCTACGATTATAATTTTTCTCGTAAGACAATTACAATTTTTTAATTACATTGATTTCGTAGTGATTCGTAGCTCGTGTGCTTCTTCTTGAATGCTATTAGATGCAAAAAAAGGGCTGACGACACCCACATGTATATTCGCGAAGATGCTACTGTCATATGATTTTCAGTGTCTGTAAAATTGCACGTGTCCACAAAAGTACACGTGGTGATTCATAGTTCGTGCTCTTCTTCTTCTCGCTGACGCTGTTCGTTAATCTGATTCGCATCCCCACTCGTAATCGTTAAGATACGGTGGGGGAACGTAACTCTCTTCGAGATATTCTTCTTCACATAATAAGTGAGAAGTTGACAGTTAAAGAAGTTAAGTGCGAAGTAGAAGCTGAGTGAATTAATAAAAATAAAAAAAATGGAATACGACAAAATCAGTTTGAACTTCGTGAAGGAAAAGCTGGAAGACATAAATACGAGTGATGCGATGATTACAATGGTAGAAGAGGAGCAAGAGCCGAAAAAGAAGGAGAATAAAGCATCGCATACTCCTGGTTACCATAATTTACGTCAGTAAATTAATATCAAAATGATGTGAATTAATCTTTGTGTCATAATGTACGCAGTTTTTCTTTAATTTGTTCTCCATTTATTTCCAAATTTTCATGTAAAAGTGCTCCAGATATCCAAAAACCGTTTAGGATATTTATTTGTTATAGATGGTGTACGGTATGCAAACAAACCGGAGGCGCAGTGGTGTCGACTCCGAATGTCCGATTTTGTGCCGCCACCTCCGGATCCGTCGGTACTTCAGCAAATTACGCCTGTTTGTCACGAACGGTGGTTTGTACACAGAATACGATACATGCGGATGGAGGGAGAGTGCGTTATTCGTGCGCAACCCCTGGACCTGCGTCAACAACAGTCGAGGGTGGCAACAAAAATAGGCTCCCGGATCGAAAAAAGAAGATCTCGAAGAGAGCGACGCCCCCCAACGTATCTTAACGATTACGAGTGGGGATTCGAATCATATGAAGGAACAGCGTCGGAAGAAGAAGCACGAGCTACGAATCACTATAAAATTAATGTAATGAAAAAATTGTAATTGTCTTACGAAAAATTATCATTATAATGAAGATGTAATACATTTTTTAATCGAACAGCTCGTTTAAATACCATCGGATCCCTCGTCGGTACCTGCGTCTCGTTGTTTATTAGCTGGTTCTTTCGTTCATTCGCTCATATTCTTTCGTTCGTTCTTCCGCTTGGTCATTCGCTCGTTCTTTGCCTATTTTATTAATTCGTTTCTCTCCAAAGAATGCCTGGTCTTTTTCTCGTCAAAGAATTTTCCCCATCAAAGAATTTTTTATCAAAAATTGTTCTCATTAAACTATTTTTCTCATCAAACTATTTTTTCATCAAACTATTTTTCATCAAACTATTTTTTCATCAAGAAAAATACTTTGATGAGAAAAATACTTTGATGAGAAAAATACTTTGATGAGAAAAATACTTTGATGAGAAAAATACTTTGATGAGAAAAATACTTTGATGAGAAAAATACTTTGATGAGAAAAATACTTTGATGAGAAAAATACTTTGATGAGAAAAATACTTTGATGAGAAAAATACTTTGATGAGAAAAATACTTTGATGAGAAAAATACTTTGATGAGAAAAATACTTTGATGAGAAAAATACTTTGATGAGAAAAATACTTTGATGAGAAAAATACTTTGATGAGAAAAGTTTGATGAGAAAAATTCTTTGATGAGAAAAGTTTGATGAGAAAAGTTTGATGAGACAAATAGTTTAATGAGAAAAATAGTTTGATAAGAAAAATAGTTTGATGAGAAAAACAGTGATGAGAAATCTTTCACATCAAAGAATTTTTCCCATCAAAGAATTTTTTCATCAAACCATTTTTCTCATAAGACTATTTTTCTCATCAAACTATTTTTCTCATCAAACTTTTCTCATCAAAGAATTTTTCTCATCATAGTATTTTTCTCATCAAAGTATTTTTCTCATTAAAGTATTTTTCTCATTAAAGTATTTTTCTCATCAAAGTATTTTTCTCATCAAAGTATTTTTCTCATCAAAGTATTTTTCTCATCAAAGTATTTTTCTCATCAAAGTATTTTTCTCATCAAAGTATTTTTCTCATCAAAGTATTTTTCTCATCAAAGTATTTTTCTCATCAAAGTATTTTTCTCATCAAAGTATTTTTCTCATCAAAGTATTTTTCTCATCAAAGTATTTTTCTCATCAAAGTATTTTTCTCATCAAAGTATTTTTCTCATCAAAGTATTTTTCTCATCAAAGTATTTTTCTCATCAAAGTATTTTTCTCATCAAAGTATTTTTCTCATCAAAGTATTTTTCTCATCAAAGTATTTTTCTCATCAAAGTATTTTTCTCATCAAAGTATTTTTCTCATCAAAGTATTTTTCTCATCAAAGTATTTTTCTCATCAAAGTATTTTTCTCATCAAAGTATTTTTCTCATCAAAGTATTTTTCTCATCAAAGTATTTTTCTCATCAAAGTATTTTTCTCATCAAAGTATTTTTCTCATCAAAGTATTTTTCTCATCAAAGTATTTTTCTCATCAAAGTATTTTTCTCATCAAAGTATTTTTCTCATCAAAGTATTTTTCTCATCAAAGTATTTTTCTCATCAAAGTATTTTTCTCATCAAAGTATTTTTCTCATCAAAGTATTTTTCTCATCAAAGTATTTTTCTCATCAAAGTATTTTTCTCATCAAAGTATTTTTCTCATCAAAGTATTTTTCTCATCAAAGTATTTTTCTCATCAAAGTATTTTTCTCATCAAAGTATTTTTCTCATCAAAGTATTTTTCTCATCAAAGTATTTTTCTCATCAAAGTATTTTTCTCATCAAAGTATTTTTCTCATCAAAGTATTTTTCTCATCAAAGTATTTTTCTCATCAAAGTATTTTTCTCATCAAAGTATTTTTCTCATCAAAGTATTTTTCTCATCAAAGTATTTTTCTCATCAAAGTATTTTTCTCATCAAAGTATTTTTCTCATCAAAGTATTTTTCTCATCAAAGTATTTTTCTCATCAAAGTATTTTTCTCATCAAAGTATTTTTCTCATCAAAGTATTTTTCTCATCAAAGTATTTTTCTCATCAAAGTATTTTTCTCATCAAAGTATTTTTCTCATCAAAGTATTTTTCTCATCAAAGTATTTTTCTCATCAAATAATTTTTCTCATCAAATAATTTTTCTCATCAAATAATTTTTCTCATCAAATAATTTTTCTCATCAAATAATTTTTCTCATCAAATAATTTTTCTCATCAAATAATTTTTCTCATCAAATAATTTTTCTCATCAAATAATTTTTCTCATCAAATAATTTTTCTCATCAAATAATTTTTCTCATCAAATAATTTTTCTCATCAAATAATTTTTCTCATCAAATAATTTTTCTCATCAAATAATTTTTCTCATCAAAGAATTTTTCTCATCAAAGAATTTTTCTCATCAAAGAATTTTTCTCATCAAAGAATTTTTCTCATCAAAGAATTTTTCTCATCAAAGAATTTTTCTCATCAAAGAATTTTTCTCAACAAAGAATTTTTCTCATCAAAGAATTTTTCTCATCAAAGAATTTTTCTCATCAAAGAATTTTTCTCATCAAAGAATTTTTCTCATCAAAGAATTTTTCTCATCAAAGAATTTTTCTCATCAAAGAATTTTTCTCATCAAAGAATTTTTCTCATCAAAGAATTTTTCTCATCAAAGAATTTTTCTCATCAAAGAATTTTTCTCATCAAACTATTTTTTCTTATCAAACTATTTTTCTCTTCGTTCGGTTCGTTCGTTCGGTTCGTTCGTTCGGTTCGTTCGTTCGGTTCGTTCGTTCGGTTCGTTCGTTCGGTTCGTTCGTTCGGTTCGTTCGTTCGGTTCGTTCGTTCGGTTCGTTCGTTCGGTTCGTTCGTTCGGTTCGTTCGTTCGGTTCGTTCGTTCGGTTCGTTCGTTCGGTTCGTTCGTTCGGTTCGTTCGTTCGGTTCGTTCGTTCGGTTCGTTCGTTCGGTTCGTTCGTTCGGTTCGTTCGTTCGGTTCGTTCGTTCGGTTCGTTCGTTCGGTTCGTTCGTTCGGTTCGTTCGTTCGGTTCGTTCGTTCGGTTCGTTCGTTCGGTTCGTTCGTTCGGTTCGTTCGTTCGGTTCGTTCGTTCGGTTCGTTCGTTCGGTTCGTTCGTTCGGTTCGTTCGTTCGGTTCGTTCGTTCGGTTCGTTCGTTCGGTTCGTTCGTTCGGTTCGTTCGTTCGGTTCGTTCGTTCGGTTCGTTCGTTCGGTTCGTTCGTTCGGTTCGTTCGTTCGGTTCGTTCGTTCGGTTCGTTCGTTCGGTTCGTTCGTTCGGTTCGTTCGTTCGGTTCGTTCGTTCGGTTCGTTCGTTCGGTTCGTTCGTTCGGTTCGTTCGTTCGGTTCGTTCGTTCGGTTCGTTCGTTCGGTTCGTTCGTTCGGTTCGTTCGTTCGGTTCGTTCGTTCGGTTCGTTCGTTCGGTTCGTTCGTTCGGTTCGTTCGTTCGGTTCGTTCGTTCGGTTCGTTCGTTCGGTTCGTTCGTTCGGTTCGTTCGTTCGGTTCGTTCGTTCGGTTCGTTCGTTCGGTTCGTTCGTTCGGTTCGTTCGTTCGGTTCGTTCGTTCGGTTCGTTCGTTCGGTTCGTTCGTTCGGTTCGTTCGTTCGGTTCGTTCGTTCGGTTCGTTCGTTCGGTTCGTTCGTTCGGTTCGTTCGTTCGGTTCGTTCGTTCGGTTCGTTCGTTCGGTTCGTTCGTTCGGTTCGTTCGTTCGGTTCGTTCGTTCGGTTCGTTCGTTCGGTTCGTTCGTTCGGTTCGTTCGTTCGGTTCGTTCGTTCGGTTCGTTCGTTCGGTTCGTTCGTTCGGTTCGTTCGTTCGGTTCGTTCGTTCGGTTCGTTCGTTCGGTTCGTTCGTTCGGTTCGTTCGTTCGGTTCGTTCGTTCGGTTCGTTCGTTCGGTTCGTTCGTTCGGTTCGTTCGTTCGGTTCGTTCGTTCGGTTCGTTCGTTCGGTTCGTTCGTTCGGTTCGTTCGTTCGGTTCGTTCGTTCGGTTCGTTCGTTCGGTTCGTTCGTTCGGTTCGTTCGTTCGGTTCGTTCGTTCGGTTCGTTCGTTCGGTTCGTTCGGTTCGTTCGTTCGGTTCGGTGAAAAATTCTTTGATGTGAAAAATTCTTTGATGTGAAAAATTCTTTGATGTGAAAAATTCTTTGATGTGAAAAATTCTTTGATGTGAAAAATTCTTTGATGTGAAAAATTCTTTGATGTGAAAAATTCTTTGATGTGAAAAATTCTTTGATGTGAAAAATTCTTTGATGTGAAAAATTCTTTGATGTGAAAAATTCTTTGATGTGAAAAATTCTTTGATGTGAAAAATTCTTTGATGTGAAAAATTCTTTGATGTGAAAAATTCTTTGATGTGAAAAATTCTTTGATGTGAAAAATTCTTTGATGTGAAAAATTCTTTGATGTGAAAAATTCTTTGATGTGAAAAATTCTTTGATGTGAAAAATTCTTTGATGTGAAAAATTCTTTGATGTGAAAAATTCTTTGATGTGAAAAATTCTTTGATGTGAAAAATTCTTTGATGTGAAAAATTCTTTGATGTGAAAAATTCTTTGATGTGAAAAATTCTTTGATGTGAAAAATTCTTTGATGTGAAAAATTCTTTGATGTGAAAAATTCTTTGATGTGAAAAATTCTTTGATGTGAAAAATTCTTTGATGTGAAAAATTCTTTGATGTGAAAAATTCTTTGATGTGAAAAATTCTTTGATGTGAAAAATTCTTTGATGTGAAAAATTCTTTGATGTGAAAAATTCTTTGATGTGAAAAATTCTTTGATGTGAAAAATTCTTTGATGTGAAAAATTCTTTGATGTGAAAAATTCTTTGATGTGAAAAATTCTTTGATGTGAAAAATTCTTTGATGTGAAAAATTCTTTGATGTGAAAAATTCTTTGATGTGAAAAATTCTTTGATGTGAAAAATTCTTTGATGTGAAAAATTCTTTGATGTGAAAAATTCTTTGATGTGAAAAATTCTTTGATGTGAAAAATTCTTTGATGTGAAAAATTCTTTGATGTGAAAAATTCTTTGATGTGAAAAATTCTTTGATGTGAAAAATTCTTTGATGTGAAAAATTCTTTGATGTGAAAAATTCTTTGATGTGAAAAATTCTTTGATGTGAAAAATTCTTTGATGTGAAAAATTCTTTGATGTGAAAAATTCTTTGATGTGAAAAATTCTTTGATGTGAAAAATTCTTTGATGTGAAAAATTCTTTGATGTGAAAAATTCTTTGATGTGAAAAATTCTTTGATGTGAAAAATTCTTTGATGTGAAAAATTCTTTGATGTGAAAAATTCTTTGATGTGAAAAATTCTTTGATGTGAAAAATTCTTTGATGTGAAAAATTCTTTGATGTGAAAAATTCTTTGATGTGAAAAATTCTTTGATGTGAAAAATTCTTTGATGTGAAAAATTCTTTGATGTGAAAAATTCTTTGATGTGAAAAATTCTTTGATGTGAAAAATTCTTTGATGTGAAAAATTCTTTGATGTGAAAAATTCTTTGATGTGAAAAATTCTTTGATGTGAAAAATTCTTTGATGTGAAAAATTCTTTGATGTGAAAAATTCTTTGATGTGAAAAATTCTTTGATGTGAAAAATTCTTTGATGTGAAAAATTCTTTGATGTGAAAAATTCTTTGATGTGAAAAATTCTTTGATGTGAAAAATTCTTTGATGTGAAAAATTCTTTGATGTGAAAAATTCTTTGATGTGAAAAATTCTTTGATGTGAAAAATTCTTTGATGTGAAAAATTCTTTGATGTGAAAAATTCTTTGATGTGAAAAATTCTTTGATGTGAAAAATTCTTTGATGTGAAAAATTCTTTGATGTGAAAAATTCTTTGATGTGAAAAATTCTTTGATGTGAAAAATTCTTTGATGTGAAAAATTCTTTGATGTGAAAAATTCTTTGATGTGAAAAATTCTTTGATGTGAAAAATTCTTTGATGTGAAAAATTCTTTGATGTGAAAAATTCTTTGATGTGAAAAATTCTTTGATGTGAAAAATTCTTTGATGTGAAAAATTCTTTGATGTGAAAAATTCTTTGATGTGAAAAATTCTTTGATGTGAAAAATTCTTTGATGTGAAAAATTCTTTGATGTGAAAAATTCTTTGATGTGAAAAATTCTTTGATGTGAAAAATTCTTTGATGTGAAAAATTCTTTGATGTGAAAAATTCTTTGATGTGAAAAATTCTTTGATGTGAAAAATTCTTTGATGTGAAAAATTCTTTGATGTGAAAAATTCTTTGATGTGAAAAATTCTTTGATGTGAAAAATTCTTTGATGTGAAAAATTCTTTGATGTGAAAAATTCTTTGATGTGAAAAATTCTTTGATGTGAAAAATTCTTTGATGTGAAAAATTCTTTGATGTGAAAAATTCTTTGATGTGAAAAATTCTTTGATGTGAAAAATTCTTTGATGTGAAAAATTCTTTGATGTGAAAAATTCTTTGATGTGAAAAATTCTTTGATGTGAAAAATTCTTTGATGTGAAAAATTCTTTGATGTGAAAAATTCTTTGATGTGAAAAATTCTTTGATGTGAAAAATTCTTTGATGTGAAAAATTCTTTGATGTGAAAAATTCTTTGATGTGAAAAATTCTTTGATGTGAAAAATTCTTTGATGTGAAAAATTCTTTGATGTGAAAAATTCTTTGATGTGAAAAATTCTTTGATGTGAAAAATTCTTTGATGTGAAAAATTCTTTGATGTGAAAAATTCTTTGATGTGAAAAATTCTTTGATGTGAAAAATTCTTTGATGTGAAAAATTCTTTGATGTGAAAAATTCTTTGATGTGAAAAATTCTTTGATGTGAAAAATTCTTTGATGTGAAAAATTCTTTGATGTGAAAAATTCTTTGATGTGAAAAATTCTTTGATGTGAAAAATTCTTTGATGTGAAAAATTCTTTGATGTGAAAAATTCTTTGATGTGAAAAATTCTTTGATGTGAAAAATTCTTTGATGTGAAAAATTCTTTGATGTGAAAAATTCTTTGATGTGAAAAATTCTTTGATGTGAAAAATTCTTTGATGTGAAAAATTCTTTGATGTGAAAAATTCTTTGATGTGAAAAATTCTTTGATGTGAAAAATTCTTTGATGTGAAAAATTCTTTGATGTGAAAAATTCTTTGATGTGAAAAATTCTTTGATGTGAAAAATTCTTTGATGTGAAAAATTCTTTGATGTGAAAAATTCTTTGATGTGAAAAATTCTTTGATGTGAAAAATTCTTTGATGTGAAAAATTCTTTGATGTGAAAAATTCTTTGATGTGAAAAATTCTTTGATGTGAAAAATTCTTTGATGTGAAAAATTCTTTGATGTGAAAAATTCTTTGATGTGAAAAATTCTTTGATGTGAAAAATTCTTTGATGTGAAAAATTCTTTGATGTGAAAAATTCTTTGATGTGAAAAATTCTTTGATGTGAAAAATTCTTTGATGTGAAAAATTCTTTGATGTGAAAAATTCTTTGATGTGAAAAATTCTTTGATGTGAAAAATTCTTTGATGTGAAAAATTCTTTGATGTGAAAAATTCTTTGATGTGAAAAATTCTTTGATGTGAAAAATTCTTTGATGTGAAAAATTCTTTGATGTGAAAAATTCTTTGATGTGAAAAATTCTTTGATGTGAAAAATTCTTTGATGTGAAAAATTCTTTGATGTGAAAAATTCTTTGATGTGAAAAATTCTTTGATGTGAAAAATTCTTTGATGTGAAAAATTCTTTGATGTGAAAAATTCTTTGATGTGAAAAATTCTTTGATGTGAAAAATTCTTTGATGTGAAAAATTCTTTGATGTGAAAAATTCTTTGATGTGAAAAATTCTTTGATGTGAAAAATTCTTTGATGTGAAAAATTCTTTGATGTGAAAAATTCTTTGATGTGAAAAATTCTTTGATGTGAAAAATTCTTTGATGTGAAAAATTCTTTGATGTGAAAAATTCTTTGATGTGAAAAATTCTTTGATGTGAAAAATTCTTTGATGTGAAAAATTCTTTGATGTGAAAAATTCTTTGATGTGAAAAATTCTTTGATGTGAAAAATTCTTTGATGTGAAAAATTCTTTGACGTGAAAAATTCTTTGACGTGAAAAATTCTTTGACGAGAAAAATTCTTTGACGAGAAAAATTGTTTGACGAGAAAAATTCTTTGACGAGAAAAATTCTTTGACGAGAAAAATTGTTTGACGAGAAAAATTCTTTGACGAGAAAAATTCTTTGACGAGAAAAATTCTTTGACGAGAAAAATTGTTTGACGAGAAAAATTCTTTGATGAAAAAAATTCTTTGATGAGAAAAATTCTTTGACGAGGAAAATTCTTTGACGAGAAAAATTCTTTGATGAAAAAAATTCTTTGATGAAAAAAATAGTTTGATGAGAAAAATTCTTTGACGCGAAAAAAATCAGAAAAATTCTTTGATCAGAGACATTCTGTGATGAGAAAAATTCTTTGATCACACATTCTTTGATGAGAAAAATTCTTTGATGAGAAAAATTCTTTGATGAGAAAAATTCTTTGATGAGAAAAATTCTTTGATGAGAAAAATTCTTTGATGAGAAAAATTCTTTGATGAGAAAAATTCTTTGATGAGAAAAATTCTTTGATGAGAAAAATTCTTTGATGAGAAAAATTCTTTGATGAGAAAAATTCTTTGATGAGAAAAATTCTTTGATGAGAAAAATTCTTTGATGAGAAAAATTCTTTGATGAGAAAAATTCTTTGATGAGAAAAATTCTTTGATGAGAAAAATTCTTTGATGAGAAAAATTCTTTGATGAGAAAAATTCTTTGATGAGAAAAATTCTTTGATGAGAAAAATTCTTTGATGAGAAAAATTCTTTGATGAGAAAAAATCTTTGATGAGATAAAATTTGACGATGAAAAAGAATTCGCTAATGAAAGAATTTTTCTCGTTGATGAGAAAAATTCTTTGATGAGAAAAATTCTTTGATGAGAAAAATTCTTTGATGAGAAAAATTCTTTGATGAGAAAAATTTTTTGATGAGAAAAATTTTTTGATGAGAAAAATTTTTTGATGAGAAAAATTCTTTGGTGAAAAATTCTTTGATGTGAAAAATTCTTTGATGTGAAAAATTCTTTGATGTGAAAAATTCTTTGATGTGAAAAATTCTTTGATGTGAAAAATTCTTTGATGTGAAAAATTCTTTGATGTGAAAAATTCTTTGATGAGAAAAATTCTTTGATGAGAAAAATTCTTTGATGTGAAAAATTCTTTGATGTGAAAAATTCTTTGATGTGAAAAATTCTTTGATGTGAAAAATTCTTTGATGTGAAAAATTCTTTGACGAGAAAAATTCTTTGACGAGAAAAATTCTTTGACGAGAAAAATTCTTTGACGAGAAAAATTCTTTGACGAGAAAAATTCTTTGATGAGAAAAATTCTTTGACGAGAAAAATTCTTTGATGAGAAAAATTGTTTGACGAGAAAAATTCTTTGATGAAAAAAATTCTTTGATGAGAAAAATTCTTTGACGAGGAAAATTCTTTGATGAGAAAAATTCTTCGATGAGAAAAATTCTTTGATGAAAAAAATTCTTTGATGAAAAAAATAGTTTGATGAGAAAAATTCTTTGACGCGAAAAAAATCAGAAAAATTCTTTGATCAGAGACATTCTGTGATGAGAAAAATTCTTTGATCACACATTCTTTGATGAGAAAAATTCTTTGATGAGAAAAATTCTTTGATGAGAACAATTCTTTGATGAGAACAATTCTTTGATGAGAAAAAATCTTTGATGAGATAAAATTTGACGATGAAAAAGAATTCGCTAATGAAAGAATTTTTCTCGTTGATGAGAAAAATTCTTTGATGAGAAAAATTCTTTGATGAGAAAAATTCTTTGATGAGAAAAATTCTTTGATGAGAAAAATTCTTTGATGAGAAAAATTTTTTGATGAGAAAAATTTTTTGATGAGAAAAATTCTTTGGTGAAAAATTCTTTGATGTGAAAAATTCTTTGATGTGAAAAATTCTTTGATGTGAAAAATTCTTTGATGTGAAAAATTCTTTGATGTGAAAAATTCTTTGATGTGAAAAATTCTTTGATGAGAAAAATTCTTTGATGAGAAAAATTCTTTGATGAGAAAAATTCTTTGATGAGAAAAATTCTTTGATGAGAAAAATTCTTTGATGAGAAAAATTCTTTGATGAGAAAAATTCTTTGGTGAGAAAAATTCTTTGACGAGAAAAATTCTTTGATGAGAAATATTCTTTGATGAGAAAAATTCTTGGATGAGAAAAATTCTTTGATGAGAAAAATTCTTTGACGAGAAAAATTCTTTGACGAGAAAAATTCTTTGATGAGAAAAATTCTTTGACGAGAAAAATTCTTTGATGAGAAAAATTGTTTGACGAGAAAAATTCTTTGACGAGAAAAATTCTTTGATGAAAAAAATTCTTTGATGAGAAAAATTCTTTGACGAGGAAAATTCTTTGATGAGAAAAATTCTTCGATGAGAAAAATTCTTTGATGAAAAAAATTCTTTGATGAAAAAAATTCTTTGATCAGACATTCTTTGATGAGAAAAAATCTTTGATGAGAAAAAATCTTTGATGAGATAAAATTTGACGATGAAAAAGAATTCGCTAATGAAAGAATTTTTCTCGTTGATGAGAAAAATTCTTTGATGAGAAAAATTCTTTGATGAGAAAAATTCTTTGATGAGAAAAATTCTTTGATTGTTACCGATAAACGCGCATTGATTCAACTCGGCCACCCGATGAAATACATTGATCACCCAAAGACGAATCGATAGGGTAATTAATAGTGAACGGCTACTTTTTTGATAAAACTTCTCGGACGTTTGACAAGCAAGTTATGTCATGACTCATACAGATATCTGCATCTGAAAATTTTTCATATTTAGGGATTCATAACTTCATTGTTTTTGTATCGTATTCATCGTTCAATGGTCATTTCCTTCAGTTGTGAAATTGTTTAGGTAATTTTTTATTTATTGATCGCCTTAAAAAATCCTCGTTTATACCGGCGATGGTTGAGTTTCGGAAAGAGTGGCTGCCGGAACGTGCAATACACTTCATTGTTACCGATAGACGCGCATTGATTCAACTCGGCCACCCGATGAAATACATCGATCACCCGAAGACGAATCAATAGGGTAATTAAAAATGAACGGCTACTTTTTTGAGAAAACTTCTCGGACGTTTGACAAGCAAGTTATGTCATGACTCATACAGATATCTGCATCTGAAAAATTTTCATATTTAGGGATTCATAACTTCATTGTTTTTGTATCGTATTCATCGTTCGATGGTCATTTCCTTCAGTTGTGAAATTCTCTGAGTAATTTTTTATTTATTTCTCGACGTTTTTTTTCGCACCACTGATCATTGCAGCGGCGTCTAAGATGAATACTGTGCAACGTAACTAATTTAAAAAAATCGCGAATACTCGCGCGAACTGCGTAATCCGCCATTATCAATAGGCGATGCAGTACTCTCGTCGGTTGTCTTATGACTGGCTGACCGATTGACTAAATTCTATATTTCTGAGTGATATGCGACGGCTCCGTAGCATAAAGACATAAGTTCAAAATTTTATTGATTTGCACTTTTTTTCATACCTATAATAACGCGTGATCGCGAGCGTGCAAATACAATTTCTCACGATATTCCGCGAGATATATGATACGGGTATAGACAGGTCCGTATAAAAGATTTACCCACGGTTTGATTCCGTGGTATCATATGAATGCTTCATCCGGTTCTCGTATGAACGCTTCATCCGGCTGTCTAAACTCATCCATTACCTATACACATGCATCGCATCATGCTTGACCGTGAACCTGAAAGAACGTCTGCAATACTGCAGACGGTGCATTCGCGACTTCCTGCGTTCGCAGGGGGCGAGCGGCTCGCGCTTGGGGGCACGTGCCGTCGAGCGCGCGACCTTCATCGACAGCGTACTGCTGATGCTGCATTTGCAGGTGTCCTCGCGTCGTGCGCATCTGTTGCTATCGTCCGGAGGTGCGAGTCACCGCGCTCACAGCATACATATTCCCACGCGTTCAGGTCCTCCTGCTGCGCTTGACTGTGAACCGCGAGGAACACGTGCAATATTGCTGACCGTGTATTCACAGATCTGCGTTCGCCTCGCAGATGATGCAGCCGCGGACGTGTGTCAAGCGTCTTTTATCAACAGTCTTTCTTCGGAGTTCGTGTCGCGTACACCGTTACATTTTTTCTAAGCGCACCGAATTTTTTCGAAAATGTATCCGCGATACGAAGACGGCGTTGTGGGTGAAGAATTTTTATGTACAGTGGTTGAAGTGATTTGTGCAAATAGTTTGCAAGTACGCTCCGCGGATATGCAGAGTACTTACGAGCAGTTACAAAAACTGCTACAGGAGTATTATAATATCAACGGGGAAGGCTCGGGAATTACGCTGGAACAATTATATATCGGTATGTCCTGCGTCGTAGTTCGACATGGCTGTGCGGTGCGTGGTGAAATTATTTATTTCGATGTGCAGGACGGATATTCCGAAGTGTTTTTAGTGGACGAGGGGCGCTCGGATTTTTTCGAGATTTTTTTTCTCCAGCACCCAAATTCTTTATGTGCCGGGATACCAGCCCTGTGCATCGAGTGTCATTTGCACGGTCTCGATCACATCAATTCATCAGGTGGTGCCGAGTCGTTGGTGGAGGAGGCATGTGCTGGCGACGGCCTGCTGGCCATAGTGATCACACGTCGCCGCGCCAATCGCCCATATATAATAAAACTATTCGACAGAGAACGGCGGGATGTCGCAGTTCTCGTCGCTCAACGCTTCAACAACGATAACGACAACGCCTTCGACAACGACTATCTCGACGACGAGGGTTTCGTCGAGATGATCATCAGCGACGGCGAGGATGACGAAGACGACGGCAACGACGTCGACGACCCCGAACGTTAACGCTATAGTGTTTGTGAGTGAGAATAAACAGGAGTGAAAAACAATAGTTGCGGGATAAACAGGAGTGCGTGCGGGATAGGTGAAAGAAAACAGGAGTGCGGGACACGTAATAAAAAACATGCGTGATACGAAAAAACTGCCGCAGCTGCGTGACACGTATGTTGGAATAAATCAAGAGGTAAAACTAAAGATTATTTTTCCAAATTTTTTAATTGACGAAAATTATTTTTAAACAAATATTAAAAATTTTATTTTATGTGAAAAACAATAGTTGCGGGATAAACAGGAGTGCGTGCGAGATAGGTGAACAAAAACAGGAGTGCGGGACACGTAATAAAAAACATGCGTGATACGAGAAAACTGCCGCAGCTGCGTGACACGTATGTTGGAATAAATCAATAGGTAAAATTAAAGATTATTTTTCCAAATTTTTTAATTGACGAAAATTATTTTTAAACAAATATTAAAAATTTTATTTTATTTAATAATAACTTTTAATTGACTGTCGCCTCGGCGAATAATCGGTGTGCCAATCACTGTGCCCTACAGCCACACACCTGTCACACGGTGATTGGCAATCCGCACAGTCATTGGCCACCCAGTTATTGGCCGGCTGCCAATCACTGTGCCATGCAGTTACCACTGCCGCACAGTTATTGGCCACCCCATCCAGTCCTTGGCCACCCCCAATTATTGGCCACATTTTTTATATACACTCAGCGGTGCGCTATGACGACTCCAAACACTCTATCCCCCCTCCCACCCCCTACACCTCTTATCCCCGCACACCACGGCTGCCCGAAGTTTTTTCGGACTGCCGCGGAGTGGGGGGGAAAAAGAGTGGGGATGGGAGTGGGGATAGGAGTGGGGGTCGCCATAGTGCACCGCATACTACTCCCGGGTGTGGCGTTTCCCGATTGGCGAGCCGCGCAACGCGAACACGAGTCTGTCTGGGCGCCGGGGTTGCCACACATCCTACAGAAATCCCCTAACTGGTAATCGCATCGGTTGTAGCGATGACCGATCTGTCCGCAATTATAGCAGCGGATTTGGGGTCCAGTGGCTTGGGGTCGAATCGCGGCGGGATACCCGGCGGGAGGGGGAACTTGGGGGAGAGCCATTAAAGGGGGAGGGGGGGTGTATTGCACCGGCTGGAAAAAGGGGCCTGAATTGGGTCCCTGCATATAGGGGAAAAAGGGAGGAGGGGGCGGCGGGGGATTAGGCCCCGGGGTACGGAGGGTTCCGGCAGTCGGAGGGTTAGGGGTTTTGTTCGGCTTCCGTTTTTGAGGGGTCGGGGCTACGGCTGCGGTCTTCTCCGCGTCGGCCTGGGTCGATGGCGATGGGCCCACGGGGATGGGCGTGATGGTCTCTAATGCGGCCGTCTTACTAGTCCCTTCCTTGGGCCTCGGGTTGAACGCCGTCGAGGGTAGTATGGACTGTGTGATGGGAGGAGGTGGGTGGTAACTGCTAGCCCTATCCTGGGCGTCTTCTACCCTCCTGGCTACCCTCTGGAGTTGCTGGAAGTCAATTATCCCCTCGCGAGCCACGTGCAAAGCGAACTCCGGCAGTAGGTTGGCGCAGCAGATATCCAGCTGACTCGCGAGAGAAAGAGGAGGGCTGAGATAGCTAAACAGCATCCTCATCTTGGTTATGTAGGCGGCTACCGGCTCGCCTTTTCCCTGAGTTTGGAGTTCTGCCTCCCTCCGGACACGCTCCTGGATATCGCCATGGCCGAAACGCTCGCGGAAGAAAAACAGAAATTGGTCGAACGTCCTCCAGCTCCCCCGCTCCACTCGGTGCCACATCAACGCTTCTCCCGTGAGGGTCTCGGGTAGGGCCCGAAGGATTTCCTCCTGCGTGAGTTCCCGGCTGACACAATACTCGGCCAGTTGGGTCAGGAACTCCTCGCCATCCTCGTCTGTCTTCCCCGCGAATCGAGGTCCGAATCTCTTCAGGTGGTCGATTGACCGGGAATCACGCCATAAACGGGACTCAGAAAAGGGGGTCTGGTTCAACGGCGGCTGGGCCGACAGTGGGAGGGCACGGGCGGACGGTGGGGGGGGGGGGGGGGGGAGGAGGGGGGTCAAACCGGGTGCTGTCGAGGGGGTTCTCCCGAAGGGGAGGAATCTCGTAAGTCGCGTGGTCAAACGTCGCTTCCAGGGGTTCGGCAGAGTTGGCAGTTACTCGGGGGAGGGGTCGAGGCGGAAGGGGAGGGGGTATGGGGGTACGCGGAACGAATCGTGGGTCGAACGATACCACGGGGGGTTGGCGCGAGGGGGCGATTGGAAGGGAACACCTATCCCCCACGTCAAGGGCTGGGACGCGAACCGGGTCGGGTCTACTGACGATCGGAGGTGGGGGTCTACGGGTCGCTGTGCGGTTACCCGCCGGGGGTGCCACCAGGAGTGACATGTCACGGCCGGATGTTGCCCGCAGCGACTCCTGCAGGGATGCCATAATGGCGGCACGGGAAGGCCTCTGGTGGTGTGACCGGAGATCGGGTAGACTCGCGCTTATCCCCACTCCGGGGGGTGGAACAACCCCGCGGGGCAAGGGGGGAATTTGCTCGCGAACGGCGAACAAAAGGGAGTCGTCAAAGGAGGGGTCCTGCAACAGTCCGGTGGCAGTCAGGGGGATTCGGTCGCCCCGCTCGTCCTCTTCGGGGTTCCATGGCACCTCGATATCTGGGAACCGGTGGCGGAGTTCATGCCGCAGATATCGATTCTGCACCCGGGCCGTGGTACCTTCGCAATTCAGATGGGCATGGTCCAGTAACCTCATTAGCTCCGAAGGACCTAGCTCGGCTACGTCCCTTCGGATCCTCTCGGCTATCTCCCCATCGAGGATGTCCATGGTGGTCTGTAGGGCCCGGATAACGGGGTGCGTTGAATCGCCGGGTGGGGGAGGGGGTCCGAGGGCGTCTCGTTAGGGAGAGGGGGAAGGGTTCTGCGTGCCGTGGCGTCCGTTTCGTCAAAGTCACTCATGGTGTCACACGGATAGGGAATACACAAAATATGACACTCTCGAAGAGAAAGGGAGAAAAATCACAACGAGCGGGGTGACAATTATCCGCAACAATCGAGGTGTGATACGCGTCCGTTCCCGCCACTTTCCGCTTACGTTGCCGCAATGCCCTCGGCCCTCACTCGTCGCGCCCTTGGCTGCGGTACGAGTAGAGAGAAATGAAATAGAGAACCAGGGTAATCAAAACACAAAAAAAAAAAGAACTATGGATAGTCCTTCGTGGCGAACGAGGTGAGCAGTAATGGTGGAATAATAAATAATAATAATAATAATAATAATAAAAAAACAATAAGAAAAAGAAAAGGGTTGAAACGTGGTTTGGTTTGTCGAGCCCCACGTTGGGCGCCAAAATTTATAATGGAATGGGGGGTGGGGACGGGGGTCAGGTCTAGTCCGAACTTCGGAATAATAGCGAATCAGTTATTATTAATCGTTTATTCAATTAATACGACGACTCGATTTGTTTTAGGGCGCCAGCCGCGTCTGCGGCTCGAGTTCGTCCGTATTATTCCCTTCTGGGGAAGCGTACCGGTAATATAGCCGGCGTCAAGTTACCGATTAGGTTCCGAAATGACTGAGTACCGATATAATATTCACATGAAAAAGTAATAACGCCCTTTCCGAAATAAAGAATAATAATACTGGCCCAAAATAACAACGCCGTGGGTAATTATCACATCGTGAAAGAAAACAAACTTACAAGAAAAGCACTGAAAATAATATTAACGCGAACCAAACAAAAAGAAACTTAACGTTCAGCTCACTCGCTGTCACGCTCTAATTTTCGTCGCGACAATCGACGCCTCGATCGGTTATAATCTCCAATAATAAATAAGGGGAACGGAGGGGGGAGGGGAGGGGTAAATTCGCTCGAAATCTCGTGGTAACAATTCTCAGGGTTGCGAGGTTCCCGACCTCGACGCTCTTAATTATTACCTCGTTCGCCTATGGCTAATTACTGATAATAGGGAACAAAACGATAATTTACTATGGGGGAATATATCGCGGGGACACTGCCGCAACACCGCGAGGGCTCTATACAATGCACTGTGGGGGGGTCGTACCGAAAAAGCGTGGAGCCGGGAGGCTACTACGCACGTGGGAATTCCACCGCCGGTTTTCCGGCAATTTCTTTATGAGAAACGACTCACTGAGGAAAAATTCCCGTATGGATCGGTTCACGGAATAATTGTGTACAATTGCAGTACTCACTCAACACTCTTTCAATCCTTTTTCCTCGCAATAAATCCAATTTAGTCCTCGATATTCGCTCTCTCGTCCTTTCACACTCGACAGCTCGTCACGAAGTGTCGAACATGGCGTCGATCGCGGCCTCGTGTCTTCTCTGGAGAAGAAAGTCCGGATTGGTTGGCTCGGTGGACGCAGGGCGTTGGGATTGGCTAACAGGAACAGCCGCAGGGTCTCGGTAGATCTCGAAATCGATGTCCCAGGGCCTCGAATCTTCGGCCAATGGGAAGCGGCGTCGTCACCGGGGCGACACTGATTGTCGGTCGATCCTGCCGCTCGATCGGGCAATCCATGAGCCGTCATGGCGGCCCCCATGGCCCGTCGATAGTACGCGCATCAAAGTTGTGACTCGTCCTGGATGGCTGGGAAGTGTGGTGACGCCGATCCGTTCGGCTTGGTGGATGAGAGATTCGGGTGGCTCCTATTCGAGTCGAGTACCCGGCTCCATTTCCCAAACCCCTTGCCCATCGTTTGAACCGAGGGAAGAGGTTAGGGTCCGGGTACTCCATCCAGGCGTCGGGAAGGCCTCGACGTGGGTGATAGCGGCAGGAGGGACGGGACATCAGTCGGATGTTCATCCCCCCTGGAGAGCCAGGATAACTGCGGTAAGTCTGGAATTTTTGCCGGTCCCTTTTCCTTACGTGGCTCGTCCTCACCCTGCGTCTCTTTCTCCTTTCAGGTCCCTCGGTGCCTCGGCAGGACGAGGAATTGGTCTCGGTTTCCGAGAGAGGAGGCAGAGTGGTGGCGGCTCGGTGTCGGCTTCGTGGGGTTGGCCTCAATGCGGAGTCTTCGTGGCCTCGGTGCAGAATCTTCGTGGCGTCGGCTTAGGGCTAAGTCGGTACAGGGGCATGGTTCGTCGGAGGGTTGCGGCAGCCTTCGGACGAGCTGGACGTCCCGTTACAAGTTATTTCGGACAACAATTAGTTTTTTGCGTCGGGATCCATCTCGCTGATGTAATTGCATGATTTTAAGACTTAAAGATCTCTCAGTATTTCCGGCTAGGAGCAACCCTCTCGTTAATGCACGCGTCGGGGTGGTGGCTCGGCAACCCCCACGTAGATTACTTTGGAAGTCTTGGTCCTATGTCAACGACGAAGAGGAACATTTTTAACCGGAAAAATGTGTGGAATCGAACCATACCAGTGACATTTTTATTTGTTGTTCCTTCTCTTTGTTAGACACATAAACAATGGTTATTTCGAACACCGATTAGTTTTTTACGTTGAGATCCATCTCTCTGTTTTAATTGCATCATTTTAAGAAGAAAAGGTCGTGCTCATTTTAAATGGGACAATGTTTTTTTCACCGATTCCCGCGGATCCCGATCTGATTTCGAAAAACCAAAAAAGTATATTCGAGTAAATTTAATTACTTTTTAAATAGCGCTGGTTTCACCGGGGCAGGTTGAAAATTCCCCAACCATTGTTTATTTGCTTAACAAAAGCAAGGAACAACAAATAAAAATGTTACTGGTATGGTTCGATTCCATAAATTGTTCCGGGTAAAAAAGGTCCTCTTTGGCTTCGACGTAGAATCAAGACTTTCCATGTAATCCAAGTAGGAGTCGCAGAGCCACATTCTCGAAGCAGGCATCGAAGAAAGGGTTGCTTCTAGCCGGAAATACTAAATGACCTTTTTCTCCCAAAACGATGCAATTAAAGCAAAGAGATGGATCCCGACGCAAAAAATTAATTGTTGTTCGAAATAACTATTGTTTATTTGTCTAAAAAAAGCACGGAACAAAAAATTAAAATTTCACCACTGTGGTTCGATTCCATAAATTGTTCCGGATAAAAAAAGGTCCTTTTCATCTTCGACGTGGGCTCAAGACTTTCCATGTAATCCAAGTGGGTGTCGCAGAGCCACCCTCTCTAAGCGCGCATCGAGGAAAGGGTTGCTCGCAGCCGGAAATACTAAGAGACCTTTTCCTCTTAAAATCATGCAATTACAGCAGCGAGATAGATCCCGACGCAAAAAACTGATAGGTGTTCGAAATAACCATTGTTTATTTGCTTAACAAAAGCAACAAACAACAAATAAAAATTTTACCGGTATGGTTCGATTCCATAAATAGTTCTGGGTAAAAAAGGTCCTTTTCATCTTCGACGTAGGCTCAAGACTTTCCATGTAATCCAAGTGGGAGTCGCAGATCCACCCTTTCTAAGCGCGCATCGAGGAAAGGGTTGCTCGCAGCCGGAAATACTAAGAGACCTTTTCCTCTTGAAATCATGCAATTACCGCAGCCAGATGGATCCCGACGCAAAAAACTAATTGTTGTTCGAAATAACTATTGTTTATTTGTCTAAAAAAAGCACGAAACAAAAAATTAAAATTTCACCACTGTGGTTCGATTCCATAAATTGTTCCGGATAAAAAAAGGTCCTTTTCATCTTCGACGTGGGCTCAAGACTTTCCATGTAATCCAAGTGGGTGTCGCAGAGCCACCCTCTCTAAGCGCGCATCGAGGAAAGGGTTGCTCGCAGCCGGAAATACTAAGATACCTTTTCCTCTTAAAATCATGCAATTACAGCAGCGAGATAGATCCCGACGCAAAAAACTGATAGGTGTTCGGAATAACCATTGTTTATTTGCTTAACAAAAGCAACAAACAACAAATAAAAATTTTACCGGTATGGTTCGATTCCATAAATAGTTCTGGGTAAAAAAGGTCCTTTTCATCTTCGACGTAGGCTCAAGACTTTCCATGTAATCCAAGTGGGAGTCGCAGATCCACCCTCTCTAAGCGCGCATCGAGGAAAGGGTTGCTCGCAGCCGGAAATACTAAGAGACCTTTTCCTCTTGAAATCATGCAATTACCGCAGCCAGATGGATCCCGACGCAAAAAACTAATTGTTGTTCGAAATAACTATTGTTTATTTGTCTAAAAAAAGCAGGAAACAAAAAATTAAAATTTCACCACTGTGGTTCGATTCCATAAATTGTTCCAGATAAAAAAGGTCCATTTCATCTTCGACGAAGGCTCAAGACTTTCCATGTAATCCAAGTGGGAGTCGCAGAGCCACCCTCTCTAAGCGCGCATCGATGAAAGGGTTGCTCGCAGCCGGAAATACTAAGAGACCTTTTCCTCTTAAAATCATGCAATTACAGCAGCGAGATAGATCCCGACGCAAAAAACTGATCGGTGTTCGAAATAACCATTGTTTATTTGCTTAACAAAAGCAAGGAACAACAAATAAAAATTTTACTGGTATAGTTCGATTCCATACATTTTTCCGGGTAAAAAAAGTTCCTCTTTATCTTTGACGTAGGATCGATACTTTTAATGTAATCTACGTGGGGGTTACCGAGCCACCCTCCCGACGCGTGCATTGACGAAAGGGTTGCTCCTAGCCGGAAATGCTAAGAGAAGGTCTGTACACATTTTTTCCATATAAAAAAAAATCAAAGATGACTGAAAAATCTGAAAAATTCATACGTATTCACATAAATGAACGAATCATTGTCATAAAAAAAAGTTGGTTTGCCGGATAATTTGTTAAACAATTAATGTTTTAAAAAATTTGTTAATAACATTTTGCTATTATTATTATGCAAAATTAATCTTTTTAGTACCTCTAATATGCATGCATTTTTTCGGATTTTTATTACATCTAGAAGTACTTGCAATTTCTCTTATTTTTCTCGAACTTATGCGAATTGAGCGCGAAGAGACCTACCTACCTTAATAATACTTTCAAAAATTATTATAATTTCAGATGATTTCAGAATAACATGTTTTGTTGATGTTCGTAAATAAAAAAAAATAATAATATTGGGTTTGCACTATGGTTCTTACATTTTTCCTTTATTTTCAGTCGAAAAGGTATTGTGCCTCTTGTCATACAGCTAAAAATTTCATCGATATCAACAATCAAATTGCATAATTGTTTGTGTGCTAGCCAAAACTAACAAAGGACTATTGTTCCTCCGGATGATGTAAGAATATGGGGGAAATAATTGCAGTTCGGAAGAATAAACTTTTAGTATAATTTGTTTGTTAATGTTTCATAAATAAAAATTTATAATTTTGATTTGGTACTTATTATCTACATTTCTTGCATAATTTTAAGTCCAAAAAGTCGTCGATATTTTGATCAACTTTCATCGATATCAACTTATTTGTATCAACATGTTCATACAATTTCATTGCGCTCGATATTCAGATCTCGTGGCATTGACCAAAAATAGCATCGTACCTGATCTTTCATACGAAGAATACGACTTTACTCCGTGGTCGAGTGCGAGCGAGTAGCTGCTGAAAGGGATCCCTCGGCCCCCACTTAACGCTCAACGACGCCGCTGGTCAATGTAGCTGCGTTAACTGACCAACGACGCCGATGAGAACCTTTACTTTACGCGCACGCGCACTTGCCGCCGTCTAGTTTCACCTGGTCCTCACTGTATGTAGATACGATTTATCCGGATTTACATACTCTTTTATTACCGATTATAGAAGAATTGCAATTTTTGTATGATACAGGAATACAGTGGAAAAATCCAATCGATAATGCAATTATCGTCAGTAGATTTGTAACGCTCGTCGCTACACTTGACTCTGGTGCGAGATGGCAATTTTTAAACATGACCCAATACAACGGCGAATACGGTTGTACTTTTTGTTATGAAAAAGGTTTGAGCAGAATCGGTAAACGCGTTTACCCAAACCCACCGAACGATGTACCAGTCGAATGTCGTACGAACGACCAATTAAGACGGGATATGGAGATTGCTGATAAGGATAAGAAGAAGGAAAAGGGTGTGAAAGGATACGCCGCGATTTACGCACTTCGACATTTTGATTTGGGTCGCGGAATGATAGTAGACAGTATGCATAATATTTATCTTGGTATCGCAAAAACACACGCAGAATTATTGACAAAAGCAGGTGCGAATAAACCCTGGGACATCGGCGAGCCGAACAACATAATGAAAATTAATGAACGATTAATGAAAATCAAAACACTGACGATAATCTCGAGAAAACCGCGTGGCGTAGATACCATGTCATTGTGGAAACCTTCCGAATGGAGAAACTGGTTATTATTTTATGCATTACCGTGTTTGCAAGACATCCTTGATGATAGACATCTAAATGCCCTTGGTCTACTGTCACGAGCTGCTCATATTTTTAACAAAGACAGCATAAGTACCGACGAAATGTTTTTGGCGAGTAGATTGTTGAAAAAATTTATCAAGAAATATGAGAATATTTTCACCGTCGAAAATATGACATACAATACTCATTTATTGAATCATTTGGCTGATTCGGTTAAAAATTGGGGACCGTTTTGGACTCATAGTGCGTTTCCATACGAATCGTGGAATAAACAAATAATTGACTATGTAACGGCCGCCAATTCCAGAGCTTTGCAGATTGCGACACGATTTTTAATGAGGAGATTTTTAGAATACTCAATGTTGGACCCGGATATATCTATTGAAACGAGAACAATGGTCAATGACATTTGAAACTGTGGTTCCAAGAGAAATAAATACGTAACCGATTTTAGGACCGGCCGACCACGAGTGTTTCAAGCAATCGAAAGAATTAGTACTCGTGAAATTAACGATGATGAAATTGTAGCGATCACCTCAGCCGGATATAACGAACCACGTCCGTTAATAGCATTCTTTTTTAAACGTGCCGTTATAAAAGGTGTACAGTATCATTGTCGGCAGAATAAAACGACTGATTATTGCAACGAATTCATTTACTGCGAAAATACAGGAAAATACGGACAGATCGTCCAAATAATCAGTTTCAAAGACAGGATAAGTGCGACGACTGTATGGGGTCTGCTTGTTGAGCAATTTATCAGTATGAACGGTAATCCTTGGGATGCTGAACACACGAAATGGGTCTCGAGAAGGGAAACGAGTATTGAATTCGTTGCTTTTCGTGATGATATACCGGTGTATAAACCAGCGTTTGTTATCGAAGAAAGTCCCGATAATAATCAGTTTCTGATGACACATATATGTAATTTGTGGGAAACGGATTAATGACTCTTGATTAATGTACCAGCGAAAAATTGATTGGGAAAGAAGAGGATACGTGATCGCAAATAAAAGTGTGATGTTATTGTAAGAAAAAATTACAACAAGAAAATAATGTTACTCAAAGATTGGAACAATAATAACCGTTGATAATTGTGTAACGATTGTAAATTTATTGGTATATAACTGTAAAAAATAACATTACTATGAAACGTAATGTCAATATAAACGAGACACAGACGTATGAAAAATCTGATGATGATGGATCTAGTCAATCATGAACGTGGGAAACGTGACTGACTATAACGCTAATCGAGACCATTTAAAAAAATATCATTAGTTTTTCTCATTCGCACAGTAGAAACCACCGGTCCAGAACACAAACCGCCCGTTGATTAATCGATAGTTCAACATTGATTTAATCGAAAACCGACATTTGCGGCAACTGCGGCACATTCCTTGAATCTTCCATGGCTCATCGTTGGTACATCACGTTTTACCGGAGTAGACAAAGCTGCGATCATTGAAGAATCTTTGAATCGTCGTTGGCACATTGTGATTCGGTGTCCAGGGAAAAAATCGTGCGATCCTCGACTAATCATTGAATCATCGTTGGAAAATCATTGTTCGGCGATTAGGGTAAAAATGTGATGGACCTCGAATTATCCTTGAATCATGCTTCGATCCAGGAAATAATTCTGAGAGCCTTGAATCATCCTGGAATGATCCTTCAGAAATCATTGTTCGGCGATCTGGAAAAACTTTCAGATCCTTGAATCATCCTTGGTTACCTACTGATTCAATGTTCTAGGATGCGCCATAGATTTTTTTTTCGCCTTCAATTAAGGTGAATCAAGGGTCATACAACGGTGATTCGAGAAAAAAAAATGTTTAAATAAAATCCTCGAACAATCTTTGAATCATCCTTAAGCATGTGGCCCAAACCAAGGATGCGATCCTTGAATCAGCATCGAAGTATCCTTGTCACTTCTGACAGGGTCGCTGGCCATGTAAACATCGATATGTGTTACGACGACTTTGTGGAACTGTGCTCCGCCTGTTGGAAACAGCCTTATGGATTTCTTGTAATCGATAAAGATAGTGAGATACGAAACGGTCGATATCGAAGAGGATTTAATGAGTTTGCAATGATGTGAATGCGAGCGTTGTCGATCGAGCCCGGAATTCTATTCCGGGCTGCCAAAGAAAAATTTGATAATTTAATTCTACTATCAATTCTTACAATTCCATATGATATTATATATATTCCATAGGTAGAATTGAACGCAGAATTTAAAGTGGAATTGAAAGTAGAATAGAAAGTAGAATTGAATGTAGAATAGAAAGTAGAATTGAATGTAGAATTGAATGTGGAATTGAAAGTAGAATTGAAAGTAGAATTGAAATAACAATCTTTCACAGCCCGCAAGCGAATTTTACTCGAATCATTGAAATTTTTGTTTCAGTGTTGAGATCACTTTTTGATAACTAATTTCTTTTGTGCTGCTTGGCAGCTAGCAAAAAGTCATCAGGTATGAAAAAGTGGGTTGCATATTTTCTACCGGATGGAAACTATAAGCCAGAGCTGAGCAAATGCCCTACGTACTTGAAGTGCGTATTAAAGTATCAAGTACTCGAAGTACTGAGCGCTAGGTAGTTCTTGAGTACTGATGTATTGAGTACTGGCAGAACTAGATTCTTTAAGTTTTGAATAGTGGGCACTGACTCAGTACTTGATGCTTCAATACGTATACAAGTACTTAATGCATTTTGATCCAAAAGTTAACTTTTTGGATTAGCCGTGACTTTCGCATACCGGCCAGCCGGACATATGAAACCCATTGAGATAATTTTTTTTTACAAATTTTTTTTTGTGCTTTCACATTTCTCGGGCACTCTCGTCGCAGGACTGCTCCACAGCTGGCTGTCCTTCAACGTCGAGGGGCAGGGATCTATCACCGTCAATAGCCGCGAATTTCTGCCATCCGCCGTTTCGTTATCCTGCGAAATTCGATCGTCAATCCCAGCCGGACACTCCTCCGTATTCGCGTCATCCGCAGGCGTCTTTTTTCTCTTGTGCTTCACTTCGGGCTTGTACATGGCGGAAGGATTGTCGTCGTCCGACTCAGAATCTGGCTCTATGCCCTGCGATCTTTTCTCCTCTCTGATACGCTGTTTCTTGTCCTTCTCGAAGAACATGTACGTGCCAACGACATCATGATACGTTCCTCGTAGTACTGAAAAAAAAGAAAAAACCATCAGTGATCAATTCCCGTTTGCAGAAATGTAATAAGTTTATGGTCATCCGGGTACATTCTTGAATGCAAATCTTCACAGCTCTGTGTTCTTTTATTTGTGTCTGTCCACCGCTAATGGATTTTTAAAAATTATCAATGATACGTACTATTGTGATTATGTTTAAAATTGCCAACGATACATCCGATTCTTTCCGAAGGATTCATTTCGTCGGTGTTGATAATTGTGTAAAAAACTAAAATCCTGAACTGAGAGCAGGCTGGAATATAAGAACGCTTGTTTCAGCTGTGTGTATATGTGGATTAGCCGAACTGAGCAGAACTGCATTCAACAACGCACCCACCTTCTCGTTTGTACCTTGCCGTTGACTTGCATTATCGAATGCTCCTTGTCCAGGCAGATCATGTCCAGAGTCTGTTTCTGATTGCCGAACGTGTTGCTCGTGACGGAACCGTCGAATTCCACGTACACGAGTAAGTATCTCCGCCTTGTCGTCAGGTAGCCCGTCCTCCTCATCGAGCATCTTGCGAATCTCAAAGTTGGAGCTCGACCAAAGAGTCTCGTCTCGCTGGCTCTCGCACGTGGAGTGAGTTTGCCAGTTCGAATCGCAAGCGTGTCGCACTTCCTGCTCTGGCGGGGTTCATGCGATCGATGTATTACACCAATCCTGAAAAGAGAAAAAGTTTGTAAAAAAAAAAATTATAGATGAAACGTACAAATTCCTTTGTAAATAAATGTAAATATAATAAATAAATGTAAATATAATAAATAAATGTAAATATAATGTAAATAAATGTAAATATAATTACCCATTGATTGAGGCTCTGCTTGGATCGTAGCCGTAGACATCAATTTGAGGGTAGGGCGAAAATCTCAGCATCGATCGAACGATGCTTATTGACAGTGGGCGCGTTGGAAAGCTTGGGTCCGAATTGTATGATAAAAGTTACATTATCATTTCAATCCGATCCTTCGTTTTCAAGATATATCGAAATCGCGATGCGGAAAAATTTCGCGTTATCTCCTCACACCCGTATTTCACGTTCACTGCACTATATCTCGCGAACCGCTGGACGATTATGATCGTAATTAGGCCCATTAGAAAGATTGGGTCCGAATTATATAATAAAAGTGTCCTTGAAAATTCGATCTGATGCTTCGTTGCCGAGATCGAGCCGACCGAAAATTATCGCGTTAACTCACGCACAATCGAAAATTCTTGGATCGATTGCTGATCGCGATTATCGTACACAAGAATCCACCGAACGAATGTGTTCGGAATTAAGCGAACTGGAAAGTTTATATAGACATTCTATAGTAAAATTTTAATATCATTTCGATCCGATGATTTATTTAAGAGGTAACGTAGTGGAAAAATATACTTCCGGCATTTTGGAGTATAACTACTTGGTAGCGTCCTTCGCTCGCTTAACATTTTTTTTCAAGTACTTGGCGTCGAGACGCTACTGCGTCTCTTGATAAGTATTAGCAAGCACAAGAGATATTTTATAAGTGTTCTTAGCACAGCGAACATTTTATAAGTATTATTGGCGTAGCGAAAATGTTATCTTCAATTCCGAGCACATTGAATATTCCGTCAATTCCGAGCACATTGAATATTTTTACAAGTCCTTTTATCCACTTTTTTAACTTTTTTACTTGCCCGTTTCTGCTGGTGGTCCTGCTGGTGTTGCTTCGGGTGATTGTTGTTATCGTTGACTGATGATTGATGGGCAATTTCCGGCCTTTTTATATGCAAATTTACACCTCCCTCCTGGGTAATTTGCATATTTTTGGCGGACTTGCGCCTGCGCCTTCGTATTTTTTCTGGTTTAATTTTGCTATTGATTCTTTGGGTTTTTCTCCCTTCGCCCTCCAATCCTCAATCGATAATTTTGTGACGTCTTCGTCTTATTTCCTTTCCACTAATCGGGTCCTTTTTGTCCTCGAGGTGTCGTCATTCCTGGCCAATCAGCGGCGTGGCTTTTCCCTCATTTTATTTCTGGGTGTCCTTGGTCGTCGTTGCCGCTGGTGGCCGCTGCACGTCGCTGTCGGGCTTGGCATGCTCCTTGCTGTTCGACCGTGTGCGCATGCGTCGCTCGCGTATCGATCGGGTAACCGCTTGATCCCGTCCGATGGCGCCACCGGTCCCTCTGAGGAGCCGTCGTGCTGGATCGGCGCTTGCCTCGGCACGCGCTTGCCCTCGTTGGTGGGAGGGGGGAGTTACACCACATTTCTCGCTCGTTAAACTAATTTGCGGTTTTGGATACCGTTCGAACGATGAAAGAAAGGAAGGAAGGAAGGAAAAGGGAAGAAGGGTGTGGTTTGACACGTTTACCTTCTATCGAATAATGTTCTCCTAATATTTCATAGTCATATTAACGATGAAAAATAATAAATAAAAAATTACAAGAAAGATTCTTTTCTACTGCAACGTGTTCTCCGAGGTAGGCAAAAAACAACCCCTGAAAAAAAAACCCCGGAAAAAAAACCCCTGGAAAAAAAACCCCCGGAAAAAAAACCCCCGGGAAGAAAAACCCCGGAAAAAAAACCTGGCTATATTTGGAAAATTCGGTATTTGTTATATCGACTGCTACGGAACAGAAGGGCGTATCTCACGCCATTGAGCACGTAAAACGATGTGGGTATGCTCTTCTATTCCTTAGCACTTGATATGATTAATTGTTCCCACTGATCATGAATCTATAACTTATTGTACTGCTACGGGTGGATGGATTGTGTATGTGCGCATGTTGTGTGTGTGTACGTACGTGTGTGTGTGTGTGCGTGCGTGCGTGTGGGTGTGTGTGTGCGTGCGTGCGCGCGCGCGCGCGCGCGTGTGTGTGTGTGTGTGTGTGTGTGTGTGTGTGTGTGTGTGTGTGTGTTTCGGTTGGCGAAAGAGTATTTACGTTGTTTATAATTAGCGGAATCTGGAAAAAAAAACTCCGGAAATGAAACCCCCGGAAAAAATTTCGATCGACTTCAATGACGGTGTTCGTTTTTTCGGGAGTTTTCTTTCCAAGTTGTTTTCCGGGTTTTTTTTTCCAGGGGGTTTTGTTTCCGGGGGTTTTTTCGGGGGTTTTGTTTCCGGGGGTTTTTTTCTCGGATTCGTTCTCCGGGATTCGTTCTCCGAATATTTTAACACTCTTTCCGAATGAAATATCTTTTTATAATTACTCTGAGATGCTACTATGACTCAACCATTATGTTAGTCATTTCATTCATAAAAAAAAAACACTTCCTCACGCTTCGTGGGTCCCTGATATCTCGAGAGAGCAAGAGAGAGAAACGGGCGAATGCGCGCGTCGCCACCCGCTTATTTATAAAATATCTGCGCGTTGTCGGATTGGTTCATTCGGATTGGTTGATTTATTCTTATTTGAAAAAATATCACTCTGTATGTGTGTTGCCTGGTTGGCCGAGTGGTCTAAGGCGTTTGAATGTAAATTCATATTTCCTCATCGGGGAATCGTGGGTTCGAACCCCACACTATGCAACATTTTTTATATTTATCGTTACGGGTAGGTAGGCAGGCGGGCAGGCACTTACCGCATCGACGGAGTGTTCGGATTGATTGATGCATGGCTGGATCATCGTACTGTCGGTCAAGGAGGAATCGCTTCGCTCGATCATCGTTCATGTGTCGGTTGTTGAGATCCCTTTATTATCGATCGTGGATACTGAGGTTGTCGTGACGACCGTTTTAAAGTTTACAGCGTGGTTACCCGCGTGGTAACTCGCCATCTTGTTTACACCGCCATCTTGTTTATACCGCCATCTTGGTTGCTATGGCAACTAAAGTAATGCCGCCATCTTGGTTATGACGTCATGACAACGCGAGCGACGATGCGGTTATCACCGACGATACGGTTATCACGGCGCTGCGGTCACCGCGGTACTGCGATTACAGATGCTACAGCTATCTTTACTGCGGATATTATGGTTTTGCGGTTTTGTTTGAGTTAGAACCGGTATAGCTATACTACTTACGAGAATATCGGTGTTTCACATGACCTTAACGATAAGCGCATTTCAGTAAATATGCGTGGACTGGATTAAGGTACTCGCATAAGGTTTGATCCAAAAAAACAGGTTCACTTTCAACATTTTTTTTTCACGCAGTTATTAGAAGGACAAAGTCGGTTTTTTTAAACACAGTTTGTACAAGATGATATGAACTTTGAGTTTTATTATTTAAAAATATCAATTAACAACGGACATCGTATGTCAAAATCTATTCATCTGATTGCGTTGAAATTTGGACAGATCCTTGATTATAACATTTTCTATTTAATGGCCGGATGATTTAACAAATAAATTACCATTTTTTTTTAATAATCCAGACATTGGATAGAAAATGTTATAATCAAGGATCTGTCTAAATTTCAACTTAATCGGATGAATAGATTTTGAAATACGATGTCCGATGTTAATTGTTAACAAGTCCGTTGTGAATTGATATTTTTCAATACAAAAAAAACTCAAACTTCATAACACCTTTTACTAACTGTGTAAAAACCTAACGTTGTCCTTCTAATACCCGCGTTCAAAATCGTTGAAAATGTACCTACTTTTGGACCAAATCCTTATGATAGTGCCTTAAGAGCAAATGCAATACCGCGGTCGGTAATAAAAACTAATCAACTTTTTTCACGGATTCGGACATGTACGGTCAAAATAAGTCTCATCGGAAGCCTAGATGATATCCGCTTCCTATGAGATTTTTCTTTTAAGCGTACATGCGAGAACCCGCGAGACAAGTTGATTACAGTTTTTGATACTAACTGAGCCCGGGATAGGCGGGGAGGCAGGTGTTTCATGTATTCAATAATACATATAATTATGCGTCGGACGTTATCGAAACAGCGGAACACTTCAGCTAACGAAGCTGCTTGTGATGAGTGAGTTCTTGTAAGTGTATGTGAGTGTCTATGAGAGAGTCCATAAAATTATCGTGAAATCGGCACAAGTTGCGAGAGTGTCAAAACGGATGAAAAAACAAGCAAAAAAATATAACAATTAAAAAATGTTGTCGGGTTAATGTTTCCAAACACGTTTCACAGCTTATTGATAAGATCGCCAGTAGACGCATTTCTTTAGAATAATGTAAATAGCAATATTTTATAAATATTTCTTGTTTATTATGTCGGACGAACAAAATGAAAAAATAAAAAGGGGTTGTCGAAATGCCAAATAATATCTGTTATTCTCAGAAATAAACAAATAAAAGCATTGAGAATGACGAAGAAGAAGATTCTTTGTTCCAGAAAAGTAAGCACGCAATACTGATAATGTAATGGCGCACAAATAGTTGTTGTGACGATACTTTGTGATATATCACGAGTGTAAAACGTTCTACAAATATTTTCTGCTTGAAGTAACGATCCTTTGGCTGTTGCAGTGAGCTCGATTGCACGAGAAGAATGGTATTGTAATCATATAAACAGTTTCGACAATGATTTAAAAGGAAAAAAAAATCGGTATAACTTTGATGGATCGAATATCCAGCGTCTTCGTCGAATCACTCTCGTTTTTCAATATAAATTTGTCGCAATGTTTCTTCCACACAGAACGCATTGATAATCGCTATCCGAACAAAGCTCGAAAATATGATATTGTACATTAAAGATATAGATAGGTAATTTTAATAAGTCGAAGTAAGAAAAACGAGTACCGAGCAGGAAGGGTACACGACTATTAGTAGGAGTATAGTGGCGAAATAAAGTGTCTTCGAAATATCGTCAAATTAATCCCGAACATGTTTGCGCGAATATTTCGTTAAATTCTCATCGGATGATGCCTGAACTAATTTTTTTTAAATACACAAAATTGGAAAATGTACAAGAAAACAGAAAGAACCTGTGCGTTCTGGCGTTACAAAACTTTTTTCGTTTGTTTCGTTGTCGGCTTAAGGTGAAGTAGAAGTCACATGACGGAGCCAGGAGTCTGAGAGAGACAGCGGTATTGGTCTTGCGGTGGAGCAAGAGAGACCAACAGAGAACGCGTTTCACATCACCTGAATGTGAAGTGATGCACGATCTCGCTACGTCTCTCTGGCTCCACCGGGGGCACTGCTCGTGCTACCTCTCTGGCACCCGATAGTGTCACTTCACTTTAAGACAACAATCCTCAATATATGCCGTGAGAATCGATTGACAGTTGTGATGATGCTGTATTCTTTTATTGTCCGAAAATCGGGGTCGATCCGGGGAGTATAGGGTGAGGGGAAGGGGGAAATAACGTGTCAGCGTTTTGTGTAGAAAATGTAATATCGTAATCTTTAATGTTCAATCGTATGATGAATAGCAAATATCAAGAAAAATTGAAAATAATCGCCGCTTCAACGCCGGTACAGGTACGTTGAAGGGATTTAGTACCCACAAAAAAAAAGTTAGCAATGATAATCCGGAAAGAATTCGAAAAATGACAGTCGTAGTGTGAATAATAAGTGTCAACGAATAAGTGTGAGTAATAAGTGAATAATAAGTGTCAACGAACATCGGAGGTAACTACCGCTTCAACGCCGGTACGGGTACGTTGAAGGGAGGCGATAATCCCAGAAAATATCGATAATAATCAGAAACAGAAAAGCTCGTAAAATAACAATCGCATTGAGCGCAGTAAACAACAATAGAAATCAAAAGCAGCAAAAGAATGAAAATCAGAACAAAAAAAAAAGGAATGCACAAAAAATCTCGATAACCGTTCGCTCGGAACACCAACAAAAAAAAAGAAAGAAAAGCGAGAACAATTGATACTAAAAAAAAAAAAAAACTTAAAAGAAAACTTATGAAAAGAACGAGATCTATGATAATTGTCGGGAAGGCATTTGCCTGGGTCAATCGCACGGAAAAGGGGGGGGGGGGCTGGCCGGTGAAAACTCTACAGAAAAATGGTTGGGCTGAATCAAAACCAAAAAGAATGAAAACTCATTAAAAAATGTCAATTTTTACTTGGGCGCCAGCTACTTTCTCGGTGTAGCACTGTAACTAAAAAAAAAGGAAGAAAAATCTATTAATTTGCGCGGCACGCGGCTAGCAAAGGAAGGGGGGGAGGGGGATGAGACTTCTCAGGCCGAGGGCACTGTCCAGGGCTTCTTAATCAATTACCTCGGCACGCAGGAAAAAAACTAGTAAAAATTACAATAAAAATCGGTAAACGTTGCAATAAATGAGTCTCTGGGGTTAGGGAAAATAATAGTAAAGATAATGCGCGCTGAAAATTTCCGCGGATACCACCACTCACGCGCACGTGTTTGAATTAATAAAAATGCCGGTGAACGTGGCGGCCGATATTCAGCGGTCGAGAAAATTATACAAATAAAAAAAAACGGCTTAAAATTACAGAAGGGAGTACGGGTAAATCTTCAGGGGGTTGGGGAGGCGGGAAAAATTGAGAAAAGGGTAGACGGGGAAAAACGTGTGCACTACTCACTCAACCGGGTCACTCTCAATTAATATCGGTTACAATCTTTCCGATATCTCTCTCAAAGTCCTCAATATTCCTCTTGATAAATTTTCGGGTTAGCCTGGTCGTGATATTTCCGTACTCGGTCCAGATCGTATCCTGGATATGCCTTATGGTCGTATTCTCTCCGGGAAGGAGTCTTATTCTCAACGGGGATAGCCGAGTCGTCGTAAAATATTCCGTACAAAGGATTTAATTTCTCTTGCCTGTCACACACTCGACTCTCGCACGCCTTGGCTCGAAGTGAAGACAGCCTCGCTGCTTCCGGCTTCTTCTCCGACCTTAGGGTCGGTCGTGTTCAGGAGCGACAGGTGACGCGATAATTGATTGGCTGATTCCGGGACTAGCTGTCGATGCGCGCCGGGATTGGTCCGCCGATCCATGCGAATATCCGCCGCGACGGAAGGCTCGTCGCGACGCTCGGCGCGCGCATCCTTGGCATCGATTGGCCTATCGATCGCTGGGCTATCCTCGCCGTCGGGAGGTGGCGGATCCTTACGGCAAGTCGAGGTATCGTCCAGCTGTCAGGTCTGACGGTGTTGACGGGGGTTAAACAGTGTATGGCCGCACGAGTCACCTCGTCGGTTTATCCTCGAGTTTTCGAGCCGAGAGGGAAGCGTCGGCGGTGTTTTCCGACGGCTACGAGGGTGCTTTGTCGGTGATGGGACGTCCGGGAATTCTTCGATGGAGTGGAGTTCTTCAATCTTTGATCTTCGGTCTTCGCTGAGTGAGTCGGTGGCTGGCGGGTGGGAGCTGGAGGTTAGGGCAAGTCGGGGGAAAAGAGTTAACAAAAGTCGTGAATTTCGTCGCTTAGTTGTTACGTATAATTTACTGTGTTTTAGGTGAGTGGTGGGCCTTCGAGCCAGGCAGAGGGACGGACTTGTGACGTGCCACGTTACACAGTATACCATATATAACGGCCGACAGGCGTGGTATATAACACCACGCCTGTGAACACGTGGTGATCGTAAGCTACGCGAACGTCCACACTTTTTTATTTTTGTAACAATATAACAAGTTAATATCTGCGGTTTTTGCTGCGGCCGTGTCATAAATATTGTGACGTGGCACGTCACAATCCCCTTCCGCTGCCTGGCTCGGAGTCCCACCACTCACCTAGGGAAAAACAAGAATTAGGACGATAATTTAAGCAACGAATTTTACCAGTGTTAACCCCCTTCCCTGACTGACCTTCATCCTATACCACCCCCGTCAGACCCCCTACTCACTCAACGAAGGCCCCGTCAGCCCTCCGACGCAACTACCGAAGACCCACCGAAGAGCCAGCGCAGCCACCGAAGACCCAGCGCAGACACCGAAGACCCATCGCAGCCACCGAAGACCCAGCGCAGACACCGAAGACCCATCGCAGCCATCGAAGACCACCCTGGAGGGAAATGGACCCCCTGCAGACCCTGATCGACCACGACCGACCTAGACAGCCCAAAAGTTTATACACCGGCAGACCTTTCAAGCACTAACCTGCAAATCAGACGACCGTCCCAGGAGCCAGTCCGACACCGACAGCCCCGGGAAAAATTCCGACGAGTCGGAGCACCCTTCCCGACTCGTCTACAGGCACTGAAGAACCCGGCGACACCCTCTCGGCTCGGATTGCCGAGTGTAAACCGACGAGGTGTGTCGTCCGGGTAAACACTAAATTCAGCACGCGATCTGTCACGGGAGACGCTTCGCCAACAGGCCGCCTGGAACCGCCACCTCTCGACGCCAAGAACTGCTCGTCGATCGATGGGCAAATCGATGACGAGGATGCGCGCGCCGTACGTCGCGACGAGTCTTCCGTCGCGACGAAATATTCGCACGGCCGCGCGGCCAATCCCGACGCCCACCAGCAGCCAGTCCCGAAATCCGCCAATCAAAAACCGACATCCATACGCTCACTTGCAAGACCGACCCTAAGGTCGGAGAAGAAGCCGGAAGCAGCGAGGCTGACATCACTTCGAGCCAAGGCGTGCGATAGAGTAGATTGTTATAGACGAGAGTGCGAGTTAAGCGAGATATTTTACGAATTATAAGGACTTTACGACGACTCGGCTATCCCCGTTATTGAACAGACTGCGTCCCGGAGAGTATACGACCGACAAAGCAAAGCCCAGGATACGATATTGGACCATTACGGAGAATTATAACGACCAGGCAAATCGAGGAATATTGAGGAATACCGAGAGAACGATATCGGAAAGATTGTAACCGATATAAGTGAGAGTGAACCGGTTGAGTGAGTACTGAATAAGTTTCCCCGCCCGCCTACCCCGTTCAATATTTCCCCCATCCCCCATACATCCCCCGAAAAATCTACCCAAGCCCCTTTTAATAGTATTAAGCCGTTTTTTTCTTTGTATTATAAAACGACATTTCCCTATTCGAACACGTGCGCGTGAGTGGTGGTAATAGCGAACATTTCCAGCGTGCGTTCCCAATAATTTTCCCCCGGCCCGAGACACATTTAGTGAGACATTTAGCCACAAGTATTTCACATTAGCATTATTGTAATTTTTGCTAGTTTTTTTTGTATGTGCCGAGGTAATTTGTTAAGAAGCCCTGGAACAGTGTCCACGGCCTGAGAAGTCTCATCCCCCTCCCCCCCCCCCCCCCCCCCCGTTCCTTGCTAGCCGCGTGCCGCGCAAATTTGCCGATTGTCTTTCTTTTTTTTTGTGAGTTACGGTGCTACGCCGAGAAAGTAGCTGGCGCCCAAAAACAACAATTGACAATTTATTTTGAGTTTAATCATTTTTCGAGTTTCATTATTTATTTTGAGTTTAATCATTTTTCGAGTTTCATAATTTTTTTTGAGTTTTCTTATTTTTCTCCTGAGTTTCGATCTTAGCCCGATCGAGGTTTTTGTGTAGAGTTTTCACCGGCCAGCCCCCTTTTTCCGTGCGACCGACCCCAACCCCCTGCCGTCCCGATACTTATGATAAACATCGTTTTTTTTATATAAGCTCTTTCAAGTCAGTTATTGCGATTATTATCTGATTTTTCCGTTTCCCCTTTTTTTTGTTTTCTTCGTTTGTTACATTCGATTAACGCTGTTAAGCTCTTTTCTTATTTCCCTCCCCGATTATCATTGACGCACCCCCCTTTTTTTTGTTGTAAGACCCCGACCTCGTTTCTTTTTTTTTCTTTCCTTTTGTTATTACCTGTTATTTTTGCAACGTTGAACTATTGAAGAATATAATATTTTAGTTTTCTACACAAAACTTCGGACCGTTATTTCCCCCTTCCCTTCACCCCCCTTACTCCACAGATCGACCCAGTTTTGGGAGACTACACGAAAAGGTATCATCACAATATATAAACAGAAGCTTCGGCAACGACCGATCTGCCCTATTAATATAACTGAACAAAAAAATTCTTCCAAAAAGACGTTTATCAAAGCATTAAAAAAAAATATATGTGTATCAAAATCTCAACAAAAAAAAATAAAAAATTGAAAAGAAATCAGATCAAACCAGCCAAGTAGTAGTACATACAAAAAAATTCTTCAAAAAATATGTTTATCAAAACAATCTAAAAAAAAATACAAGATGCAAAAAATCTTGACAAAAAAAAAAACTTGGCGTGCCAGTTTTTTTCCAATAGCTGTCGTACATGGTTCATTCAAATAATCGAGGGAGAGGGAAAGTAACTGTAATAACTGCAGTAACTGTAATTGTAAAAGAAACCTGGAACGCCAAGTTTTTTTTTGTCAAGATTTTTTGCATCTTGTATTTTTTTTTTTTGATTGTTTTGATAAACATATTTTTTGAAGAATTTTTTTGTATGTACTACTACTTGGCTGATTTGATCTGATTTCTTTTCAATTTTTTATTTTTTTTTGTTGAGATTTTGATACACATATATTTTTTTTAATGCTTTGATAAACGTCTTTTTGGAAGAATTTTTTTGTTCAGAAACTGGTTTGATAAACATCTGTTTTGGCAGATTTTTTCTTTTTAAGAGGTTTTTTTTAGTAAACATATTTTCTGAACGACCATACAATTTTTAAGTACTTGGCGTACCTTTTTACTTTTTTTGTTAAAGTATTTTTTGCTTTGATTTCATCTATTTTTGACATCCAGTCATGTAGTTTAATTAATGATTACCAACATACTGGGAATAAACCGAATCATCTTCCTGTAAAATATATTCGTGTAACATTTTATGGTGACGAAAGGCACCTTCGACTCCTTGAGTACCTGCTCCTGCTGCTCTGGACCTTTGAAGGCAGCTGCGTGAGGATCAGAAAGTGGTTTTCATCATGTGTAGCTGAAAAAAAACTTATCTCTCTCGCATAATGGATAAAGACATCTTTTGATTTTGACGCAGTGTGTCAGAGTGCGTCTGAAGTTCCAAAGCATCTAGGGCATCTGTATGTGGAGTTGTATATGCCGTTCGCTACTATATGCAACAAGTATATATAAAAATATAGATAATTTAAATTTTCACTGCGAACCTTCAATTCTTTTAAAAAAAAACAGAATCATCGCTCTGTATTATTTGGACTTATATCGAAGGCCATGGTTTGCCATAGTTCCGTCAGTAAAAGATTTATTCCCTGGTTTAGATACCTATATGAATAGAGGTAAATAAGTTCATGTTTTCCTGACGGAGCGTAGATTCCATTTTCAAAAACTGAACCATCTTTCTGTCAAATATATTTAAAAATATCAATTTTTGACAAAAGCAAAATTAAAACTTCAAAAATAGGTTAGTCATAAAAAGATCGAGGAACTAACTTTAAAAAAAGTCACATCCAACAAATTATTATTTATTTATTTTTTATAATATGAATCAATTTTTTTACATGAGTTATTTCTATTTATCATTCACGATACGAGTGGACACATTCACCTTTTTTCATTCCGAACCGAACATCCCATATATCACATATCACACTTATATTGTTAAAAAAGAAGAATTTGTTTTCCCGAGCGCTCACATATCACACTTATTATCTTAATAAAAAAGAATTTGTTTTGCCGAGCGATTAACCGAAGCGCGAAGTGCGCTGCGCTGATATACGACGAAATCCAAGAAAGATGGGTAAACAGAGACGGGTAGAGAGAAAGTGCCGCGCTGATGCGAGCATCCGAGAGAGATGGAAGATGAGTCAGCTGGCGGACGCATGCGCAGTAGACGTGAGGACTCACATCACATCACAGGACAAGACACTTTTATAATATTTTCGGACCTCAAGAGGGACCGATGCCCATATCTCAGCATCTACCGCAAAGTTATAATCGGAACTGGGCGCGTTGGAAAGCTTGTGTCTTATATATATGAAAAAAGTGTCGTCAGAATTCCGATCCGGTGCTTCGTTTCCGAGAAAATCGAGAAGCAAGAATCCACTTCCGGCATTTTGGAGTATATATACTTGGTAGCGTCTCGTCAACTCGCTTAAAAACTTTTTTTAAGTACTTGGCGTCGAGACGCTATCGCGTCTCTTGATATATAATTTATATAATTTACCCTATAGATGTTAAAAACTGCGAATATTCTTTTTTACTTGATATGAAAAACATTCCGTATAACCGTAAACGTATAACCGTGAGCAAAGAACATTTTGTCGAGTATACTATAAAAAAAAAAAAAAAAAAAAAAAAAAAAATTTGCCCAAACAGATGTTTATAAAAACAGTCTCTTAACAAAAAAATTCTTCCGATAAGACGTTTATCAAAGCAATTTTTAAAAAATCAAAAAAAATATGTATCTAAATCTCAAAAAAAAAAAAATCGAAAAGAAATCCAATCAAACCAGCCAAGTAGTAGTACATACAAAAAAACTCTTCAAAAAATATGTTTAGCAAAACAATCTAAAAAAAAAAAAAAATACAAGATGCAAAAAATCTTGACAAAAAAAAACTTGGCGTGCCACTTTTTTTTACAATCACAGTTACTGCAGTTATTACAGATGTACAACAGCTGTTGTAAAAAAAAAAACTGGCACGCCAAGTTTTTTTTTGTCAAGATTTTTTGCATCTTGTATTTTTTTTTTTTTTTAGATTGTTTTGCTAAACATATTTTTTGAAGAGTTTTTTTGTATGTACTACTACTTGGCTGGTTTGATTGGATTTCTTTTCGATTTTTTTTTTTTTGAGATTTAGATACATATTTTTTTTGATTTTTTAAAAATTGCTTTGATAAACGTCTTATCGGAAGAATTTTTTTGTTAAGAGACTGTTTTTATAAACATCTGTTTGGGCAAATTTTTTTTTTTTTTTTTTTTTTTTTTTTTTATAAACATATTTTCAGGACGAGAATACAATTTTTAAGTACTTGGCGTACCCTTTTACTTTTTTTTAAAAAAGTATTTTTTGCTTTGATTTCACCTATTTTTGACATCCAGTCATGTTGTTTGATTTATTATTACAAACATACAGCGAATAAACCGAATCATCTTCCTGTAAAATATATTCGTGTAACATTTTATGGTGACGAAAGGCATGTTCGACACCTTGAGTAGCTGCTCCTGATTTGGGCCTTCGAAAACAGCTGCGTCAGGATCAGAAGATAGATTTCATCATGCATAGCTAAAAAAAACTTAACTCTCTCGCATGATGGATAAAGACATCTTTTGATGCTGACGCAGTGCGTCTGAAGTTCTAGAGCATCGATGGAATCTCTCTCATATGTGGAGCTGGCATTGCCTTTCGCCACTATATGCAAAAATTATATATATAATAAATTATAAATTTTCACTCCGAGCCTTCAATTATACATCGACAGGGGAGAAATATCTTAAATAGAATGCCAGCTCTGTCAAGAAAAGATTTATCGGTTTGGGTAAATGTAAAAATAAGTTCATGTTTTGCTGACGGAGCATAGATTCCATTTAAAAAAAAAAACTAAATCATCTTCCTGTAAAATAAAAATATATTTGTGAAACATTTTATGGTGACAAAACGCACCTCCGACTCTTAAAGCAGTTGCTCTTGATGCTCTGGACCTTCGAAGGCAGCTGCGTCAGGATCAGGAGGTGGTTTTCATCATACGTAGCAAAAAAAAAACTTAACTCCTGACACTGATTAGGAGGGACATCCTGACGCAGTCCCTCTGATCCTGACGCAGTCCCTCTGAAATTCCAGAGCATCGAGGACATCTGTGTGGAGCTGGAGAGGCTTTTCGGCACTATATGGAATAGGTGTATACATACATAAATTATAAATGTTCACTGCGAGCCTTTAATTATATATTTTCTTTATATCATTCCCATCGCCAGGGGGAAATGTCTCAAATAGAATGCCAGCTCCGTCAGGAAAAGATTTATTCCTTGGTTTGGGTAGGTGAATAAGTTCATGTTTTGCTGACGGAGCATAGATTCCACTTTTAAAAAACTGAACCGTCTTCTGGTCAAGTATTTTATATTTCAAAAGCAAAAACAAAACGAAACGTCAAAATTAGGTTAGTCATAAAAAGATCGAGGAAAAATTAACTTTACACGTCCGACACATAATTCAAAAATTTAATTTAATATTTTTAACATATATAATACATACTATATTTATTAATATTATCAGATTAGATGTATTTATGGGGGTTTTTATCGACGATTTTCAATTTTTTTTACACGAAAGTTATTTTTTTATTGACACTTATTATGGACAATTTTTCACGACACTCACATTTTTTTAACGCAAAAATATTTTGATTTCTTTAAATCACATATCACATAATCACAAGTTTGTTTCCCTAATTTTCAGCACAAATGTTCATCATGTGAAAAAAAATATATTTTGCCGATTGATATACTCGGGTATGATTTCTGAAACGCAGCCCAGGAATCGAAAGGCAAGCCAGCTGGCCCGGCGGACGCATGCGCAGTAGACGCGATCACATCACATCACATCACATCACATCACATCACATCACATCACATTTTATAATATTTTCGGACCTCGAGAGGGACACGATGCCCATATCTCAGCATCTACCGAACAGTTATAATCGTAACAGGGCGCGTTCGAAAGCTTGTGTCCTATATATATGGTAAAAGTGTTCTTGGAATTCCGATCCGATGCTTCGTTTTCGAGAAAATCGAGCTGCAAGAATCCACTTCCGGCATTTTGAAGTAGGTTACTTGGTAGCGTCTCGTCAACTCGCTTAAAAAACTTTTTTTTAAGTACTTGGCGTCGAGACGCTACCGCGTCTCTTGACATAACAATGTAAACAGTCGATGCTTGTAGGCACGACGTGACCCCTGTGTGATCGTCGGGCCACGCGAAAGTCTCTGATTCTATTTTCCTTCGAAACAATGAAAGAAGTTAATGTACATGGATAAAACGCGGATCCATAATACAGCCGCAAATAATAGAAGAATAGTCACGATTACAATACTTCTGGTACTACTATGTACTTAGTTAACCCAAATTTTTCTATGAATATAGGTAGTAATCGTAACTATTCTATTATTTAGAGCTGTATTGCGGACCCGCGATTTCTCTGTGTAGGTGTCAATCACGCGAGAGAAGATATTGGCGCAATCTTTTTTTTAAATTAGAAATACCACACAAAACAACTAAAGAACCAAGCCAGTATTATTAAAATTTATAATTAATAAACTTACTGTGCGTAAACAATTCCGCTGTTGATCTTCGTTGAAGATAAATCCTATCGAACGAGTTTTCCACAACCTCCTCACAGTTCGAGCGCCTCGAAATAACTGATCTTGCTTTTATGCTCTTGCTGCGTACGGTTATCCGCGAACACCATCCTGGAATAGGCGCGACATCTAGCTTATCTAGTTTCTAGAGGCGCGATAACGTCTCGAGACATGTACATTTACCGTCGATAAAACAGTTGGCGAGACGCGACCACGAATCTTTTACTCGAACTAACGAACTTTTTGGTCTTTCGCAAGATCAATAACGATTTATTTAAATATATATCGCTTTTATATGCACTGTTTACCCGTAATGCAATACTATATGTAATAGCGCACCCTTAGAACAACAGTGTAATAACATATATGGTAATCACATAAGAGATGTTACACTGTTGTTCTAGGGGTGCGATATGTAATATGCAATATGTAATATGACATATATTTGTTGCTGTTGGTTGGGTCTAAACTAAAAGCTGTAGAAAAATGCATTCGGATGATATTCGTGTTTTTGTTGTTATTTAACTGCGACTACGAGCGACCCGTCGGCACATTGGTAAGGTGGAAAATGATGTGCATACTCCTACAATTTCATTTTGACTTTTCGGCCAAGTTGCTGGCCCTCTTCAGAAATGTATTCCTTCCCTGGTGAAAATATTTGTCTGAATATGCCTTGAGACTCCCCTACATCCAATAAATTACAAGATCCCCGCGTGGCCCCGGTGATACAATTGCGAGCACCGAGAGAGCCCGGGAGAAACTACCAGCCGAGAGAAGACCGTCGGACGAGCACGCTGAGGGACAAGTTGGCCATCCGGCGGGATCGAGCGGCGGCTGGATCGATAACCGACTCCGCGTTTGCGCAGAGACACGCACGTCGGAGAATCGGAAACACAACGGCGCCATCCGACGGGAGCTTTACAAAAGAGTGCTCAAGGTCAACCACTCAAGGAAACGAGGGAAAATCGGCATCGTTAATTGGCTAAGGGGGACGACACTGAAAGTATTACAGGGCACCGACCGAGTACACCATTAGTTCGACGGGTAATGCCGGAAGTACGTCATGATAATACCGATCCGGCATTGGATGGCGAGGGGGAGAGCCCCGCGAGGAACCAATGAATAAAATTAACATGTCAGGATCGCACGCAGACGCGAATCCGCCAAAATCCTGCAAAACCGACGAAGAGGGAGGACGAAATCGGCAGTTTCGACGGTCGAGTATCAGTCAACGATCTACTTTACCATCGGCCAGCTCTCCAGGACTAAAAGTGAACAGTGAATACAAGTGAAATAAAGTGAAATAGTGCCGAACAAGACTTATACATTTTTGTGCAAAGCCGAAATTGGACTTATAATTTTCGTGCCGTTTCGGACTTATAAAATTTCGGTGGAAAGTGAATAATAACTTATAACATTTTTCCTGAAATGAACTTATAAATTGTGTAAAAAATCGAATAAAAACTTTTTAATTATCGGAGAAGACTGTGAAGGATAACTTATAAATTTTGTGACTTATAGAAATTATGTGAAAAGTATAACATCTTTAATAAATATTGCATCGGTAAAATTACCAAAGTGACCGGTAAAGGAAGTTATCGGAGCCGGAGTGAATTTAATATTAAACCTTAGAAAACTCACGGCACAGGCAAGGTTCATTCATCTTCAGAAGGCGCACAAATACGAAAGTTATTTTAAAGAAGCTCTGCTCCTATTACAGTCTGAAAATGTATCTGAATGTCTCGGAAAATTTCTCGGAAATTTCGCTGAAAAGTCCTCTGAATTTCTCTCACTTTTCGCACTTTTCAGAGAAAGTCAAAGATTTTTCCGAATCTAAATATTTCTAATTGTTCTGAAAATCTCTGAACTTCGTTGCCAACTTCTCTGAAAAACTATGAACATTGTTGGTATTCTAAGCCTGATATGTTTCTCTTCTATATTCAGAAACTATTTTCTGAAATAGTCAAGTTTTGGCAGAATTTCTCATGCAAAGTATGCATAAATTATTCTGTTCGAGTAACAGAAAGAGTCGATCTTAGAGAGAACTCGTAAATTCTTTAAAATCCTCTAAACTCACCTTATCAGAGAAAATCGGATTTTTGCATAAAATAAATCGTATGTTCTCTGAATAAGTCTGCTGTTCATCCGAGTAATTGAATGAGTAGATCTTACAGAGAACTCGTACATTTTCTGAAATTCTCTAAACCAACCTTATTCGAAAAAAGCAGAGCTTTTCACGTAATAAATCGCATTTTCGCTGAAAAAATCTACTATTGGTATGAGTAAAAAATTGAACAGATCTTAGAGAGAACTCGTAAGTTCTCTGAAATTCTCTGAACCAACATTATCGGGGGAAATCATATCATTTCCGAAAAATAAAAAGTATTTTCTCGTAAAATGTCTATGCTTGGTACGAGTAACAGAATGAGTAAATCATAGAGACAACTCGTATTTTCTCTTAACGTATTTTATGAGAAAAAATCAGAGGTATCCAAAATTTTTCAGAAAATACTCTGGATTTCTCTGATATATTGTGACTGCTGGAGGTTGTGCGAAGAAAATGGCGGAGATATTTAGCATATAGCAGGAAAAATCAGAGAAAAATCTCGGAAAATCGGTGAAAATCACTAAAACTGTCCGTTTAAAGTTTTCCAGACAACTTGTCAGAGAAACATTTTCACCAGGGTTTCTATAAGTACATGTCTTACGCATGACGAGCCGCTTGTAGCCGCAGTTAAATAATGAAATAACAACATTCATGTTCATCGAACGCTGCAATCGCATCGCAAATTCGTGTTTTTATTTGCAACGGGCCCACGTTTTTTTTTTTTTTTACTATGCAGTGGTCGATCTTATTTTTCGCTCATCTCTGGCTTTACGCACACATGCCAAATGTTGCATCTCTGCATAATATACAGTACCGTATAACATAGTGATTAACACATGCCTTAAGCGACCGACGGGCCCCAAACTTGCCGAATATTGTTACACTAGGGCCTCGATTTGTGGGGCCGCGGTTTCCGTATCAGTACCTACCACGGAGCGAATATCGATCGACGCAGTAAGCATTTGCCATGCTCGAGAATTACTATGGGCGGGGCATGCGCTGCCTCGATTTTCGTGCGTATCAGCGGGAGCCGGTCCCGCCGCTGTTCATGAAGTCGAGGCCCTAGTGTATTTAGACAAATGAATAAATATTGCTTATAAGGAATATCATCATCTATGAACCGATTGCTACCAGATTTGGTCAATATTGCTATTCAGGCAAAGGAACAATATCGCCGGTAAAAAAATGGTTGCTAAATATTGTTTAAACGAATAATTGACAAATATAAGCCAATTTGACCCTACACTTGGACAACATTGATATTTCGACAAATAACCAATATTGCCGGTAAAAAATGGTTGCTAAATATTGTTTAAATAAAAAATTGCAAAATATAAACAGATTGCCACCAATCATGGTCATTATTGTTATTTAGACAAAGGGTCAAGGTTTCCGGTAAAAAATGGTTGCTTATTTCGTTTTAATCAAAAATCACCATACATTAAACAATCGGCAACAGACTACGTTAATATTGATATTCACGAAAAAGAACAATGTAGTCGGTAAACAATTGTTGTCAAATATTGTGTAAATAAATTATCTTCCTTTTAATGTTGGCGAATAAAAACTTCCTAAAAATAACGTTAAGACATATTTCAAGCCCCTGCAAAACTTCTCGAAATGGTGCGAAAAATTTGATGGAAGTGCATTTAAATTTCAACAGGGTCGTTAAAATATTTCAATCGATCTTTGCAAAATGATCAAGAGACGCGGTAGCGTCTCGACGCCAAGTACTTAAAAAAAAATTTTTTAAGCGAGCGACGGACGCTACCAAGTAGTTATACTCCAAAATGCCGGAAGTGTATTTTTGCACTACGTTACCTCTTAAATGAATCATTGGATTGAAATGATATTAAAATTTTACTATAGAATGTCTATCCAAGCTTTCAAGTTCGCTTAATTCCGAACACATTCGTTCGGTGGATTCTTGTGTACGATAATCGCGATCAGCAATCGATCCAAAATTTTTCGATCGTGCGTGAGTTAACGCGATAATTTTCGGTCGGCTCGATCTCGGCAACGAAGCATCAGGTCGAATTTTTAAGGACACTTTTATGATATAATTCGGCCCCAATCTTTCTAATGGGCCTAATTACGATCATAATCGTCCAGCGGTTCCCGAGATATAGTGCAGTGAATGTGAAATACGGGTGTGAGGAGATAACGCGAAATTTTTCCGCATCGCGATTTTGATATATCTTGAAAACGAAGGATCGGATTTAAATGATAATGGAACTTTTATCATACAATTCGGACCCAAGCTTTCCAACGCGCCCACTGTCAATAAGCATCGTTCGATCGATGCTGAGATTTCTGCCCTAACCTCAAATTTTGATGTTACGGCTACGACAAGCAGAGCCTCAAACAATGGGTAATTATTATATTTACATTTATTTACATTTTTACATTATTTTCATATACCGGAGAATTCGTCTCGGTGTATCAAGAGACTCGGTAGTGTCTCGATGCCAAATACTTTTTTTCAATGTTGCGCACTCTTTTCCAGGAACGAAGCTCCCGTGGGACGAGCAGTGGTTATCGAATCTCTGTCGGACTCTACAATCTACATGGCTTATTACACCGTTGCGCACTTCGATCAGGGAGGAACCTTCAAAGCCGATAAACCGAACGTTCTTGGCATCAAGTAAGCCGAAACTCGTCGAATCCTTTAACATAAAAAAATGTATCGTAGTGCTGTGGCCAAAAAGCCAGTGTTCCTAGTCGCTGCGACTCTCCGACCGGAAACGATGTACGGTCAGACGAATTGCTGGATTTATCCCTAGGTGCGCTACATAGCGTACAAAATCGCTAAAGTTCACATTTACGTATCGATAAAGAGATCCATGAGAAACATGTCGTATCAGGGATTCATGGAGACGGAAGGAGAGATCGAGATCGTCGCTGAACTCGTAGGACAAGATCTTCTGGGACTGGCGCTGGAAGCGCCGCTGACGAGCAACAAAATTGTCTACACTCTGTCCATGCTTACGATCAAAGAGGACAAGGGTACCGGTGTCGTCACATCCGTTCCCAGTGATTCCCCCGACGATTACGCCGCTCTCGTAGATTTGAAGAGGAAACAACCGTTCTGAGAGAAATATGGCATCAAGGATGAAATGGTCTTGCCGGACGAGCCCGTAAGTTAATGACATTTTAAAAAAACCACTCGGCGCGTCCATCATTCGTCTTAAACAAAATTGATCCTCTTCGCAGATTCCCATAATCGAGATCCCAGAGTTTGGAAACTTGGCCGCCGTAACTCTCTACGACAAGCTCAAGATACAATCGCAGAACGATAAAGCGAAGCTTCTGGAAGCCAAAAAGCTGGTATATCTGAAAGGTTTCTACGACAGTGTCCTGCTTGTCGGCGAGGGCAAGGGAATGAAGATACAGGACGTGAAGAAACAGCTGCAGAAGAAACTCGTCGACAGCGGCGAGGCGGTGATATACTACGAGCTGGAGAAAAAAATAATGTCGCGATGCAACGACGAGAACGTTGTTGCTCTGTGCAACCAGTGGTATTCTCGATTACGGCGAGCCGAACTGGCGAAAGGAAGCGGACAAGGCTTTCGCCAGTCTGGAGACTTTCCACGACGAGGTCCGAAAGAATTTCGAGGCTTGCCTCGATTGGCTTCACGAGTACGCTTGCTCCAGAACTTATGGACTGGGTATACAGATTTTATTGATGATCCTGAAGATATCTGCATGGCATCAAATTTTATATTTATCATATTTCATGTACATTTGTATCTCAGTTTCGCTGAGATACACATATACATTCGTGTATAATGAGTAGCATTTTTTTCTGACGCTATTCCAGCGTAAACGAAAATAGTTATTGAACAAAATGTTATTTCGTACGTCGGGCGCGATATTCATATTTTCATTTTTTATAATATTCCAACAAAACCTGGAAATGTCCTTTAATTTGGTACAGACTTTTTACTGAACACCTTGGAAACACAGCTGTTATAACTCAATGAAATTTAGTCTCATGTAGATATCTTCACGATCATTTTGATTGTCAATTGTGAGCATTCACAAGAAAAACGCCGTGTACATCGCGATTCAATGTTACGTACTCTTTCCCAGGAACGAAGCTCCCGTGGGACGAGCAGTGGCTCATCGAATCTCTGTCGGACTCCACAATCTACATGGCTTATTACACCGTTGCGCACTTCGATCAGGGAGGAACCTTCAAAGCCCATAAACCGAACGTCCTTGGCATCAAGTAAGCCGAAACTCGTCGAATCCTTTAACACAAAAAAATGTATCGTAGTGCTGTGGCCGAAAAGCCAGTGTTCCTAGTCGCTGCGACTCTCCGACCGGAAACGATGTACGGTCAGACGAATTGCTGGATTTATCCCTAGGTGCGCTACATAGCGTACAAAATCGCTAAAGTTCACATTTACGTATCGACAGAGAGATCCGTGAGAAACATGTCGTATCAGGGATTCATGGAGACGGAAGGAAAGATCGAGATCGTCGCTGAACTCGTAGGACAAGATCTTCTGGGACTGGCGCTGGAAGCGCCGCTGACGAGCAACAAAATTATCTACACTCTGTCCATGCTTACGATCAAAGAGGACAAGGGTACCGGTGTCGTCACATCTGTTCCCAGTGATTCCCCCGACGATTACGGCGCCCTCGTAGATTTGAAGAAGAAACAACCGTTCTGAGAGAAATATGGCATCAAGGATGAAATGGTCTTGCCGTACGAGCCCGTAAGTTAATGACATTTAAAAAAAACCACTCGGCGCGTCCATCATTCGTCTTAAACAAAATTGATCCTCTTCGCAGATTCCCATAATCGAGATCCCGGAGTTTGGAAACTTGGCCGCCGTAACTCTCTACGACAAGCTCAAGATACAATCGCAGAACGACAAAGCGAAGCTTCTGGAAGCCAAAAAGCTGGTATATCTGAAAGGTTTCTACGACAGTGTCCTGCTTGTCGGCGAGGGCAAGGGAATGAAGATACAGGACGTGAAGAAACAGCTGCAGAAGAAACTCGTCGACAGCGGCGAGGCGGTGATATACTACGAGCTGGAGAAAAAAATAATGTCGCGATGCAACGATACAACCAGTGGTATCTCGATTACGGCGAGCCGATCTGGCGAAAGGAAGCGGACAAGGCTCTCGCCAGTCTGGAGACTTTCCACGTCGAGGTCCGAAAGAATTTCGAGGCTTGCCTCGATTGGCTTTACGAGTACGCTTGCTCCAGAACTTATGGACTGGGTATACAGATTTTATTGATGATCCTGAAGATATCTGCATGGCATCAAATTTTATATTTATCATATTTCATGTACATTTGTATCTCAGTTTCGCTGAGATACACATATACATTCGTGTATAATGAGTAGCATTTTTTTCTGACACTATTCCAGCGTAAACGAAAATAGTTATTGAACAAAATGTTATTTCGTACGTCGGGCGCGATATCCATATTTTCATTTTTAAATACGCGACGTTATAAAAAATCAAGAAACATAATAATGTTTCGACGTCAAGTACTTCGAAGAAATGATTTTTTGTAATTAAGATTTTTATAAATTTATAAATACAAGACGCTACCAAGTATATACTCCGATATACAAATATGCAAATATGCTGGAAATAAATCTTTCCACTACATTATCTCGGAAATAAAGTATCTCAGAACTTTCGAAAAAATTTTAAGTTCACCCTTTTCCCGTTCTTTGTGCTCAATTTAAGAACACAATCATCAACACAATTTCTTAACAGGCTCTCAAAAAAGGAGAAAAAAATGTATTCATATGAGCCATATAGTGATACACATAATAGTACATTGCGAAACGAGTGAGGCAAAGCGAAAATTATATGCTGTAGCGTATCATGTTCGCTTTATCTCACGAGTATCGCATACTATTTGTTGTATAATAACCACTTTTTCTCCCTTTGTTTGCAGTGAAAAAAAACAAACCTAAAATCATTAAATTCCGAGACCTTTTTTCAACGTTCAACTCTGAACGCGAGAAAATTTTTCTTAAACATAATATTGGTACCCAAAAAGATGTTTTGAAAATCGCATTTACAGGAAAAAATAGGTAAAATCAACCACAAAATACTTTTTTTAAAAGTAAAAATGGTACGCCAAGTACTTAAAATGTGTTGTCTGATTCAGAAAATATAAATAAAAAAATAAACAATCTAAAAATGAAAAAATAAAAAATAAGTCTATCAAAGCAATCTAAAAAAAAAGAAGTCTCAAAACAATATAAAAATAACAAAAATAAAAAAATAAGCCTATCAAAACAATCTAAAAATAAAAAATAAAAAATAAAAAATAAGTCTCAAAACAATATGAAAATAAAAAATTTAAAAAAAACTTAAATCATGTGAGCCAAGCAATGGTGTACATACAAAAAAATTCTTCAAAAAACATGTTTATCAAAACAAAGTTATATTTTTCTTTTAAATGTCTCAAAACAATCTTGAAAAAAAATACAAGATGCAAACCTAGTAATAAGGGGATATAACTGTGTACGGGAGGGGATCTGCATAGACCCGAGAGAGTGTACATGGATAATAAAAACATACTACTACTACAACATGCAAACAATCTTGACAAAAAAGAAAAAAAAATTAAAATGTTAATCATATTTATAAATCGGATGATAGTACAGTGAGATGGCGTACAAAAACTTGGCGTGCCAGTTTTTTTTACAATAGCTGTCGTACATGGTTCATTCAAATAATCGAGGGAACAGGGGGAACATCGAGTCTCCTACTTTACAAAATATGACATTGTCCGCCAATACGATATTAATCATCTCATGATCCGATCCAACCGTGTTGACGCTCGAAGAATCACGTCTTCGACTTATTACTTACCTACTGTTTTTAGTTCGTGTTGGACCTGCTACACACACGAGTAGCAGTCCCTGCGAACCAGCCATGCGATAACCATGTAACAGAGCATTAGAGATCGAGGGCCAGATCACAGAACTTCCAACGACGCAACGGCTCCATGCTCCGGAACCGCTGCGCCGGAACAGCGTATCTCTGCTAGGTCTAATACGAGGCCGATGCAGCTGAGTCTCGCTGACCAACGTGATACCACAGACGCAGGATATGAACTCACGATTCGCAAGCGTACCGTTCAAAACATTTGCGATTCGTTCTTCGAACACCCGCGAATATGGGCACAGCTGGATTTTATGGACGTTCGAGTTGGTAACGATTCTGTTTTCTTCCGAGATCGTTACCAGGCATACCATAGACGCAGGATATGAACTCACGATTCGCAAGCGTACCGTTCAAAACATTTGCGATTCGTTCTTCGAACACCCGCGAATATGGGCACAGCTGGATTTTATGGACATTCGAGTTGGTAACGATTCTGTTTTCTTCCGAGACCGTTACCAGGCAGCGTACTCAGTCATGCTGAATCTTACTGACCAGAGTTCTCTGGATTTTGCTTTTTGCGTTCGATTTGACTGCCAGTCGGAGGCTGGGTTCCCGCAACGGTTGCCTAAACCGATCGACTCTGCCCCAGCAAAGGGAGTCAAAAAGTGTAGTTACTTCCCCTCTCCCTCGATTATTTGAATGAACCATGTACGACAGCTATTGTAAAAAAAACTGGCACGCCAAGTTTTTGTACGCCATCTCACTGTACTATCATCCGATTTATAAATATGATTAACATTTTAATTTTTTTTTCTTTTTTGTCAAGATTGTTTGCATGTTGTAGTAGTAGTATGTTTTTATTATCCATGTACACTCTCTCGGGTCTATGCAGATCCCCTCCCGTACACAGTTATATCCCCTTATTACTAGGTTTGCATCTTGTATTTTTTTTCAAGATTGTTTTGAGACATTTAAAAGAAAAATATAACTTTGTTTTGATAAACATGTTTTTTGAAGAATTTTTTTGTATGTACACCATTGCTTGGCTCACATGATTTAAGTTTTTTTTAAATTTTTTATTTTCATATTGTTTTGAGACTTATTTTTTATTTTTTATTTTTTATTTTTAGATTGTTTTGATAGGCTTATTTTTTTATTTTTGTTATTTTTATATTGTTTTGAGACTTCTTTTTTTTTAGATTGCTTTGATAGACTTATTTTTTATTTTTTCATTTTTAGATTGTTTATTTTTTTATTTATATTTTCTGAATCAGACAACACATTTTAAGTACTTGGCGTACCATTTTTACTTTTATGAAATACCACAAAAAAAACTATAAATGATGTACAAAACGCTTCTTACCATCAAGGTCATTATAATCCTTTTGTGCATAATAATGCTGTGCACAATCGCCTTGTGCACAAAACGTTTCTTACTATCGAGGTCATTATAATCGGCAGCCATTCCTTACTGCACAATTCATTTCACCACGGTGGCAACCCTACACAATCCATCCCCGACAAACTCTATTCAACACACTATTTTACCTACACATTTTTAATATACACTCGCCTTGTCCACCACATTTGGATCCTACACATTTCAATTGTACACATTCGTTTTCGTACGAATCGTTTGTACACACCGAGTTTACCGCGCGATCCAATACACGACAGCCACGAAGCAACACATTCGCTTCTCCGCAATCTCTATTTTGTACACTATGTTTCCTTTACATTTCTGCTTCACACGTGCCTTTTCCACCACAATTCGATCCGACATATTTCAATTGTGCACATGAGTTTTCGTACAAATCGTTCGAACACACCAAGTTTACCGCGCAATCCGATACACGACAGTGACGAATCAACACATTCGTTTCTCCGTTAACTCTATTTTTCGCACAATTTTTCCTTCACATTTTTTATACACACGCGCCTTTTTCAACGCAACTCGATCCTATACAATTCAATTGTGCATATCGAACTCCGTACGAATCGTTTGAACACATCGAGTTTCCCGCGCGATTCAATATTCAACAGTGACGAACCAACACGTTCGTTTCTCCGCGAACTCTATTTTGCACACTACTTTTCCTTTACATTTCTGATGCACACACGCCGTTTTCACCACAATTCGATCCTATACATTTCTTTCGTACACATCGATCGTTACACAGACTTGATTATTCACGCTGAGTTTACTATACACCTCAATAGTACGCAATCGTTTTCATAGACGTTTCATTCCAACTCAAATCGATTGTGCACATTCGTTTCCCCACAATCCTGTAAATACGCACAGTTTTCGTTCCTCAACCCGATTGTCCACAGAGTCATTACTGCGCTCTTCAATCCTCCATGTTCGATCCAATAAAAAGTTTTCCAACACATTTCGATTGTGCAGAAATCATTCCACTACATTTCAGTTGTGCACAATTTCCACAGTCGATAACTTTCATGAGAATATCTCATGTAGGTAAAGTAGAACTCTGAGCTGTTCGACGTGCAGCCAGAGGTGCTCATGCGGGAACAAGCCCGATAGATCTTCAGCGTTGAGATACAACGTCGGAAGCTCGATTAGGAGGTTCTTCCCTCTCCACGAGCTATAACCAGAGTTACTAGAGTTCTCGCTCATGCTACTACGCTTCGTCAGATCCTTTCGGTCGAGAGCACAATGTACTCCCATGGCATACACATTACAGCGCAATGAAAATTGGGAAAAAATATTAATTATATGGAAGATCCTGGCTAAATCGTTTTGTTATTAACAAATTGTTGATAAAATAATCGAAGTTCATTTTTTAAATATCGAATTCATTTATGGGAGTTATGTCAATGCTTGGGAAGCATTTTTTATTAAGTGTCCTTGCGGTAATCAGGATATCTTGAAAACTACTCCATCAATCTTTCCGAAGTTGATCGTGGTTTTGTTAGATACTTGAATCTAATGTTTGATTAGAGGAATTCCTGGAGGATTAAAATCAAACAATATGGCGAAAGTATCAATTAAAAGCCTTGATATTCACAAAAAAAAAATAACTAAATAAAAAAAATAAACCAACACGTATCGTATTGGAAAAGAAGTACATTGCGAAAAAATGTCTTTCCTCAAACACTAGAATTTCCTATATAAAAAAGTACGTAAAGTTTCAGCAAAATTGATGGAAATGTTTTTGAATTACCACGCTCAGCGTAAGAGCAGTCGTTCTTTCCAGAGGTCGACTATAACTCTCTTAAAAAAGAATATTGCTGTACATAAATATTACTAAATGATCGTTGGATGGTACTTTTAAAAACGCAGCATTTTTTTTTTTCAATTTATGCTCACGCCTGTTCGGCAAAGAAGTCGGAAGAATTCGCTTGAAGTCGTTCGAATAAAACGAAAAAGAATAATCATGGCATGGTTGAACGACGAAAAATGCAATACGATTTTTGATAAATGAAAAAATAAGATTTTTTTATTTATTTTTCATTCCTAACAGAGGATAGAAATATTTTAATTAATTTAACTATTAATATTAATGCACATAAACATAAGATTTTAAACGTTCATAAATTTTATATGCATATTAAATTCTTTTAATATTTTCGTGATACATGAACTCAATTGATATTGGGTTAAAACTATTATTATTATTATGCCGCGACAAGCCTCGGTTAGCGAGAGGAATGTCGCTAAAAGCAAAAAAAAAAAGAAATAAATCACGATATCATTCGACTCTACGGGGCGATAGAGCCGACCGGTAGCAATATAAATCGGAAGAGTCCTAGATCGTCGCAATCAAACTATAAGGATACAATACGCGAATGCGCCGGCATATGTGCAAAAAATAATAATATAATGTGTGAGCGCTTGGCGATCGGTACAACAAATAATAGAAACATAATATGCGAGTGCGCTGCGATTGGTGCAATGGATAATATAACAATATAATGTGCGAGCGCGCGACGATCGGTGCAACATATAATGGAAATCGGCGTAATAAATAATATAAATATCGGGTGCGAGTGTGCACCGGATCGAAGCTATGAATAATATTGATAGACTAGACACCAGCGTCTGCGATCGGCGCGAGAAATTCGAGCCCAAGGTATCGATTAATCATCGTAAAGGACGACTGCACGATTTATCGACGATAATGATCAAAACCTGATATTGCGATGTGGCGGTACACTCCGACACTCCGAACTTACAAAATATTTCCTACGCAAAATATGTTTTAACCCGTCGAGCAATATGTTGACGACACAACGGGCATGTCGTCGCGTGCCGTCTATGCAAGTCGTCACATCGTGAACATGCGAGGAGATGACCACATTGCAGATAGATGACGTCCGGCCGACGATCGACACAAAAAATGCATGGCGCCATAATGTGACGTGGATCATCTTCCTCGTCAGCGCCATCGTTCGGAGCACGATGCGGTGGAGCGCCAACCGGTGCGGGCCCTTGGGCTGCTTGTTGCTCCGGGAGGGGTGCACGTTGCGATTCTGGCACTACAGGAGCAACGGGTTCCGCGTCTCTTGGCATAATCGGCGGTGCGACCGGTTGCTCATCGATTATGACGATGGGTTCCAAAGCTGGAAAACACAAAAACGGATTAGCTTAAAATATCGCGCTTTAATGATACTTCGAAACATATTTTCATGATTGTAACGCCCCACTTTTGAAATAAAAAACGCGTCCCTTCTATGCAGAAAATACTTTGAAAATAATAAATATAATATTGGCTCCATTTTTAGTCACGCAATCGATTCAAGAATGAAAAAAATGAAAATTGTCTTGCACAATACTGTTACGTCCTGTGAATTTTGCCATAAATATTGTAGACATTTACATCAGGGAATTGCTTGATTAAACAAATATTTGGAGTTTGTTAAATTGCTAAAAGTAAACATTGGAAAATTACCATTGTTTAATTTTTTTTGAATTTAGAGTATTAATAAATAAATAAAATACCAAACGGAGAAATCATCCATTTGGTAAAAATAATTAGCCTTCAGGTACGACAGGTTGATGTACAGAGGTGACTGTACGAAGCAAGTCAGCCGTACGAGAGTCGGTAACCTGAGGCGCAAAAATGCAGATAAGGATATCGGCAGAGTGCTCCTCGCAGATGTCGAACATAGGCCTGCTTGTGATCATCGTTATAGTCCAGGAGTATCATAGTTCAAATAATAAATAGAAAAATAAATAGAAAACAGGTTTAAGGGATGAATGCACGGGATTGATAGCATTTTTGGAAACAATAGATAATAGATTCAGGAAATAAAATAGAGTCAAGAAATAAAGGAAGAAAATTAAGTCATATCGTCATGACAGCATTCAACATAAAAGTTAATTAAAATATTAAGATAGAGGAATAAATATAAAAACAATAAATAACCAATGAATAATCGAATAGCAAATAACGAGGGAAAATATTGAAAATTACGAAAATAGGGAAGAAATGTAAAACCATTAACGCCAAAACTCAGGAAAACAATTAGATAAATATTGAGATAACAATTTGTGTCAACAAATGTTAACTTCGCAATGAAAGGTCGTACAACTTTCATTCAAATTTGTGTGTTTATAAAATCCGCGATAAAATTTAAGTTATAACAAATTAAGATGTCAAAATTGATGTGAACCTACGAAATAGGTAATATTTAATTAGAACAGCCAAAGAAAGAAATCAGGTGATGAGAGTGGGGAGACGAGGCGCAGGTGTGACAGCGGTGACGCGGGGGTGTCCGGCACCGAGGTTATTTATTCGCGCGCCCACCGCCCATTCGGGATTACTACTTCTAACTTCTTCGCGACCGGGGCAACGACCTCAATCTTGTATTGTACTTAGACCCATTAACAAAGAACTTGTAAATCAGTTTGTAAAATCTTCGAGCCAGTATTCATTTTAACCAACTTCAATAAACAGTTCATATCTTTCCAATTCATTCTGTCGAAATTGAGTATATTCCTCCTGAAAATCATTTAATCATCGAAATCATCAATCCACATCGTTGAAACTGGGAAGGACGTTCATTTCTGGAGTCGATCATCATCATCACTCGATTCTGATTCGAGTATTCGGCATTTTTGAAGGACGTGATTTTCGGAAATCGATCGTCATCATTCGATTCTGATTCGAATATTCATCCAGATTGGGAAGGACGTTCAATTTCGATATCGTTATTGTTCATTCATCAAATCGAATCATTCGACCATTCATTCTGAGGTAAAACCATTTAAATCACATCGTAAGTTTGGAAAAATTATCATCTACATCTCGAAACAAATATTTCTTCTGGTTATTTAATTGTCAATGTTTAATTATCAACGTTTGTTCATACTCCAGAAAGGTTAGAATATTTCTTTGGACAATATATATTCGTGTTGGTCAATTTTATTTCAGCTATATCAGTGCGCGTTAACATGTTAGGATAGGTCGGGAGAAAACAGTGAGTGAGTGTGATAGCGCATCGTCGCGAGGCGTGCGTTGAGGGTGACGCACGAGTGAGTGAGATAGCCGCGTATCGTGCTCTATTCTATAGAAAGAGTTAGCATCCAGAATTTTCTTGTCCAGTTTAAAATCGTCACTTAAAATCTAGTAAATTCCAAATTTTAACCGCGAATAACATTTCCTCAACATCAAATATATACACTCTAGGCCCTATCCCGAATTATTTTCCGAAAGGTTAGGTTCAAAACAGGGCCAAAACCTCGATAAAGCGTCATCTCCGAATAACGTGTAAAGGGAGGGTGTAAATTCTCCTTGACCGAGATGGAGTGAAAATTGCTGATCGGGACGTAACAAAAATTGGGGGCTCGTCCGGGATCTCAAAAAGAGTGTATATATAAATTTATTAATATATAAATAAATAAATAAAATAATTTTTTTTTGTGAAATGAGTAGTAAAGGGAAAATAAAATCATAAATGACTTCAACTCGCTGAAAATGTACTGTTCCGGATCAGATCTTACATGCCTATCCAGAAGACAGGAAAAAATCGGGAACAAGAAAAGTGAGAAAATTAATAGAATCGGAAGAAAAATCAGCGCAAGTGACAGATGTTCCAGAATTTGAAGAGGAAAGCAGATTAGTTACTTCAACTCCATATCCCAAAGATTCTTTAGCAAATACAGGGAAAATATCGGAAAATTCGGGAAATAAAGCTGAATCGGACGCGACTAAGGCTCTTGGACAAGAGATAAAGTCGCTTGCGAAGACAATTGATGAGTATTTACAAGAATTTCCAGACACAATTCATCCAAATTTCGCGAATCCAGTTGCAACCAATTCTAAATGTGAAACTCTTAATGCAAAGACCGTCGAAGTAGAAGCAGTAGAACCACAAATTAAAGACAAAACCGTAATTAATCAGCAAGACGATTCTGAAAGTTCTTTTACGTCAGCAACTGGACTAACCACACCCTGGTTGAGATTGAGTAGTAGTTCAGGTACACAGTTAAGATCGAGATCCTCAGAAATAGATACAACACCGAGAAGAAGACCTTTGGTAAAATCCTGTTCAAAATCTGTTTCACCCAGAAGGATAAGTGCACCAGGTGGTAGTGAAAATTTCTTAGTAAAAGCAGCGAGAGTATTCGGGTTAATCGGCGATAAAAAAGATAGTTCAATCGTCAAAAACAAGTCAAGATCAGAGATAAATTTTTCAAAGGGATTTAATAGTTTTTCCAGGTTGGCATCATTGTCAGAAAAAACATGTTCTAGGAAACCGGGATATACTGTTAATAGATTGCGATCAAGAAAAGATTCGAGTCAAAATTCTAAAGTGTCGCATAGAAATAAAATATCGGGAAAAGTCGTACAAAATTTGTCTAAAAAAATGGCTCCAGTCATTTCATCTGCTCAGCGAATGAAAAAGAGTAGAGAGTATGAAACTGGGAATACAGGTAAAAATGGCAGAAACAGTGACAATATCAACTATGATCAAATCGACGATGCAGGTAGCAACGAAGGGCGTGGCGGTGACCACCGTGGCGGCGACGGCGGCGGCGGTGGTGACGGAGGTGGTGACGGCGGTGGCGACGGCGGTGGCGACGGCGGAAGGGGAGGAAGGGATCATGATAACCCGAACAAAAAACCGTTTCGTCGGACGGCACCGGATGTAACGCGACCGATATTAAATTTGAGCGCAGGCAGACACGGAAACTTGAGAGACGCTCTACAGGTGATACCGGAGTTCGACGGAAAACGAAGCTCGTTGGATCGGTATATCGTCGGATTGGAAGACGGTCTCGAAATAGTCGGAGTGGAAAATGAGCTACATTTGTTGAGATTGGCGAGGTCAAAGTTAGTGGGAGACGTATGGAGTAGGGCGTCGAAAAACAAGTTCGAGAGCATTGAAGAATATATCGAATATTTGAAGACAACTTATGATCCTCCAAGAGATATTTATCAGTTGCAGGGAGAATTAGGAACCAGTGCACAACTGAATGCGGATACAGTAGACCAGTACGCGCATCGTATTCGGGAATTAGCTGGGAAAATCAACGAGGCGCATTACTACAAGAAAGGATATTTGGGACAGGAAGAAACGGATATGATCGATGAAATGGCATGCAGTTGCTTTAAAAGAGGATTGAAATTGGAAATACAAGATAGAATGGGAAAAGAAGAAACTACCCTCAGCGAAGCGATTCATGAGGCTAAAAGGGTTGATCGAGAATTAGGAGATATGAAGAGATTGAGAGAAAATGCTGAAGCAAAGAAAAAACCGGAAAAAAAACCTGAGAAAACTTCGAAGAAAGCAAGCGTGAAAATCATCGAGGAAGCTAAGGAAGAATCAACTGTAGCCGTGGTAAACACCAATACTCCAGCGGTGAATATTTGTCAGATCTGTGGGAAAAAGGGACATCTTGCTACAACTTGTTGGAGTGCTCCAGGCGCAACTCCACCTAATAAGTGTCAGAGTTGTGGGAAACTGGGTCATACAGCTGATAAATGCAGAGCATCGGGAAAAATCGAGCCACAGGCTGCATTAATTTGTCAATATTGTAAAAAATCAGGTCATTCTGCGGATAATTGTTTTGAAATGTCTGGTTCGAACGCACAAACAAATACGATCATGATTTGTCAGATTTGTGGAAAAAGGGGACACACGGCAGATAAGTGTTACAGTAATCCATGTAAAAATTGCGGTCGGAAAGGCCATTTGAGCGAATCCTGCCGTAGTATACAACAACCTATACAGAATCAAGCAAATAATTTCAATCAGATGACTCAGCAAAATCAACTGAAAATACCTCAAGGTCAGACATCTCAAATTCAATGTCAAATCTGTAATGGCTGGGGGCATTCAGCTCTGGTATGCAACCAACAGAAACGGGGAAATATTGGAAATCCAAATGTCGCAGGAGCAATGAATTATTCGCAAGCATTGACACAACAAAATTCAATGAATCAACAACAAAATCAAGCTAATCAAGTAATTTGCAATTATTGTAAAAATCCAGGTCATTATTTAACAGATTGTCAGATCCGCATCAGCAACAACAACCGGAGGGCAGCGCAACAGGGAAACGCGGATGGCCAACCAGCACAGGGTGCCCAGGCACAGGCCAACGTGAATACTCAAGCGCACCCAACCCTTACGATCAAGGCTTGTACCGATTCGGATCGGAACCAGAAATAATCGACGTATATTTAGTAAATCCAGAAAAAGACGTAATAGCTCCTACCGTCTTGTTTCGAAGTAGTGAGCTCTCGGAAACAGTAATTATGATGTTGGACACAGGAGCTAGTAAAAATATTCTGAAAGAAAGATGTTTGCTAAACAATTTTGAACTTTATCAGGATAAAATATTGAGATTGAGCGGGATTACAGACGAATTTGTATATACTTTGGGGTATGTAATAATTAATGCTTTGGGACGAGAAACGGTTTTTCACGTAGTACCAAACAGTTTTCCGACCAAGCAGGGAGGACTACTGTCAACTGAGTATTTTCGTGATAATTTGGCAAAAATTGATTATGAAAACAGTACACTTGAAGTTCGAGACAAGAAAATAGAGTTCCATACTAGAGAAAGTATGATGTTCCCACCGAAAACGACGAAGCTGTTCTATGTCCGCTTGAGAAACGATAACGTTCTTGAGGGATATTTACCAAAGCTCGAAGTCGACGAGGGAATAGAAATTGAGCAAGAAATGGAAAAGCTTGTTACGTCCCGATTTCGTGCCATTTTTATGAATGCCTCGGGATCGCGACGTGATACGCTGAGTGTTGGGTTGCGCCGCTGAGCTCACCCGCCGTGTGATTCCACACCTCGGGTGTGCTCACGCGGCGCATCCTCAGCATCGCCTGATAATGATATTGTCGTTATAATATTAAGTATCGCGGCCGAGCTTGGGTTTTTGCGGATCAGCGGGACCGAAGTTCGCGACACGCGCAGCGATTTTGAATCGCTGTGCGTGCCGGGGAAACTTACACCCTGCGATCGCTGAATTGCGGGGACGGGACTTCGCTGCGGGCGTTGGAGGATCCTCGAACGACGCAGGGAGACTAGTCTCCTGACAGCGACGATTAAAGCTAGATCGGTCCGGAGTGTCTCCACAAAGCGTAGCTCGCGTAGGTCTGTAAACCTCGGGAATAAGCCACGCGACTTAGCCTCAAAGATAGAGTGCAGAAAGGTCGCGGTAATACTTCCGAGTGTGTTCCGTAGCGGCGTTAAACCGCGTTGTGTTTTATTAAGCCTATAAACTTATTATTACTTACTATTATTACTCAATCAACCTACGAAGGTGTAAAGACTCCTATTAGAGACAATACAGTGCTACGACCCGTGTACGGGAACCTTAGGCTAGTGCAACAATCAAAGAACCCCCCCTCCCGTCGGGGGAAGAAGCCGTCGTTCTATCGTAAGGAGTGAGTACGGGTATGGACGGATGAGAGAGAAAAATAGTTTAATCTGTACCGTGTACTTAGTTTTAGTAATACATTTATCTTGAGTTTTCCATATTACGTTCTCGGTTATTTCTCCGCGAGAACCTTCCTGTTTTCTCCCCTTTTCTAGGTACTCGGGGACCGGGCCCGTACGGGACGGAGCCAAGCGGCCCCACATAAAAAAATTAAAATACTTGCTTGTTGCGTTGAGAACGAGCTATGCTTTACCTCAGACGTAACAAGTAATTTGGTGGCAGCGGTGGGATACTGCTTTGCGTTCCCCGAGTACTTTAAACTAAATTTAGCAACAAATTTTTTTTTTTGGGGGCTACTAATAATCTAGTAGAATATCTTATTCATATTCCCATACGTCATATTCATATACTCTCAAATTTCAAATTGCTTGGCGGTGTGATTGCGGTCTGATGACTCGGTCCGGACCGGTAAATTCCTCGCCCGCGTGGGACGGTAATTGGGTCCTTCAGGCCCCGCAATTTGGGGGCGGTTCGGCAAATTTTCTCGTCGATCTCGGCTACGAACTAAACATTGTAAAGTTGCACGCTCTCGCGGAAGGGGTGGAAATTGACGCAAGCCATAGCATTACGATCGAGGCCTCTCCCGGGGTTTTTATCCAATCCCTTGGTACCATCACCCTGTGGCACACCACCACTCCCTTCCACGTCGTCGAACAGTTCCCGATCATCCAGGACGGAGTTATCGGCGCGTTTTAAGAACCAGTCTGATTGGGGAATAGGTTTCATGGTTCGGCGCGAGGCGTTGGGCGGGTATTTCAATAGCTGTACCCTGTACGGCCCTCATTTCACAGGCGGCTCTGCAGAATTTAAGCTAAATCCGGGAGCTGGTCTAAATCTGATTAAATCAAGCGCGCTTGTGACCGCGAACTACTCTGCTAGCACAGCGAGCGCGGGACTGGCCTCAGGATCGGTAACACCGATCTCGGGAACCATTTTGATTCATCTTCCGGGAAGTTCGCTATCTTGCCTTTTTCACGTTGTAACGGATTTACCCATTGATTACGACGGAGTTATCGACCCGCTCGTTACTCAGGTTAACTGATCAAATTTCTATTTTCATTTTTATTTTTATTTTTTTTTTTATTTTTTTTTTATCTCATAAATCATGCCGGACCCAGTGGCAGGAGCGGTCGATGTATCTGTCACCTTGTCCCACATGGTGGAGGGGCTTTCGCTCCGAGATCAACGGGAGACAGTCCCAGCGTTTGACGGGCGGAATATCCCGCTTAACGATTTCGTCCAGGACGTCCGTAACGCGGCAGCCCTTATTCCCGAGGGAAGAGAAGCCGATTTTGTCGCCGCGGTGATCGCTAAGCTTAGCGGCGACGCGCGCAGATGCATTGTCGGGCGAACAATCGGAACTATCGCGGACCTGATAGAGATCTTGCGTAAAAGACTAACACGCGGTAAAGACTGCAATTATTACACCACTCAGCTCGCGAATTTGCGCATGCGGCAGGAGGAATCGATCGGACAGTTCTATGATCGGGTTCGCATTTTGTATTACGGTAGTCGATCGGCCTGGAAAGCGGAGAAAGGAAGAGATCCTCCAGCGGAAGCCGAGGATCCGCTGGCCGGGGTCGCGCGTCAAGGGTTCATCAACGCCCTACCCACCCGCATAAAGGAGGTGGTTTACATTAAGGGCGCCGCCGATCTTGATGAAGCCTTCGACATCGCCGAAAAATATGCGTTGGAAAGCTCGGGCGATCTACACGGGTCTGAGCGGCGAAGAGGCGACGACACCTTTGTCGGGCACACGCGTGTCGATTTTTACGACCCACGATCGCGGTCCCCGTCGCCCTCCTACTTCCAACCGGCGAGACCGCGGGAGCGATTAGCATCCCCCGGTCCGCCGGGTAAACCGCGAACGGGAATATTGAAGCCGGCCAGGCCGGGATCTCCCAGACCCAGCAGCCCGAACGGGTCACGAGGAGCCGTGGCTGGATATTGTTACGCATGCGGAGCCGAATCCAGCTGCTTCCCTCGAAGTGATGGCGCCACGACGAGCTACTGCTACGCGTGCGGCGCAAAATCCATTTGCTATCGCCGCGACGATTGGGCACCGCGGCAAGCCCCCGAGCAGCAAGATAATGCCCCCCGAGATGCGCGCGGAAACCGTGAATCGCGTTCTCCAGTGAAACATTTAAACTCCCCACAGGCTCGTCGCGCCGAGGCAACGGCGAGCCTAGCCAACGACACGAATGCGAACCCGAAACAAGCGTCAATACGAATACTCAAATCCCTCAAGTAATTTTGACGTTAGATCCGGAGGGTAAGGTGGAAGAGGAATCCCCTGTAATAAGGCTGTCCGCTCCGGAGCTTATACACGGAACCGATAATTTCTTTTGCGACACGGGCTCCGACTTAAATCTGATAAAAATAGACGCGCTTAATGAAGATCTCACCGTCGACACGACGCGAGCTGTTCCATACCGAGGGACTACCGAGGAACGATCGATGACTCTCGGCACTATAGAAATTCATTTTAGAGACGTGCCAACAATATTTCACGTTGTTTACGAATTCCCTACCGAAAGCAACGGCGTGCTCGGAAAACCATACATGCGACAGGAACAGGCAGAAATTTCCTTCTACCACAACACGCTGGTAACCGCGAACGATCCAGGGAAGAGACTCGTACGATGGCGAATGAGACTCCGTAATTATGACTACGAATTCATCTACAAACCCGGGCGACTAAACGCAAACGCAGATGCGCTGTCGCGTAATCCGATCATCCCGGGAAGTTCCACCTCAAGCGACTCGGACTCAGATGTTTCGACTCCCAAGGTTCTTCCATTAACCACCGGTCCAAAAAGGGGTACAAAGCCCCCTCGGGCCGTAGGGAGACCAAGGTTGGCGTCGGCTCCGCAGCTGGACGCATCATATTTCCCGACAACGCTGGCGCGCAGCTCTACGCGTGGAGCTCGAAAACCTCCGCCGTTAGATAAGAGCGCGATTGCGACTCGCACTAGGGCAAGGGCGGTGACGTCGCCCGCCATCGCTGGCGACGACGAGGCCGCGGGCACGAGCTCCGGCGAAGTGTCTGCTCCGCCAATACAGCGGTTAGGGCACAGTATGCTGCCGACACACTCGCTACCACCCAAGGGGCCAATTCTCGGTAGGAAACCCCCCCCCCCTTCCCCCGGTGATAAAGAAGCCGGCGACTGAGGCCCCTGAACACCTCACGTCGGGAGACGAGGGCCCGCCGCAAGGCGACAATATTGCGGTAATCGCGAGTCCGGGGATTAGCGACTCCGAAGACGATAAGTCCGAAAATGAAGCGTCTGCTTTACCTGCAACGTTGCCAAAATCCCTGCAGGATTCCTTCGCGAAATTCGATGAGTCAATCGCTAAGCTCGAAGAAAAATTTCAAAGTGATTTGGAAACCTCCAATCGAACACCCGAAATCATGCTGCCTGCCTCCATATCCGACGGCGAGGAAATCGACGAGCAAACCAGAGAAGTGCTCGACGAACTCGATCCGTATGACGATGACACCCAAGATCTGGAATTATCGCGACGAATTCAGGAGCTGGCCGAGCGGGTCGAAAAAGCGACGGAAAGGCAGCTCCGATTTGAACAAGGGAAATTGTCCAGCATCAAGGCTAGCGCCGCCGAAAAAGAACACGATGCAGACGATGAGAGCGAGGAGCCCCAGGAGAAAGAGAGAGAGCAAGAGGCACCCGACGCACACGAAACGATCGTCTCCAAGCCCCGCTATTCATTCTCCACACCAGCGCCGGGCTCAAGGCCTATGGCACGCTCAACCCCGAGTCATCATCGGCCGTCTCTCTCCCACATTCCGGAGGAAGATAACGCGTCCTTGCCGCAGGCAGCATGGCTGCCAGCAGCGCGCGTTGTACCTCCATCCGTGCCCCCCTGTACCCCCTCAGCGCTTCGAGAGCAAGAAATCTCGAGAGTGGCCCGGGAACGACATTGCGTCACCGACGTAGTGAATGACATAGCCACGTGCGATTACCCAGCAGCGAGAACAAGGGCGCGCGAGAGAGAGAAAATGACTCCGGCCGCCCCGGACGTAAACAAAGAAAAAAAACCATTCTCCATAACCGGGACCCGGGAAAATCTGACTTACGTGCGGGATAATTATGTCCATTTTATTTCGGCGGACGGAGAGTTAACCACTGTAATCGGAAAATTACTATCCGATCTAGGAATGGTTGATCCCTCGTCGATAAAGGAAAAAAAATTACGCATCGGTCAGATCGCGGTTACCCCACACGGGAAATTCAATATATACAGCGTGGTCGCGAAAGAAAAATACTTCCACGACACGTGTATAGAAAACATTGATCTAGGATTAATTAATCTGAGGGATGTATTGCGCCGAACCGAGATTAAGACACTTCGAATTTCACGCGCCGGGGACCTAACGGATATAATGCAAAAGGATGACTGGTCACTCCGATTGCAGAAATTATTTTCCGAAGAAAACATAACCATCGTCCTGTGCTATGGAAAAATCATAGTACCGGCGCCGGAAAACAGGAATGAAATTATCGCCGAGTACCATGAAAGCCTCGCAGGAGGCCATAAAGGGGTAACAAAAACGTACCGAAAAATTCGGGAACGTTTTTATTGGCCCCACCTGAAAAACGAGGTTCAGGATTTTATTCGACGGTGTAAGTCTTGCCAAGAACAGAAACTTGTTCGTGCGAAAACACGCGAGCCGATGCTCATTACCGACACGCCGGTCGACACGTTCGACAAAGTATCATTGGATACAGTAGGACCCCTTCCAACCTCCCCACACGGCAATCGACACATTTTAACTATGCAGGATAACTTGTCGAAATATTGCCTGGCCGAACCTATACCCGACCTGAAAGCGACCACAATAGCCGAAGCCATAGCGAGACGATTATTCAATCAGTTCGGCGCCCCTCGAGCGATATTAACGGATCGAGGCGCGGCATTTACGAGTAATCTGCTACGTGAGCTATCGAAAATTTTTAAAGTGAAACAAGAAACGACTTCCGGTTATCGTCCACAAACGAATGGCGCCCTCGAAAGGAGTCATATCGTGCTGACGGAATACGTCAAACACTATGCCGATACATACGACGACTGGGATCGGTTACTGCCTTTTGCGGAATTCTCGTATAATACGAGCGTTCACGAGGGGACAAATTTCACCCCTTTCGAGCTTGTTTATGGGAGGTTAGCGCGTATGCCGAGTCAATTCCCTAACGATAACAAACTCCCGTCTTATAATTCCTTTTTATCTGAACTAATTAAACGTCTAGCCGAGATACGGGAGATCGCGGGGGAAAATTTAAACAAAGCAAAGGCACGCTCGAAGATTTATTATGACCGAACAGTCCAACCTTTCGGCGGGAAGGTAGGAGACAAAGCTTATGTGGAAAAGGAAATTCGAGACAGTAAATTTGATAAACGTTGGGAGGGACCGCTTCCGATAATTGAGTTATCAGACCGGAAAAATGCCGTCTTAGAAGCAAAATCAGGAAAATTAATCCGCAAGCACACTGATAAACTCAAGGTCGCTATAGAATAATCAAAGAAATCAAAAAGGGAAAAGGGTGCTCATGAGCGTGTGTGGATATACATGCATATGTATATGCATGCGTGTACGTGTACGGGCATGTGTGTGGAAGCGCGAATATACCATTGTTCATCAACAGCACGACATTGTAGTGGGCTTGTCAAGGACGAATGAACTAGGGAAAGGATGGATGCAAAAAGAAAAAAAAAAAAAAAAAAAAATTAATTAAGAAAAGGGGTGAAGTGACCGGTTGTTGCTTGCAGAGGGGGAAGTAGCAACGGACGCCATGCGACTGGGCTACCTGTTGCTCGTGATGCTGTGGTGCGGCGAGAAGGCTGGGACGGCTGACCCATCGTACTACGTCACAGCGTTGAACGGCACCTCAGGACTCTACTACGAGCGAACATCGTCCCTCCGTCTCCAACACGCTGATTGGCGGGTCACCGTTTTCGTGGATGTGGGCCGTTTCCTTCGGGATTTCCCAGCTGAGGAGCCTTACATTGAGGAAACCTTCGCGGTCTGCCGGAGAATAGCGCCGCCGACATCCTGCCCCGAGTTATTGCAGATTAACACTCTTCGGGAGTTGTTTTCCCAGGCGCGTAAGAAAGCAACAGATCTCCGAAAAATTTCGGAGGACTCGACATTGGAACAAGAACCCCAAGAGCAATTACCGCGCACACTGACCAAACGCGCGGCCCCGTTCGGAATAATCGGCACGCTCAGCAAGTCATTATTCGGCACTCTAGACGCGGACGATGCAGCGGCCATGAACAAAGAGATAGATCAGCTGTTCATGGACCAGGCAAATATCACGCACTTGATTGGCCGACAGATGCATATAACTCATTCAAGGCTGCAGGACCTCCATCAGGAACATCTGAAGGCGTCCAGCAGAATGTCGGCCATACAAAACGTCATGGAGGAAATCGAGGGAGAAATGCGCCGTTTCGACCTCGATGCAATTACAGCGAAATATAACCAATCACTGATAAATTACTCGTTTCAGGTGGAACGAAAAGTCGAGCGTTATGCACGAATATGCGAGAAATATATACGGGCTATCGCCGCCGCTCGCAGCGGGCGTCTCGACCCTTCAATTCTTACCACGGAACAGCTATCCTCCGTCGCGCGGGAGGTGCAGCGGGCAGCGGGGTCGTACGAGTTCCCCATCCCTGCGAAACATCTTCGAGCTGAGGCATTAGCCGAAATCACCCGAACGGATTTAGTGTATCATGGGGGACGAGCCATGATATTAATTCATATACCGCTGCTGGATCGTACAGCTTATCATCTGTACAGGATGCACTCGTGGCCCGTCGCCCAGGATATCAACAACGGTACGGGCTCGGCGCATGTGACCCCGGTCGCACCATATATCGCTGTCTCCGCGGACCATCGTGCGTACTTTCTCGCGGACAGTATGTATGTGAGCGCGTGTAAGGTGACTGGCAATAGGCACATGTGTAATATGGAAATCCCGGTGAACGAGGTAGCCACGTCAGAAGAATGTGAGATACGAATGCTGACGTCACCAACAGCCGAGGCTTTACGACGGTGCAACGTGCGGCTCCGTGCCGAGCACACCCCATTTTGGGGTCATTTGCCGACCCAGGGCGGGTGGCTGTTTTCGTTCATACGACAGGAGACCATACACATACTGTGTCCCGATCAACCCGAGGCCCATGTGAATCTCAACGGCGCAGGAATTCTGTACATCAACCCAAACTGCATTGGGAGGACGCGCGGCACAACTCTAACGGGAATACGCACCTACAAAGGCCGGGAAGAATATTACTATCGACCAGGAATTTACCTGAACCTAACAATAGTCGCCCCTGTGCTGGAAGAAAATACCGACACAATAATCGACTCATTGTTACCCAAAGGAAAAACAATAATAAACCGAAACATTTTACGGGACTGGAAGACTCTGGAAGACGGCGAGTCGCTTTATGACATTGAAGAAAGAATTCAGTCCATAGGCGAACACCGAAGAGAAAGACAACAGCAGCATACCCTGTTCTTCTATGGGTTTATGACCCAAGCATTGATGATGGCCGGCACAGTGCTATACTGTTGTCGAGGGAAAATAATCCTTGGAGCTATGGGCCTGTGCAGGAAAATAACGCGACATCGAGCCCTGGAGCCGACGGTTACAAGTGAGCAAGAGATAAGGGCCGGCGGAGTCAGCAGCACGGCCGCAAGGGTAGAGTTACCGTTGCCGCTTGAGCGCGGAACTCGCAGTCTAAACATCCCGGACCGCTCCCTTCCCCGCCACGACGCGGTGAGCGATTAGGCATCGACACCCTCAAAGTACGCGGCAAGACGTTTCGATGATTTCATTAGTTCTCGAGCTCTCGTCGAAGCAACAGCGCAAAATAAGTTCCGGCAAACATTGATCGCGAGTACCCAAATAGCCAATTAAAGTGACAGTGAATAGCGTCGGGCCACACATTTATATTGTGAGGGGACATATAGATACATAGAGTATTCCATAAAAAAAAAAAAAAAAAAAAAAAAAAAAAAAAAAAAAGAGATCATGTCGAACATGAACGAGCTCCGTCGGGTGATCTCGAAACACGCGTTGAACGGGAAATGTGCCATCTGTGAAAGGGAGACCCGTCGGTGCCCGGATGTCGGCGCATGTGCGCAGCGCTCGATCCCGTCATCGGCGAGGAAGTACGAGGTGTTGGCGTGCGGGTTGTGTGGTGTGAATTTGCGTGGCGGCGATTACTCCGGCCACATTGGGGCATGTCTGGTGGAGTACCAAAAAATCTTCGATGAATTAGTCGCCGGGCGAAAGACGGCAAAAACGCCTCACGTAGGCGAATCCTCAGGCGCGGCGACAAGGCTCGTTGCCGCGCGCGCCTCGGCACCGACGGCGCCGGCTCGCCCGGTTGCCGTCGGGCCGAGCGTTCTGGCGACAACGACCGAAATCGCGGGACGTACCCGGGCACCAGTCTCGGACGGTGCAACGATGACTTATTGGAAAGCTCTGGAGAAGTCAACGCCTGCGATCTTCAGGCAGTCCGGACCATATAAAAGAAAAAGGAACACCGAGGTGTCCGCAACCTCGGTGGGGACCCAAACAAACAGGACGACGCGTAACGCGAGCAGCCAGACGAAGAGGCTATGCCTCGTTCCGGGAGCTCCTCTCAGTTTCGTGAAATGGGAGGATCCACACACGGTGGAAAATCTAATGGACGAGTGGACGCTCGACGACGGCGCGGCGACGGAGCCTCTCGTCTCGCTCCCCAGAATGAGTAAGGACCTCATGTTCCTGGACGTTGACGACGGGGCATCAACGTCTCAGTTGCCGGCGCAGGTGGATGAAGAGCAGAGCGAGGGGGACAATATTCTCGCCGAGCTCGACCCGTTGCACCCTGCAATGGAGCAGGAGGAGATCGAGCGACAGGTCACCGTCGGCAATACAGCCGACGCTGACTCTGGACTCGACCCGTCGGAGAAGCTGCTCGACAAAAAGACATCGGAAGAAACCGCCGATGAGGATGCCGTAATGAATTTGGCCGACGCTGGTGCCGGGCTCGGCACATCATCGGAGGGAAATGACACCACGGATGGCAGCTCGACAGAGGAGGAACGAATGATAAAGGTATCCGGACCGTCATTCTGGCCTCGGCGGTGCGCCGGGGCCGGCGACGGTGGCGACGGGCAGGAGGAGGACAACGCCGAGGAGGACGTCGATGGCTCTACAGACACTGACGAGGCCAGCGGCGACTCGAAGTCCTTGTCATTCTCCGGGTCGTGCACGTCCGTCGGTAGCGGCGGAACCTCGGGGAACAACGACGGACAGGAGAGAGCGGTATCTGCGGGAGCAGACATCGCGGGACTGGGACAAGAGGGAATGCACGGCGTCTCGCCATATCTCCGGCATATACGCCGTAGCGCCGGCCGAGGTCGGCCTGCTCGACGAGGGTACACCGGAAGTGAGTGAGTGAAAAAAAAAAAAAAAAAAAAAAAAAAAAAGGGTTGCGTGTGTGTGTTACGTTATAGGGATGACGGATGCACGAGTGAGTAAAGTAGGCTAATTAATCATATGCAAACTTATATGTAGCGCCGACGGGGGCGTCGACGAAAGTAAGGGGGGAGGGGTGTTACGTCCCGATTTCGTGCCACGCGCAGCGATTTTGAATCGCTGTGCGTGCCGGGGAAACTTACACCCTGCGATCGCTGAATTGCGGGGACGGGACTTCGCTGCGGGCGTTGGAGGATCCTCGAACGACGCAGGGAGACTAGTCTCCTGACAGCGACGATTAAAGCTAGATCGGTCCGGAGTGTCTCCACAAAGCGTAGCTCGCGTAGGTCTGTAAACCTCGGGAATAAGCCACGCGACTTAGCCTCAAAGATAGAGTGCAGAAAGGTCGCGGTAATACTTCCGAGTGTGTTCCGTAGCGGCGTTAAACCGCGTTGTGTTTTATTAAGCCTATAAACTTATTATTACTTACTATTATTACTCAATCAACCTACGAAGGTGTAAAGACTCCTATTAGAGACAATACAGTGCTACGACCCGTGTACGGGAACCTTAGGCTAGTGCAACAATCAAAGAACCCCCCCTCCCGTCGGGGGAAGAAGCCGTCGTTCTATCGTAAGGAGTGAGTACGGGTATGGACGGATGAGAGAGAAAAATAGTTTAATCTGTACCGTGTACTTAGTTTTAGTAATGCATTTATCTTGAGTTTTCCATATTACGTTCTCGGTTATTTCTCCGCGAGAACCTTCCTGTTTTCTCCCCTTTTCTAGGTACTCGGGGACCGGGCCCGTACGGGACGGAGCCAAGCGGCCCCACATAAAAAAATTAAAATACTTGCTTGTTGCGTTGAGAACGAGCTATGCTTTACCTCAGACGTAACAAGCTTACATCTACGTAACCAATCATCGCAACGAAAGGGTCCATATAGAGATCCCTGTCCTGGAATTGACAGCGACTCCACAAGGAGAAAACAAAGGAAAATGTGAAAAGAATGCGATGACTAATTCAGTGTGTATTACAGGTGATCCAGTCTTCAGAAAGGAAATAAAACAGGAACATTTGGAGCAGTTTGGAAAGTCGGAAAATTCGGAGCAGTTTGGAAAGTCGGAGAATTCGGAGCAGTTCGGAGGGTCGGAAAATTCGGAGCAGTTCGGAAAGTCGGAAAAGTTGGAGCAATTCGGAGAGTCGTCGGAAAATCAGGGTAAATTCGGAAAGTTGGAAAGAAATCAGGGTAAAGTTGGTGAGTCGGAGAAAAATCAGGGTAAAAACGATTCTGTGAAAAACACGGATGGTTCTGTATTCGGAAGGAAAGAAAGAAAGGTAACGGATCTAGATAAAATTTTCACTGAAGAAGAATGGAAAATCGAGATAAATAAGTCGGAAAGATCAATTCAGAGTAAAGTAGAGGAAGATAATGGAAAAACGGTGAATGATTTTACGGTGGCGGTAAACGCAAACACCGGAGTAAATTGTCAAACGTCTGTTGGAGATATACTGTTACACACGGGAGAGAGTTCGCAAAATATAGAGGAAAATCAAATTGTCAGAGAAACAGAGGAAAAATTGGAAACGTCAGTCAGAGAAAAAGACAAAAACATAGAATCAAAAGAAATAGAAGAACTAAAACCAAGATTTATGTCAAAACAGGCAAATAAAGTAAAAAGGGAAAATAATTCTTATCAGTTTGTCGATTGTTTGATCGGAGTAAAATTCATGACAGAAAAATGTTTTGCTATAAAAGAAAGAGAAAAAGATGAGGCACGGTTCTCTAAAGTTTTGGAATTGCTACGATTAAAGCATTTGGATGAAATAGAAAAAGAAGCTGTGCATAAAATCATCGAATATGGAGTAGATAGATTTCACATCAAAGGAGAAAAATTAGGCGCTACAGACGTGGTAATGCATAGGATCCCAACGACGGATGAATTTCCGGTAAATTCAAAGCAATATCGGTTTCCCGAGATTCACAAAGAGGAAATACGAAAACAGGTAGCCGAATTCTTAGAAGCAGGATTAATCAGGCAGTCGGAATCTCCGTATAACACACCAGTCTGGGTAGTACCAAAGAAATTAGATTCTCAGGGAAATAAAAAGTGGAGAGTAGTTCTTGATTTTAGACAATTAAACGAAAAAACGATAGGAGATGCTTATCCTTTGCCAAATATCGTAGATATATTAGATCAGTTGGGTGGTGCTCGATATTTTTCGGTGTTCGATCTGGCTTCGGGGTTCTATCAGATAAAGATGCATCCAGAGGATTGTCATAAAACAGCTTTCACAACTCCATATGGACATTACGAGTACGTCAGAATGCCTATGGGATTGAAAAACGCTCCTCCCACGTTTCAGCGAGCAATGGACATGGTATTGATGGGACTACAAGGACAGGAATTATTCGTGTATCTCGACGACATCGTGATTTACGCAAAAACTTTGGAAGAACACGACGAAAAGTGCAAGAAACTAATCGATCGTCTGAGGACCGCTAATTTGAGTTTGCAACCGGACAAGTGTGAATTTTTGAAACGGGAAGTGGCATATTTAGGTCACGTGATCAGTGAAGGACTAAAATTAGATCCGAAGAAAGTAGAAGCAGTTCGGGAATTTCCAAGACCAGTTAACGTCAAGGGTATTCGGCAATTTTTGGGACTAACGGGATATTATCGTCGATTCATAGAGGGTTATGCAAAATTGGCTAAACCACTGACAAATCTTCTCAAAAGCGATACTCCTTTCATATGGGGAGAAAGTCAGGAGGGAAGTTTTCAAGAATTAAATGAAAAATTATGTACAGAACCAGTTTTGATTTTTCCGGATTTTTCAAAGCCGTTTGTTGTAACTACAGATGCGTCCGGCTACGCAATCGGGGGTATCCTTTCACAAGGACCCATTGGTGCAGATAGACCGGTGGCATACGCTTCACGAACATTAAATGACGCAGAATCACGATACGATACATACGAAAAAGAGGCGTTGGCGATTGTCTACAGTGTTTTACACTTCAGGCCGTATTTATATGGCAGAGTGTTTACACTCGTGATAGATCACAAGCCCTTAGTTTGGTTTAGAACTTGCAAAGACGGAAACGCACGAGTACTTCGATGGAGATTGAAATTGGCAGAATATGAGTATGATGTGGTATACAAAGCGGGAAAAACGAATGTAAATGCAGATGCATTATTCAGAAATCCAGTAGAATCAGACAAAAGTAGGAACGATATGGACCAAGAGATATTCGCAGTACGACAGAGAAACAATGATGGGTTGACAAATGAAGAAATAATGATGCTCTTCGAAAATGAAGGGGATGATTTTGAATTTGAGGAAGATGAGGAATACAACGATGAGGAGGATCCTGAGGAACAGTGGCGAGAGTCCCTGACAAAGGAACAACTGGCGGAAGTAATTGAAGAAACAACACCAAAGAAAACACCGAAGGAAACTTTGTATAATTTGGATGTTGATAAGGAACCAATAGTAAACCAGGATGACGAAAACAAAGAAGAAGAGAAGGAAAAAGATGAAACAGGACAATCAACTAGGAAAAAGACCAAAAACAAGGATCCACGGGAACGTCATGCTATGACTACTAGACGTCAGGTGAAAAATCAAAATAAACAAGAAAAACATGAAGAAACAAGCACAAAAGAAGAAGCTAAACGACCAAAGGAAACTCGAAAGTCAAGGAAGAAGAAAAAGAAAAAGAAAATTTCAGAAACAACAGACGAAAGCAGTACAGACGAGGAATCAGTAGTAAAAACGAGAAAAAGAAAGAAAATTCCCCAAGTATCAGAATCAGACGAAGAAAAATCCTGCAGTGAATCTGAAGAAGATGATAAGGAAGAAGATGACAGTAACATGGACCACAATTCAGACAATGAGAAGCTAGAAGATGAAGAAAGACAATCAGAAGAGGAAATCAAGAAAATCCCACCGGGGAATATCATACAGAGTCGTGATCTTCTCTTTACTCGCAAGGATGCACTTAGTTATTTTTTGAACACTAAGGGAGAATCTCTTGATTCAGGATCGCGGAGGTTGGCAGATCGAAACGAATTACCGTATTTTCCGGGTCTACAGTTAGGAGAGGCTAGTGCAGTAAAAAAGGGACATAGGTATCATATAGCGTTGCCGGTTAGCGATAACTCAGGAGAGGGACCTTCACTGATTTTAGGTCACATCAAAAGAGTAATGAGCAGTTTGAAAAAATTAACAGAGGAATTGGAAATTCAGAGTGTAAGCTTAGCAAAGACAGATTCGGTAGAAAATGTTCCGTGGGATAGAATTGCGACGGAATTACGCTTAGGATTCTTGGGAAGTCCAACCAAAGTAATAGTTTGTCATGGGATTGTCAGATATCCTAGTAAACAGGAGCGTGAAGGAATTATACAGGAAATGCATGGATCGGCTGTAGGAGGTCATAGAGGGGTTACGAAAACCTTTAATCGAATCAGACAACATTATTTTTGGGAAAAGATGAAAGTGGATATTCAAAATTACATACAGAGATGTTTACCATGTCAACTAAAGAAATGCGTGAGAAACAAAACGAAGCAACCAATGGTGTTAACCGATACACCAGGGTCAGCTTTCGACAAGGTAGCTATGGACATAGTCGGACCAATACCAAAGACGAAAGACGGTAATGAGTATATCTTGACAATACAGGACCAATTGACGAAATTCTGCCTTGCTATTCCTTTACCAAACGCAACGTCAGCAACCATCGCGGACGTGATGGTCAAAAACTTTATCAGTATTTTCGGACCACCAAAGTCAGTATTAACCGATCAAGGTCGAAATTTTCTCAGTGGATTAATCAGACGAGTAGCTAAAAGATTTAAAATAAAAATAATTCGGACAACAGCTTTTCATCCGCAGTCGAACGGTTCATTGGAACGTTCGCATCATGCATTAGGAGAATATTTGAAACAATACACTGATAAGGAGTTTGACTGGGACGAATGGGTACAATTGGCAATTTTCAATTACAATACCAGTGTGCATGAGGGTACAAAGCATACTCCGTACGAATTGGTGTTTGGAAAATTGGCAAGGGTACCATCTAGTGAACCGTTGGGAGTAGAAGATGAACTTCCGACGTACAGTGGTTATTTGATTAAATTGGTAACACAATTACATGAAATTCGGAGAATGGCTAGAGAAAATCTAATAAAAGCAAAAATCAGATCCAAAGAACGACACGACAAAAGATTAAATGTAAAATCTTTCAAAATAGGTGATTATGTATTCTTGCAAAATGGACCGAAACCGAAAAAACTAGCAGATCAATATACTGGACCACATGAGGTGGTCGAAATTATGGGAAATCAAAATATAAAGATAAAAACCAAGAAAAATGTTCAAATAGTACATGCAAACCGACTGAGACTTTCACACATTGTACCGGAATAAATGAGAGGAGTAGTATGCGAATAGCCGTATAAAAGGGATCAGCCGAGAGCGGGTGGCGACGTCACGTCACGCCATACGTATAAGAAAAGGATGACTGTACGATGAATGAACAGCTACAATGCGCGAAGTAGTTAAATAAAAAGACAATAGTAGAATATATTCTGAAACTATTCAATTATTAATAATAATAAAGCCAAGAAGGAACAAATATATATAAAAATATATATTGTGACGTGGCACGTCACAAGTCCCTTCCGCTGCCTGGCTCGGAGTCCCACCACTCACCTAGGGAAAAACTACAATTAGGACGATAATTTAAGCAACGAATTTTACCATTGTTAACCCCCTCCCCTGACTGACCTTCATCCCCTACCACCCCGTCAGACCTCATACTCACTCATCGAAGGCCCCGTCAGCCCTCCGATGCACCCACCGAAGACCCAGCGCAGTCACCGAAGACCCATCGCAGACACCGAAGACCCATCGCAGACACCAAAGATCCATCGCAGCCATCGAAGAGCAACCTGGAGGGAAATTGACCCCCTGCGAAGCCTGATCGACCCCAACAACCTAGACAGCCCAAAAAGTTATACCCCGGCAGACCTCTCAAGCACTAACCTGCAAACCTGAAGACCGTCCAAAATGCCAGTCCGACCCCGACAGCCCCGGGAAAAATTCCGACGAGTCGGAGCATCCTTCCCGACTCGTCCACAGGCACTGAAGAACCCGGCGACACCCTCTCGGCTCGGATTGCTGAGTGTAAACCGACGAGGTGTGTCGTCCGGGTAAACACTAAATTCAGCACGCGATCTGTCACGGGAGACGCTTCGCCAACAGGCCGCATGGAACCGCCACCTCCCGGCACCGAGAACTGCTCGTCGATCGATGGGCAAATCGATGACGAGGATGCGCGCGCCGTACGTCGCGACGAAATATTCGCACGGCCGCGCGGCCAATCCCGAAATCCACCAATGGGAAACCGACATCCATACGCTCACTTGCAAGACCGACCCTAAGGTCGGAGAAGAAGCCGGAAGCAGCGAGGCTGTCTTCACTTCGAGCCCAGGCGTGTGAAAGACGAGTGTGTGTGATCAGAGCGAAAGTAATAAGGACATTTTAAGACGACTCGGCTGTCCCCGTCGAGAGCAAGACTTCTTCCCGGAGAGTACAGACGATAAGCCATTCCCCAGGATACGATTTTGGACCATTACGGAGAATTATAACGACCAGGCAAATCGAGGAATATTGAGAGGAATATTGTGCGAAATATCGGATGGTTTTGTAACCGATATTTTACGAGTGACCAGGTTGCGTGAGTAGTGCATAAGTTTTCCCCCGCCTGCCCCTTTCTCGATTTTTCCCATCTTCCCGACCCCTGAACATTTACCCGTGCCCTCTTTTTTGGAAATTGTAAGCGTTTTTATTGTGAAACTTTTCGACCGTCGAGTACCGGCCGCCACGTGCGCCGACATTTTCGAGATATCCGAACACGTGCGCGTGAGTGGTGGTATTCGCGGGATTTTTCCGCGTGCGTTCCTTAAAGTTATTATTATTCTTCCCCGTTCCCCGAGACGCATTTTTGCGAGTATTTACCGATCGTCATTATTGTAATTTTGACCAGTTTTTGTGTGTGCCGAGGTAATTTGTCAAGAAGCCCTGGAACAGTGTCCCCGACCTGAGAAGTCTCATCCCCCTCCCCCCCCCCCGTTCCTTGCTAGCCGCGTGCCGCGCAAATTTGCCGATTGTCTTTCTTTTTTTTTTGTGAGTTACGGTGCTACGCCGAGAAAGTAGCTGGCGCCCAAAAACAACTGACAAATTTATTTTGAGTTTAATTATTTTTCGAGTCATTATCTTTTCGATTTAGCCCAATCGAGGTTTTTGTGCAGAGTGTTTCACCGGCCAGCCCCCCCCCCCCTTTTCCGTGCGACCGACCCCAACCCCCTGCCGTCCCGATACTTATGATAAACATCGTTTTTTTTTGTATAAGCTCTTTCAAGTCAGTTATTGCGATTATTATTTGATTTTTCCGTTTCCCCTTTTTTCTTTATTTTCTTCGTTTGTTACATTCGATTACCGCTAATAAGCTCTTTTCTTATTTATCTCCCCGATTATCATTAACGTACCCCCCCTTTTTTGTTGTAAGACCCCGACCTCGTTTCTTTTTTTCTTTTCTTTTGTTATTACCTGTTATTTTTGCAACGTTGAACTATTGAAGAATATAATATTTTAGTTTCCTACACAAAACTTCGGACCGTTATTTCCCCCTTCCCTTCACCTCCCCTTACTCCACAGATCGACCCAGTTTTGGGAGACTACACGAAAAGGTATCATCACAATATATATATATATTCATTTAATTAATCCAACATTCATAAAAAAAAAAAAAGAAAACACACATTTTATATGTTCCTCCTTGACTGAATTAAATATAGATATACTAGGGAAAAGGATAATAAAATTAAAAAAAAAAAAAAAATTTAACTAGAAGACAAAAAAATAATAATAATAATATAGTAAATAGTTTTTTTTTAATAGAAATAAGCAGGGATAAATATAAACAAATTATTGCGAAATGTAGTTAGTTAATTAGGTAAAAATAATAACAATAATAAATAATCAGATGTTAACAAGAGAAATAATTAAGAATAAAATAAGAAAAAGAAACTTAGAAATAATGGGAAAATAGTTGGTTTAATAAAAACCAGTAGGGGAAATCATACATAAATAACGAGATAAGCAAATAATTAATCAAACAATACATTTTAAAGGTCTTGACGAGTTGGCTTAATAATCAATTTTTATTTTATTCAGCCTCTACCGAGGTCGAGCGATGTTCTTCGAAGCAACGCTCGTTTAACGGGGGAGGTGTTACGTCCTGTGAATTTCCCCATAAATATTTTAGACATTTACATCAGGGAATTGGTTGATTAAACAAATATTTGGAGTTTGTTAAATTGCTAAAAGTAAACATTGGAAAATTACCATTGTTTAATTTTTTTTGAATTTAGAGTATTAATAAATAAATAAAATACCAAACGGAGAAATCATCCATTTAGTAAAAATAATTAGCCTTCAGGTACGACAGGTTGATGTACAGAGGTGACTGTACGAAGCAAGTCAGCCGTTCGAGAGTCGGTAACCTGAGGCGCAAAAATGCAGATAAGGATATCGGCAAAGTGCTCCTCGCAGTTGTCGAAAATAGGCCTGTTTGTACAGCGCGTGTCACGATGGGCACGATGCTAAGAGCGACCGTCGGGCATAATGAGTGCAGCACCTCCTGGACAGTGAATATCGATGAATGCTAGATCATCGTTATGGTCCAGGAGTATCATAGTTCAAATAATAAATAGAAAAATAAATAGAAAACAGGTTTAAGGGATGAATGCACGGGATTGATAGCATTTTTGGAAACAATAGATAATAGATTCAGGAAATAAAATAGAGTCAAGAAATAAAGGAAGAAAATTAAGTCATATCGTCATGACAGCATTCAACATAAAAGTTAATTAAAATATTAAGAAAGAGGAATAAATATAAAAACAATAAATAACCAATGAATAATCGAATAGCAAATAACGAGGGAAAATATTGAAAATTACGAAAATAGGGAAGAAATGTAAAACCATTAACGCCAAAACTCAGGAAAACAATTAGATAAATATTGAGATAACAATTTGTGTCAACAAATGTTAATTTCGCAATGAAAGGTCGTACAACTTTCATTCAAATTTGTGTGTTTATAAAATCCGCGATAAAATTTAAGTAATAACAAATTAAGATGTCAAAATTGATGTGAACCTACGAAATAGGTAATATTTAATTAGAACAGCCAAAGAAAGAAATCAGGTGATGAGAGTGGGGAGACGAGGCGCAGGTGTGACAGCGGTGACGCGGGGGTGTCCGGCACCGAGGTTATTTATTCGCGCGCCCACCGCCCATTCGGGATTACTACTTCTAACTTCTTCGCGACCGGGGCAACGACCTCAATCTTGTATTGTACTTAGACCCATTAACAAAGAACTTGTAAATCAGTTTGTAAAATCTTCGAGCCAGTATTCATTTTAACCAACTTCAATAAACAGTTCATATCTTTCCAATTCATTCTGTCGAAATTGAGTATATTCCTCCTGAAAATCATTTAATCATCGAAATCATCAATCCACATCGTTGAAATCTGGGAAGGACGTTCATTTCTGGAGTCGATCATCATCATCACTCGATTCTGATTCGAGTATTCGGCATTTTGGAAGGACGTTATTTTCGGAAATCGATCGTCATCATTCGATTCTGATTCGAATATTCATCCAGATTGGGAAGGACGTTCAATTTCGATATCGTTATTCTTCATTCATCAAATCGAATCATTCGACCATTCATTCTGAGGTAAAACCATTTAAATCACATCGTAAGTTTGGAAAAATTATCATCTACATCTCGAAACAAACATTTCTTCTGGTTATTTAATTGTCAATGTTTAATTATCAACGTTTGTTCATACTCCAGAAAGGTTAGAATATTTCTTTGGACAATATATATTCGTGTTGGTCAATTTTATTTCAGCTATATCAGTGCGCGTTAAAATGTTAGGATAGGTCGGGAGAAAACAGTGAGTGAGTGTGATAGCGCATCGTCGCGAGGCGTGCGTTGAGGGCGACGCACGAGTGAGTGAGATAGCCGCGTATCGTGCTCTATTCTATAGAAAGAGTTAGCATCCAGAATTTTCTTGTCCAGTTTAAAATCGTCACTTAAAATCTAGTAAATTCCAAATTTTAACCGCGCATAAAATTTCCTCAACATCAAATATATACACTCTAGGCCCTATCCCGAATTATTTTCCGAAAGGTTAGGTTCAAAACAGGGCCAAAACCTCGATAAAGTGTCATCTCCGAATAACGTGTAAAGGGAGGGTGTAAATTCTCCTTGACCGAGATGGAGTGAAAATTGCTGATCGGGACGTAACAATACACATCAAACAGACCTGGATTAAATTCAACGTCATCGTCGTCGCTCGATAAGACCTCACGATCGGGAACGTCCGGGACATCGTCATCGGGAGCGTCCGGGACATCGTCATCGGGAGCGTCCGGGACATCGTCATCGGGAACGTCCGGGGCATCGTCATCGATATCGATATTGGCATCGAATTCAACGATGCGAGGTGCCATCGGTGGCGTCGGAGGGCGTCCAAAGCCCGCAGGCACATCTACAAGATGAGAAAGAGCGCGGAAAGATGTAAGCGAACCATCGTATAATTTTGGCGCCTTATGCTTTCTTTGTGGAGGGGTCCTCTTAAATTCGCTACATTTACCAGCATCGACGTCTTCTTCCGCGACGATTACAACGCCCAAATTTCTCGGCTCGACTTCGGGTCCACCTTCGTTTGTCGGTTGTGGTTCACCCTCGTGAATCTCGGGGTCGGCTCGCAGAGGGAAGTTGGCACGTTCTGGTAATTCACCAGGATCCGGATCGTTACCCGCGGCTGAAAGTATCGACACTTAATAAACCTTGTTGGGGATTGAGAGCCACGTATTTTGAGCGTGTTTGACGTACGACTGTGTCATTAAGAAGAAAAATCACATAGCCTTACGCGTATCCTTTTAAAACTCTCACCTTGATGCATAAAGTCTACGTCCTTCATCGCGCGCCTGTGTCGAGGTATAACGGCCACGTTCAAAAATTCTTCGACGGTGAGTCTACACGAGAAAAAATGAAAAATAGCAGTTGCAATATAGTATTCACCGAGTGTGAATTTCTGCCCTCACTTCGCTCGTTCCGCTATAAAGGCCCTATTTCATGCCTGTAACGGGGGTGGAAAGTGGCCGATTCTTGACGAGCGGCAGGAAAAGTAATTTACCTCCCGCCCGTCAAGACTCGACCAATTTCCATCCCCGTTGCAGGCATAGAAATATGGCCACTTTTTAGCACAGTCGGGAAAAATGGTACATTACTCCACGAGGGCGAAAAAGTGTTTCGCACGAGGGATGTACGAAATTTTTCATCACAAGGTGCGAAAATGGCAGTTTTACGCACGCGAAGCGGGCGGAAAAGTGGCCATTTCCGCACCGAGTGATGAAAATAATATTATAAACCCAGAGTGAATATTCAAATATTCGTAGCTCTCTACTGACCGTCCCGCATCTAATTCCTCTTGCTGGTAGGCCAGCCGCGCATCGTCGTGGCGTTGCCGAACTCGACGCCCTCGTCGGATTCGCTCGCCGCGTTGCAGTCGCCGGAAGTCAATATTTTGACCCGTCGTTAGGGTATGAAGCTTGCCTGAACAGTAAAAAGTATTTCGTTTTTAATTCAACAATTACCAGGCTCCGATATTTTTCTACCGATAATCATTGGTAGAAAAACATTCGTACTATTTTATTTTCATACATACGGAGGAAAATCCAAACATTCGGGTGGCTACCGCCGAGCCTCCCACAAATATATTTGTTGTATGTTTCGCAAATATTATTTGTGCGAGCCGGCGCTCTTCCTACCGCCAAAACGTCACCCAGAGGTACCCACTGACGCCGGTAATAATGAAGCATCTGCAGAATCCCTGGAAAGTCCCCGGCTATGCGATCTGCGGTGGCAGGAGTGCGAGAGCTTCTGCTTGGCGCTCAATGGGTAGTAGAGGTATACCCATCATCCTCCACAGGATGTCTTTGGGAACATTGCGACCCAGGAGGCCCCGCCACTTCTTGAATACCGCCTACAATCAACAAGAACCCTTAATACACAATCACAAGGACGATAATTCCACCACGTACTATGTGTACTTTTAAAGCAATACACATGCACAGCGATGTATTCAAACATTTTACACAAATCTGTTGCAAGAATAATTATTCTGTATGAAAGTTCACAATAATACTCAATTCTTTGTAACAATTCTGCTTGAACATCAAACATAGATAAATAATTAGTTTGGAGAAAAAATAATAGTGCTCAGGCTAAAGTTTGCTCATCGACAAAGGTATTTTGTCAATCTTTCTCTTCTCGTAGCTGCCAAATCGTACCGAACAATCCAATTGACTGCGTAGAATATCATTCTCTTCGTAGCAATATTTTTCATGCTCCGAATGTGAGAAGTGTGATTTGAGACTTCTCCCCAGAAGTTGCAGGACAAATTCAGTGAAAATTTGTTTTGCCATGGGAAGTTCTGCGATAGAGGTTGAAATGAATACTTTTACACTCGGGCCATGCAGAATCTTGTTACAAAGAGAATGAGGTGCAATCTGAAAATTGTGAAATATAAAAATACAGCCTTTGATGTACTTTCATACAGAATAATTATTCTTGCAACAGATTTGTGTAAAATGTTTGAATACATCGCTGTGCATGTGTATTGCTTCAAAAGTACACATGTTTGGATTTTCCTCCGTATGTATGAAAATAAAATAGTACGAATGTTTTTCTACCAATGATTATCGGTAGAAAAATATCGGAGCCTGGTAATTGTTGAATTAAAAACGAAATATTTTTTACTGTGCAGGCAAGCTTCATACCCTAACGACGGGTCAAAATATTGACTTCCGGCGACTGCAACTCGGCGAGCGAATCCGACGAGGGCGTCGAGTTCGGCAACGCCACGACGATGCGCGGCTGGCCTACCAGCGAGAGGAATTAGATGCGGGACGGTCAGTAGAGAGCTACGAATATTTGAATATTCACTCTGGGTTTATAATATTATTTTCATCACTCGGTGCGGAAATGGCCACTTTTCCGCCCGCTTCGCGTGTGTAAAACTGCCATTTTCGCACCTTGTGATGAAAAATTTCGTACATCCCTCGTGCGAAACACTTTCGCCCTCGTGGAGTAATGTACCATTTTTCCCGACTGTGCTAAAAAGTGGCCATATTTCTATGCCTGCAACGGGGATGGAAATTCGTCGAGTCTTGACGGGCGGGAGGTAAATTACTTTTCCTGCCGCTCGTCAAGAATCGGCCACTTTCCACCCCCGTTACAGGCATGAAATAGGGCCTTTTTAGCGGAACGAGCGAAGTGAGGGCAGAAATTCACACTCGGTGAATACTATATTGCAACTGCTATTTTTCATTTTATCTCGTGTAGACTCACCGTCGAAGAATTTTTGAACGTGGCCGTTATACCTCGACACAGGCGCGCGATGGAGGACGTAGACTTTATGCATCAAGGTGAGAGTTTTAAAAGGATACGCGTAAGGCTATGTGATTTTTCTTCTTAATGACACAGTCGTACGTCAAACACGCTCAAAATACGTGGCTCTCAATCCCCAACAAGGTTTATTAAGTGTCGATACTTTCAGCGGCGGGTAACGATCCGGATCCTGGTGAATTACCAGAACGTGCCAACTTCCCTCTGCGAGCCGACCCCGAGATTCACGAGGGTGAACCACAACCGGCAAACGAAGGTGGACCCGAAGTCGAGCCGAGAAATTTGGGCGTTGTAATCGTCGCGGAAGAAGACGTCGATGCTGGTAAATGTAGCGAATTTAAGAGGACCCCTCCACAAAGAAAGCATAAGGCGCCAAAATTATACGATGGTTTGCTTACATCTTTCCGCGCTCTTTCTCATATTGTAGATGTGCCTGCGGGCTTTGGACGCCCTCCGACGCCACAGATGGCACCTCGCATCGTTGAATTCGATGCCAATATCGATATCGATGACGATGCCCCGGACGTTCCCGATGACGATGTCCCGGACGCTCCCGATGACGATGTCCCGGACGCTCCCGATGACGATGTCCCGGACGTTCCCGATCGTGAGGTCTTATCGAGCGACGACGATGACGTTGAATTTAATCCAGGTCTGTTTGTTGTGTATTGTGCAAGACAATTTTCATTTTTTTCATTCTTGAATCGATTGCGTGACTAAAAATGGAGCCAATATTATATTTATTATTTTCAAAGTATTTTCTGCATAGAAGGGACGCGTTTTTGATTTCAAAAGTGGGGCGTTACAATCATGAAAATATGTTTCGAAGTATCATTAAAGCGCGATATTTTAAGCTAATCCGTTTTTGTGTTTTCCAGCTTTGGAACCCATCGTCATAATCGATGAGCAACCGGTCGCACCGCCGATTATGCCAAGAGACGCGGAGCCCGTTGCTCCTGTAGTGCCCGAATCGCAACGTGCACCCCTCCCGGAGCAACAAGCAGCCCAAGGGCCCGCACCGGTTGGCGCTCCACCGCATCGTGCTCCGAACGATGGCGCTGACGAGGAAGATGATCCACGTCACATTATGGCGCCATGCATTTTTTGTGTCGATCGTCGGCCGGACGTCATCTATCTGCAATGTGGTCATCTCCTCGCATGTTCACGATGTGACGACTTGCATAGACGGCACGCGACGACATGCCCGTTGTGTCGTCAATATATTGCTCGACGGGTTAAAACATATTTTGCGTAGGAAATATTTTGTAAGTTCGGAGTGTCGGAGTGTACCGCCACATCGCAATATCAGGTTTTGCTTTACGATGATTAATCGATACCTTGGGCTCGAATTTCTCGCGCCGATCGCAGACGCTGGTGTCTAATCTATCAATATTATTCATAGCTTCGATCCGGTGCACACTCGCATCCGATATTTATATTATTTATTACGCCGATTTCCATTATATGTTGCCCCGATCGTCACGCGCTCGCACATTATATTGTTATATTATCCATTGCACCGATCGCAGCGCACTCGCGTATTATGTTTCTATTATTTGTTGTACCGATCGCCAGGCGCTCACACATTATATTATTATTTTTTGCACATATGCTGGCGCATTCGCGTATTTTATCCTTATAGTTTGATTGCGACGATCTAGGACTCTTCCGATTTATATTGTTACCGGTCGGCTATATCGCCCGTAGAGTCGAATGATATCGTGATTTATTTCTTTTTTTTTTTGCTTTTAGCGACATTCCTCTCGCTAACCGAGGCTTGTCGCGGCATAATAATAGTAATAGTTTTAACCCAATCTGAATTGAGTTCATGTATCACGAAAATATTAAAAGAATTTAATATGAATATAAAATTTATGAACGTTTAAAATCTTATGTTTATGTGCATTAATATTAATAGTTAAATTAATTAAAATATTTCTATCCTCTGTTAGGAATGAAAAATAAAAAAAAAATCTTATTTTTTCATTTATCAAAAATCGTATTGCATTTTTCGTCGTTCAACCATGCCATGATTATTCTTTTTTGTTTTATCCGAACGACTTCAAGCGAATTCTTCCGACTTCTTTGTCGAACAGGCGTGAGCATAAATTGAAAAAAAAAATTCTGCGTTTTTAAAAGTACCATCCAACGATCATTTAGTAATATTTTCGTACAGCAATATTCCTTTTTAAGAGAGTTATAGTCGACGTCTGGAAAGAACGACTGCTCTTACGCTGAGCGTGGTAATTCAAAAACATTTCCATCAATTTTGCTGAAACTTTACGTACTTTTTTATATAGGAAATTCTAGTGTTTGAGGAAAGACATTTTTTCGCAATGTACTTCTTTTCCAATATGATACGTGTTTGTTTATTTTTTTTTATTTAGTTTTTTTTTTAGTGAATATCAAGGCTTTTAATTGATACTTTCGCCATATTGTTTGATTTTAATCCTCCAGGAATTCCTCTAATCAAACATTAGATTCAAGTATCTAACAAAACCACGATCAACTTCGGAAAGATTGATGGAGTAGTTTTCAAGATATCCTGATTACCGCAAGGACACTTAATAAAAAATGCTTCCCGAGCATTGACATAACTCCCATAAATGAATTCGATATTTAAAAAATGAACTTCGATTATTTTATCAACAATTTGTTAATAACAAAACGATATAGCCATCGGAGTACAATTGTGCTCCCGACCGAAAGGATCTGACGAAGCGTAGTAGCATGAGCGAAAACTCTAGTAACTCTGGTTATAGCTCGTGGAGAGGGAAGAACCTCCTAATCGAGCCTCCGACGTTGTATCTCAACGCTGAAGATCTATCGGGCTTGTTCCCGCATGAGAACCTCTGGCGGCACGTCGAACTGCTCAGAGTTCTACTTTACCTACATGAGATATTCTCATGAAAGTTATTGACTGTAGTAATTGTGCACAACTGAAATGTAGTGGAATGATTTGTGCACAATCGAAATGTGTTGGAAAACTTTTTATTGGATCGAACATGGAGGATTGAAGAGCGCAGTAATGACTCTGTGGACAATCAGGTTGAGGAACGAAAACTGTGCGTATTTACAGGATTGTGGGGAAACGAATGTGCACAATCGATTTAAGTTGGAATGAAACGTCTATGAAAACGATTGCGTACTATTGAGGTGTATAGTAAACTCAGCGTGAATAATCAAGTCTGTGTAACGATCGATGTGTACGAAAGAAATGTATAGGATCGAATTGTGGTGAAAACGGCGTGTGTGCATCAGAAATGTAAAGGAAAAGTAGTGTGCGAAATAGAGTTCGCGGAGAAACGAACGTGTTGGTTCGTCAGTGTTGAATATTGAATCGCGCGGGAAACTCGATGTGTTCAAACGATTCGTACGGAGTTCGATATGCACAATTGAATTGTGTAGGATCGAATTGCGTTGAAAAAGGCCAGTGTGTATAAAAAATGTGAAGGAAAAGTTGTGCGCAAAATAGGGTTTGCGGAGAAACGAATGTGTTGATTCGTCACTGTTAAATATTGAATCGCGCGGGAAACTCGGTGTGTTCAAACGATTCGTACGGAGTTGGATGTGCACAATTGAATTGTATAGGATCGAGTTGCGTTGAAAAAGGCGCGTGTGTATAAAAAATGTGGAGGAAAAATTGTGCGAAAAATAGAGTTAACGGAGAGACGAATGTGTTGATTCGTCACTGTCGTGTATCGGATTGCGCTGTAAACTCGGTGTGTTCGAACGATTTGTACGAAAACTCATGTGCACAATTGAAATATGTCGGATCGAATTGTGGTGGAAAAGGCACGACTGAAGCAGAAATGTAAAGGAAACATAGTGTGCAAAATAGAGATCGCGGAGAAGCGAATGTGTTGCTTCGTGGCTGTCGTGTATTGGATCGCGCGGTAAACTTGGTGTGTACAAACGATTCGTACGAAAACGAATGTGTACAATTGAAATGTGTAGGATCAAAATGTGGTGGACAAGGCGAGTGTATATTAAAAATGTGTAGGTAAAATAGTGTGTTGAATAGAGTTTGTCGGGGATCGATTGTGTAGGGTTGCCACCGTGGTGAAATGAATTGTGCAGTAAGGAATGGCTGCCATTATAATCCTTTTGTGCACAATAATGTTGTGCACAATTGCCTTGTCCACAAAAACGCTTCTTACTATCGAGGTCATTATAATCCTTTTGTGCACAATAATGCTGTGCACAATAAGGCTGAGCATAAAAATTCTTCTTACTATCGAGCTTCTTACTGTTGAGGTCTCCATATTTTCGTGCACAATAATTCTGTGTGCATTAATGCTGTGCACAATAACGATTCGATGAGATATTTAGAATGCCTAAGTGCGCAATGGCGATGTGTACTATCACCTTGTGCACAAAAACGCTGTATAGTATTGAAATATTTACAATACTTTCGTGCACAATGACGCTGTGTACATTTGCAGATGTGCACAATGACGCTGTGTACAATTGCAGTTGTGCACAATAGAGATGTTTATTCTCTGAGATTTTGACAATTGTATCGTGCACAATAGCATTGTGCACATCTGGAATGTGCACAATAATAACTTCTGTTACAACTAATTTGGCTGTGCACAATAAGAGCGTGCACAACAAGCGCTGTGCACTATCGAGTGATCGTTTATCGTAATGATTAATTGTGCACAATAACAACGTGCACTATCATGCTCTTCAATACATGATTTAAGGGGGTTATAAGTTGTGCACAATAGTGCTGTGCACTATTGAACTGTGCACAATCATATTGTGAACTATTAAAAATTGTAAATTTTTTTTAGTACATTGACATGTGCACTACAGGGATGTGCACAATCATTCGTGTGCACTGAAAAATGTTGCATGAAACGGCGGGATGTCGTTAGAAAAAGTTATGGGCACAAAAAACATGTGCACAACAATGTTTGTGCGCTATCGATGTGTGTCCTAAAGTGTTGTGCACTGTACTACCGTGCACAAAAAAACTGTGGCCAAAAAGAGCTTTCCCTATGGGAATAGTACTGGTAAAAATGTAGGCTGGAGTATAATCTGAATATGTGTTTTGTTCAGTTCCCAGATTCATCCCATATACTATTCTGCGTCTTTGCCAGCCTCTACCACATACTACCTCGAAAATTCTCGCGCAATCAACTCCATACACTTTTCAGGACTCTTTTCCAGTCATCGCATACCGCCTTGAAAATGTTCGTGTAATCAATCCCATACACTTTCTCAGAGACTTTCCCATCAAGCACGTACAAGAAGAAAATTTTCGAGGTTATACGCGATGGCTGGGAAAGAGTCTGGAAAAGAGTACGTGATTGATACACGAACATTTTAAAGGTCCTATGCGATGGTTAGCAAAGACTGTAGAAAAGTGTATGAGTTAAATTTGGGAACTGAACAAAACCCATATTCAGGTTATACTCTACCCAATATTCTTTCCCGTAGTATTCTCCATATTCCATCCATACTCAATTTAATACACATTCCCATACAACTTTTTTCTATGCGGATTGGTGGAACAGATGGTAAAGATACACACTTTCGTAGTTCCCGCGAGACTCGAGAATACGGTGTACGAGAAAATCGAACGAGAAGTCTTCATGACAGATTCTTGTCATATTCAACAAATAGTAAGAGCCTCTTATTAGTTTTTCGAAGTAATTCTCCATTATCAGCATAATAGTCTGGACTCAGGAACTTTCAATTACCGATAAGTATAGATCGTCGAAAGGCCTTCTGTAATGTGATCATGAATTTTCAAATAAGCCCATTGACGATTTAGAAGCGTGACATCCATAGCTTTCTTCGACGCTGTCACATCGACGTCGTGGGGAGTTCTTTGGCAACTACCGACAAAAAATAATGGCAAGAGACATGACTGTATGGAGCGTCGGAGCCATTAAGGGGAGCAGTTCGAAGATTTCAGACGAAAAAACGGGTTTAATTTCTTTATCGGTAACAAAAAGACTGCCGAAAATACCAAGCGATTAATTAACGCATATATTATAACGGTGTGGCGAACATGTGAAAAATATTTAGGACTAAAATAAAAAAATTGGTAGGATTTCCATTATTTTTCAGGATTATTCATTTGATATATCCTATTATTCTAAAACAAAACCCCTACAATGCTTTGCATTCGTATCTGGGGATTATTTACGTTATCATAACGCTATTACGAACAATCAATCGCGTGGGATGTTTTGTGCGATTTATTTATCGATAAAAAAAGCCTTCCTTTGCTGAAAATTATTGAACCTGCCCTGTCACAAACAAAATAAAATACTTCGTGTTTCACCAGTAGCTCAAAAAAAAAAAAACAAGCTTTTATATCTGTAGGACGACTTCCAGCGAGTAGGTGACGTGTTGAAATGGAACCAGAGATTTTTCACTATCGGCGGTGCGTGGCCTCTTGAAGCGACTTATATAAGATCTGCTATTTGGATTGTGTATCTAGCGATTCACTTGAGCATGCAGTATGCCGAACTTTACGCGAATCTCGGCATCCTCGAGCACCTTGTAAATAACGTCGTTGAGACGGTATTTCAGTCGATGGTTATTGCAAAGCTCATCGTCATACGCCACAGTAAAACACTTCGCAGTCTCATCATTGCGGTTCAGGAAGATTTGGCCATCGAAAATTACGACAATACCGAGGAAAAATTGATCTACAAGAGGTACAATTTTTTGGCTAAACTTTTCTTTAAATTGACCATACCGACGATGAGTGCTGGTTCGATATTGTACTATCTTGTGCCTTTGGAACATTTCATTCGAACGAGTGAGTATAAAAGTCAATTTATTTCTTCGCCAAAAAAAATTCACTTCGTTGCACTTTTTGACGCAGATGCAAATGATACTTTTGTAACGCAAAAAAAAGGTTTTTAGTTTTTAATATGAAGATTTTCGTAAAGCATAACAAATTTGATAAAACAATGTAGGGTGATACTATGTAAAAAAAAAACGTTAAAATGAACATTAACATCAAATTACATTTTGATGTTACGTCGTCGTGTGATATTAACGCGCAATGACGTTTTGATGAGATTGAAGGCACTGATCTCTTTGTGTCAGACCGTGAAACATTATCGAAATATATATATATATATATTTTTTTTTGCATTTTCCCCCACTTATCGAGACTCCAACTTTTAGAGTCTTATTTAATTATTCGCCATCCGAATCATTTCTGCCGCGAGCCAGTCCCCCCGAAGTGCGGCCGCATCCGTCTTTCCCCACCGTATCGCATTTGCCATGGCATATTTACCACGGGCATAGGAAAACTGCGGAAAACCATATGCCGATACGGTCGGTCCCAAGTTCGCTTCACGGCGCCGGAGCTACGTCATGCCCAAGCCGAGAATGTGAACATGGACTACAGCTATATATACGTGACGTATACGCGTACAGGTACGTGTACATGACTCGTATATATATCTGGAGCTTTGTCTCGCCCATATTTTCATTTTTCGGCTAAGCGACGGCATCGGGATTCGAACCCGCGACCTGCTGGTGCTCTGGTCTTGAGGCAAGCACGCTAACCACTAGGCCACCGCACCGGTTTATATATATATATAGTATACAAACGAAGTTATTCACATACTTTGCTGGCAGGTAGTTGGTCGTGATGTGAGCAAAGTTACAAAGCGGTTAATTAGTTATAAGGATCATAAATTTGCATGAACGGACCAATCAGAACGAAGTATTTTGCGGCATTGGGGCGCTCGTAATGTCCTTGCGGAGATCTGGCAACATCGGTCAAGATGCATCTACGCTCGTCTGACAGCGGGAGCATTACCTGCAGTCTTCGCTGATGTCTTCGGCGCTGTCTTCGTCACTGTCTTCCTCACTGTCTTCCCCGCTGTCTTCCCCACTGTCTTACGTACTGTCTTCCATACTGTTGTTACGTCAAAACTGTCGATGATTTTATTTCGCTAAGTTTTTAAACAACTGTTGCCCGGATTCCATTAACACTCTCTGGTCAGAACGATGAGAATCGATCTTTACCACGCCCGGTATTAATCACGGTAACAACTGCCCATTTTTAAGCCTAACCTTGCGGAAAATTGCTTGGGATAGGGCCCTAGGAATGCCTGTCGTTTCTAAGGTCGTAGGGTGTTTTCTGAACTCCTAATCCCTCCCTATTCGAATTTACGATTTCCGGAGAATTTAAAGTAAAAAATGTTCACTTCGACTTGAAAGGTGATTGAAAATCTGTTTGACGGTGGGTTTACTCCAGGAACACTGACGAATGGGTTAGGAAAGGACAAATTAATAAATTCATGCACTGGAAATGACCCGATAAACGTAGAGAAGAAAAGATTATAATGAGTAGAATAAAATGTAAGTCGCTTACGTTTTTCACTGCTGGTTTTCGTCGATATTGGAATAATTCGGAGAACTTTCGATGATTTCGTTGGTAGAAATTAGTTTTATTTCAAATTAAATAATTCACGAAAAAGGTACAAAATAAATCAAACAATGATTCTCGAACCCGGGTTTCGGACAAAAAAATGATGTTTCCTTAGCTTTCGGTAAATTAATAAAAGTATTGCTCGGCTGGTAACTATTCGACAAGGGTTATCGATGGATGATGAAATTAAATGAACACTGGTTGCAAATAATAATAGTAGTCGCACGATAGAATGAACAATAGCTTCGGTGATCGAAATAAAAAAAATGATGGGCGATCGAAGAAAGACAACTTTGTTAAACGAAAAACGTAAACGGGCGAACGAATGACGACAACTGCGTCGATCGGATGATGGTAACTGGCAAACGAACGACGTTAACTTCGTCGATCGGATGATGGTGACTGGGCCCTGAGTACAGGATTTTTGGGCTTTTTATACCCCTTTTCTAGGTTAAAATAAGTGGGAGTAATCCCCTGATCATGTGTGCTTTTCCTCGAAATGTCATTAGAAATAGTTGCTACGCTGGAAGGGAGGTGCATGGATAAAGGAAAAAGGGGGTGATGCGTGGATAGAAGGGTTTTCTGATTCGTCGATCGGTGCTTAACTTTTAGGTGTTCGGGGAAATGATGAAGGTCTCGATGTTTGACTCATCATTTCCCTAAGTGAAGGGAGTCGCGTTCAAGGCCCATCGTAAGCCCGTATGCCTAAGAATTTATGTCCTGAGACCTCTTTTTTAATTCGGGGCCAGCATCGAACGCTATCATGTTTGCCGCGATTAGAAGCCGCCGCTAGCGTTGTTCCACCGAAAGTCGCGGCTTTCGTGCTTCTCGCCAAACGCCGTCCGCGTTGTCCCTTTGCCGATGCTGTGTTGAGCCGCGGTTTTTTTTATGGGGTGGACCGAGAGATGGGTTTTCCTTACATGATTTTCTTCCTACATATTGTAACGGCCCTGCATTGCATATAAGAGGACGATTCGAATGAGAGAAGCATATAGGTGACATTAGCGCAGTGGTTAGCGCTCTTACTCAGTAAACGATTAATCCGGGTTCGAATCCCGGTGATCACCATATGTTTTCTCTCTTCGATACTTCGCCCGTCCGTCTGCAATACTAATATCTACAGGTTCCCAAACTCTCCGCTCGATCATTACAATATTTTTGTGAATGCCTTTAAGAAGCATTTCTAAATGAGAGTAGTCTACACGTGTCGATTCATTTCAGGAATTATTCCTTTTGTTAACTTCATAATTATTGGATTAAATATACATACATACATATATATATATATATATATATATTGTCCTCTTCTTAGAGTAAATGATAGATTTCCGACAGTATTCTGGTCCCACGTTCGTACTCATTAGTTTCCTCTTTTCTTTACTAGCGAGGGACTGTTAATCCCTTGTTTTCACTCTCCACATGGGACGCGCATCCTTCGGATCTCCTTTGCGACAAAATTAGTGTTAAACAACTAACTTCCCTAATTCATAAGCAATTAAAAATTATAAGATGATTATTAGTGATTACTTAGGTTTTTAACCAAATTTAACTCTCCTATTGGGAATCGGTTGAGAGGAGCGAGGTTCCCTGCGGTGCCGCGCCGGCGATTTTGCCGCCTGGTAACTCAAGTAATTTGTTCGAAAATGTTCTTAAAATTTCCTTTGAAACTTATTCTATGAGTGTTGATTACTTTTAATATTAACTTATTGTTGAATCTAATAAAGTTGCTAAAAATAGTTTGTTTATTCCTATTTATCCCAAACCAAACATAATCAGGCATTGTTTCTTTGTGCTGTTATTATCTATTTCATAATTGCCTTTAATCCTTCAAGACCTGGATTCGGAATATTTTTCGTTCTGTCTATATTATTTTTCCTCAGCTTCGTATTTTTTGTTTGGAGGCTCCTTTAGATTTCCTTTTATAAAACATCGTTGCAAAAATTCTCTCTCGTGGTTTTGAGAAAAGGGGCGCGGTACTTCGTTTCTACCGTGGCGTGACTTTCTAATCTCATGGCCCCGAGGCGCTAGGCTTTGTGAATCAGAATTATCGATAGCTGGAAACCCTAAGGGCTTCCATAGAGCTGCAGGTAACCGGTCGAAACGACTGGCTTAGGTGGGAACCGGGCCCCGTGACAGATCACTGCGGGCCCCAAACGGTTCCCCGGCGATGGTACAGGAGATCTAACGATCCTTGAGATCTGTAAGTGTTTAGCCGTTACTCGTACCTAACACGGTCGCGAGGTATCTCAAGCGGGTTGGCCTTTTACTCGTCCCAAAAGGGGCGAGTAAAAGTTCCTTTGCCACAATTTATCCAGATCTGTTTGACCATGCCGATAGATTTCTGACGGTCGAGCTTGACCAGCCTCTCGTGCCTATCGAATGTACCGGCTGAGTTCATTAAGTTGGTCCTTTAGCAGAAACGAGTCATTTATCTAGCTTTTTACTATTTCGGGTTATCTGACCGATTTTTGTCCCTTCTTTTTATTTTATTTTCTGAGTCCAGTATTAGTGTGAGGAAGAATAATAAAGAAAATTTATTCGTTACGCAGGACGTAACACTGTCTTCCTCGCTGTCTTCCCCAACTGTCTTCCTCCACTGTCTTCCCCAACTGTCTTCCTCCACTGTCTTCCCCACTGTCTTCCCCACTGTCTTCCCCACTGTCTTCCCCACTGTCTTCCCCACTGTCTTCCCCACTGTCTTCCCCACTGTCTTCCCCACTGTCTTCCCCACTGTCTTCCCCACTGTCTTCCCCACTGTCTTCCCCACTGTCTTCCCGACTGTCTTCCCCACTGTCTTCCCCACTGTCTTCCCCACTGTCTTCCCCACTGTCTTCCCCACTGTCTTCCCCACTGTCTTCCCCACTGTCTTCCCCACTGTCTTCCCCACTGTCTTCCCCACTGTCTTCCCCACTGTCTTCCCCACTGTCTTCCCCACTGTCTTCCCCACTGTCTTCCCCACTGTCTTCCCCACTGTCTTCCCCACTGTCTTCCCCACTGTCTTCCCCACTGTCTTCCCCACTGTCTTCCCCACTGTCTTCCCCACTGTCTTCCCCACTGTCTTCCCCACTGTCTTCCCCACTGTCTTCCCCACTGTCTTCCCCACTGTCTTCCCCACTGTCTTCCCCACTGTCTTCCCCACTGTCTTCCCCACTGTCTTCCCCACTGTCTTCCCCACTGTCTTCCCCACTGTCTTCCCCACTGTCTTCCCCACTGTCTTCCCCACTGTCTTCCCCACTGTCTTCCCCACTGTCTTCCCCACTGTCTTCCCCACTGTCTTCCCCACTGTCTTCCCCACTGTCTTCCCCACTGTCTTCCCCACTGTCTTCCCCACTGTCTTCCCCACTGTCTTCCCCACTGTCTTCCCCACTGTCTTCCCCACTGTCTTCCCCACTGTCTTCCCCACTGTCTTCCCCACTGTCTTCCCCACTGTCTTCCCCACTGTCTTCCCCACTGTCTTCCCCACTGTCTTCCCCACTGTCTTCCCCACTGTCTTCCCCACTGTCTTCCCCACTGTCTTCCCCACTGTCTTCCCCACTGTCTTCCCCACTGTCTTCCCCACTGTCTTCCCCACTGTCTTCCCCACTGTCTTCCCCACTGTCTTCCCCACTGTCTTCCCCACTGTCTTCCCCACTGTCTTCCCCACTGTTTCTCCCGGTGTCTTGTCTAGTGTCGCAGAACCTGTCACATGACAGGAGGTGCGTCCCGTGCGATGTTGCCAGATCTCCGCACGGACATTTCGTGCACTCCAGCACGGCAAAATACTTCGTTTTGATTGGTCCATTCATTCAAATTTATAGTGCTTATAACTAATTAACTATTGCGAATTTTCAAAAACGGCTTTGTAACTTTGCTCACATCACGACCAACTACCTGCCAGCAAAGTATGTGAAAAACTTCCTGAATCATCCTGTATATATATAATTAGTGTACAGGAACGACACAAATCCTTTCGCTCTTCCATTCCGTACGCGTCTCTACTTCAGCATAAACGATGCGCGAACTTATCTAATGGTTTACGCATATCAATCGCCAATGGTCTACATTCTCGTCTGTCACAGTGCGTGGTTCTGTCTTCTGACAACTATGATTCTTCATATTTGCGGTCAGTTGGCCGTACTTCGATATAGAATAAAAAATATCAAAGTTTCGTTGGTTGAGGACGAAGACCATAGCAACGAGGTTTTTCGACGACTAGCGGAGAGACATTTAAGATCTTTATGGTAAGAATTTCCTATTGGTATATTCCAGGTGGAAAAAAACGTATAATTCATTTACAAATTTGATTATATACAAAATACATGATTGAATAAAATTCAACGATGACAAACAAAGAAAAGATTTTACTAAAAACACTAAAAACAATTGATGGCTTCACTCGACGGTAGGATGGCAAAATCCATGGACGATGCCTTCAACCTCATCCTTTTGCAGGACCTCGCAGGAAGCACCCTTCTCCTTGGTCTCACATCATACCTCGCCCTTGTGGTAGCGAACTATTTTCTGACTTCCGTAAAAAAAGAATGTAATCTAAGGTGATAAATGACGCAACATTCTTTCAGAGAACACAAACAGATATCTTAGTATTTTGCCTGGCTATCGTATGCTCGATAACGACGCTCTTTTTGCTTTACGCTTATTGCATAGTTGGCGAATTTCTTATAGATGAGGTACGTATACAGGGGAGGGTTGTAATTTTTTGCAAATATTATGATGCTTGTTTAAAAAAAAATTACAATTTCCTATTGAATAGAGTACCAAAGTCCACGAGGCATATTACCTGTGCAATTGGTACGAATCATCTGCCAACTTTCGTAAGTGTCTCTCGATTTGCATCGTCGCAACTCAAGAGCCACTTCACCTGTCGGCCGGGAAAGCGTACATATTTTGCCTGAATGGCTTCACAGACGTAAGTATATTTTTTCTATTTATCTCATACATACACGTCGACAAAAATGGTTTTCTTACTATTTCTATGAGTTTTCAATTATCTACAGGTATTGAGGTCGGCAATGGGATATCTGTCTCTTCTCAGAAACTTCGCATAAATGGTCAAATCACCAATAATCTGTGGGTAAATTTGTGACGAGTTTACTTGATATTATATTTTTCGTCCAATATTTAAAAAAGTTTTGTGACTCGATCGGTCGTGTAATTGGGTTGAAAGATACACATACGCAAGATATTTGGTAAGAATCACGGGAAGAAGAAATATGTTGATATAGGGAATCAATAATAATAATATTAATAGAAGTCCGACATTAGTCATTCATCCGTATTCCGTTGCAAGTCTGATGCTTGCTTGAATTTCTAAGTACGTCCAACCTAGAGTTTATCTATGCGAAAATCTGTGCCTTGTGCAAATTATTGACATATTCGAAAAGATCCTCGTCATCAGTTATCGGTAAAACTTCTCGTGGGTAACTATTGGCGAATAAAATAATAGAGTACGGAGAAAATTGATTGCATAACAAAAAGTTACACCGAAAAACCCATATTCCGCGCAATTTCCGTTGCAAAGAGAGTAATGTCCGCATCTTACTGATCGGGCTATGAACGCGCGGCGAAAAGTTCTGAACATTTTTTGCTGTTGACTATATTACGATATTTTCAACGGCTTAGACGCTAGGAGGGCATGGACACGAAACTTGTAACTGCGTCAAAGTTAAACGCATAATACTCTTGTTTATTCGAGTGTTGAAAAACCATGAAAGTGCAACGACCACACTGTGAACACTATCAACTACGCTATCCCCGGTCAAGCAATCCAAAGAAAGGAGACATGCGCATGTTCGAATAACATTATGCTACGATATCGGAGGAAATATAGTTGCGTAGGAAACCAATGAAAAATAATAGCCCTATATAATAGTCTATAGTCCATTCGATGTTGCATGTCTGATGATTCCATAAATTGCTAAATACGTGCTCGAGCTTGTGGGAGGAAATTGGAGCTTTTCCCCGCTCACACCCTTCCGTCTGCCAAAAGAAATCCTTCCCCTTTTGTTTCTCCCTTTCGGGATGGGCGCCAGGCGCGTGAAGCGCCGGAGAAGATTTCGGACACGGATCGCTAATTTTCCCGACCAGCCGCAGCTGTATAATCCGGAGAGGGGCTGGGTTAAGTACAGAATCAAGTTGGCAAACCAAAAATTACGGGAACCAAATCAACTAATTCTTTATTTAACACAACAAATATCAGACTCGAAGGAGGGAAAAACCGGAGTACCCGGAGTAAAACCTCCGTCCCGTAATTAACAATTCTTTGGCACAATTTACACAATAATAATTACGAATATCTCCCGACGCTCGGGACTCGCTCGCTCACACACACACGCACACAATGACGATACTCGCGCTCGCGGAACGATCGGACTGTATGGCTCACACACAATTTCTCAAGCTCTCGCGCAATGTTTCAGACGCTCCCAATACAAATTCAAATCAATCTCCTCGCGAACAAAATACCAAATCGGCGGTTCCAATTTCCCAACCCCGATATCAAAACCCCGACCGAGCTCGGCCGAATCCACACACCCAGAGCCTAACGCACACAAATCCCGACCGCACACGAACGACGACACGACTTGGCCCCTTCCCGTGGATCACTATCCCACGGCGATTCTTTGACTCCCAAGAGCTCTAATTTTACTAGAAAAACTCGCGCGACTTCGCATCATTCCCCTCGCGTTTCGATACGCCCTTAGCGCGCGACACAGCTCGCGTCCACCGGTCGACGCCGTTCGCGATCTTTCGGGAGTGGTCAAGGCGAAGCACGCTGACGAGTACCATATTCCCGGTAATTCTTCCCGAACACACGGCAAATATTTAAACCACTAACGCGAAGCTACGGCAATTATAACCTCGGGACGAGAAAGCTCACCGGCACCAAACGAAATTATTCCCACGGCGAAAGATGACGGGACGCTCGTTGACCAGACCCATTGTCTCAAAACTTGGGAAAACCTCTCCCGCTGACCAGCTCGCCCGTGAACTCAACGGGAAGTGCCCAGAGCATCGATCCTCGATCGCTCTCGTTAACGCGTCCCTACTCCTGCCTAATCGCGCGATCTCACATTCGTCCGTCCTCGGCCCTTTCCGGGATTTCAGCAACGCTCTCCCGCGACAACGTAACGCTGATAGCTGCACGGGAGAGACACAGGTGACTCCGTCTCACAGTGGTACTCAATCCCCACTGTATCGAGACGCCGATAATATTAATAATCGCAGCTCGGGACTCCGGCAGCTGCACTCCCAACGGGACGAAGACGTTGCACAAATATTGTGGGATGTTGACTCCAAAGATCGCCTCGATAGCGACTCCGACAGCCGGGGTAGGTTACTCGATCTTCCATAGTTCTCCGAGAGGAGAACCTCTGGTACAGCGAAGCACAGTCCAACGACGACTCTTCCTTGTTCCCCCGATGCCGAATTTCTCTCCCCGGCTCGCTCTCTCGCCCGAGGCTCGGAATACATGAAACATTTTACCAAAATTAAATTAAAAATAATTCGGTCTTAATCAATTGGCCTTATGGAATCGCCTTGTGAGTCGACGAGCAAGCTGGGACGGTCGATTAAGTAACGGGCAAAATTTGCCACGTTACAAGCTATACAGATTCACGATTATCCGCGATTCAGCCATATAATTTATTTCGACCATAGCGGAAAGTCCTCGCGATCGTTCGTCGCTGAATCATCGTCACGTTTAATAGTTGTATGTATACAAAGTTTCCTCGCATAACGCTCGCGATTTTTTCTATAACGCTATGGGGCGTAAAGCATCAGCGTTATCTGAAGACGTAAAAAGTGTCGGGGAGCTTCACGCATGGAACAAACGTGTTCTTTCGATCGTCGGTATGTGGCCATTAGAACCAAGTTATCTGAAGTTTTACATGAGCTATGTACATTTCTTCGTTCACGGGATTTTTGCAATTGGTGATTTGGTCAGTGTACTAGGCGATATGTCACAAATGATCGAAAATCTTCTCGTAACCGCTGTTACTCGAAAAGTTTGCTCGAAAAAGTTCTGAAAGAAGTGCTCACAGGCGTTAATGAGAATAATTACATAGATAAAAAGGAGATGAAATTGTATTTGACTTATAACAGAATTGGGAAAACTTTTTTCCAAATATCGAGCTTCGTGTGCCTCGCCACATGTGGCTTTTATCATATCAAGCCCTTGGAAGATATATTAAACGCCGGTAAAAATATGTCATCATCGTGTAATCACATGTGCAAATAAAATAAATAATTTGAGAAAGTTATATTACTGTTTGACAGTATTCCGCAACGGGACAATCCCATCCATCTTGCCATATCGAACGCGTTTGTTCTTCAACATCACGGACACGCGCACTTACACGCTTTTATATCTACTCCAATGTCGATTTGTTTTCTCTGCACTTTGATAATACACGTTGCCAGTGAAATGTCTGTTCTGGCACATAGAATACGGACAATCAAATCCTCGGATGTCTCGACGGAGTATTATTCTAATGCCTTTCATGAGGTGATAAGAAAGCACTACAAAATAATCTGGTAAGCATTGCAGTCGTAAGAGGGTAACAAGTAGAAATTTATAACATGTTTCAAAACTGAATCGAAAAGGACTGCTACAGCGATCGACGATATTTTCAACGTTGTTTTATTAGAGGAACTCGTGATCACGACAATCCTTCTTGGTCTTACTTCTTACAGCCTACTCTCGGTATGAAATATTCTATACAGACTTAGAGAACTGTGGATTATTTATGAAACTAACGAAAATAAGCTTTTTCACAGAAAATGTTTATGGAATCCATGTTTGAATATTTTTTCATAATGAATTACATCATGGTTCTTCTTGTACTGATTCTCGTTTATTGCATTATTGGTGAATATCTTGTACAAGAGGTGAGAAGTCTTTATTGAAATCTTATGGATAATGGTGTTAATAAATATATCTCTCTATAATATAAAAAGATTTCGCCGCTGTCGCCGCCGCCGCCGCCGCCGCCGCCGCCGCCGCCGCCGCCGCCGCCGCCGCCGCCGCCGCCGTCGCCGCCGTGTCAAGAATCGGGGGGGGGGGGGGGGGGGGGGGGGGGTAGAATAATAAGGGCTTAAGTCCATCCTTAAAGGGCCTTGGAATAATAAGGGCTTAAGTCCATCCTTAAAGGGCCTTGGAATAATAAGGGCTTAAGTCCATCCTTAAAGGGCCTTGGAATGATAAGGGCTTAAGTCCATCCTTAAAGGGCCTTGGAATGATAAGGGCCTAAGTCCATCCTTAAAGGGCCTTGGAATTATAAGGGCCTAAGTCCATCCTTAAAAGGCCTTGGAATGATAAGGGCCCAAGTCCATTTAGCTTAAAGGGACTTGGAATTATAAGGGCTTAAGTCCATTTAGCATAAGGGGATTGGAATGATGAGGGGGGTAAAAGACTTAGAATAATAAGGGCGTGAGTCTTTTTTTTATATATGTATCTCTCTATAATATAAAAGGATTTCGCCGCTGTCGCCGCCGTGTCAAGAATCGAGGGGGGGGGGGGGATAGTACTTGGACGCGGTCACCCATCCAAGTATTGAACCCGTCTTTTGAAGTATTTGGAATAACAAGGGTTTACGTCCAGAAATGGGTGCGAGCGCGCGAAGCGCGCGAGCCACAATAACCCACTAGTATATATATATAATTCTCTAATGCAATGTTTTCAGAGCACAAACGTGCAAAATGCATATTACGAATGTCAGTGGTATGAAATGCCGTCAATGTATCGAAATCATATCATTACTTGTATGACTCGTTTACAAAACCCCTTGTTGTGCCCCGGGTATAGCGACATTATTATTTGCATTATTTCTCGACCCCGATTATTACGGTTGCGAGAGATATTCGGTTGCGTTACGCACCAGGCGTACATCGAGCGTTGAACGCCAAGCGTCGAGCGTCGATACTGCTGACGCAGCAGTTACGCAACCGCGAGCGCCTCGGTAACTGGAGCACCGACTCGAGAATACCGAGGCGAGAATTACGAAAAGGAAAACATGCTCCAAATCCCGCTCACGAAAAAGCGAGGATTTGGAAAGATATTGTTTACAGGATTATGGTAAATGATAAACTCGCGCTAGATATTAAGCTGACATACCTGCTCTCGAGGAATATATAGAGGATCGAGAGCAGGTACTCGGCAGTCTGATTTCAATTCTGACCTGTACGGTTGGATACGTAAGATCGTTCCCAAAGGACTTGTGAAGGGAACGACAAGGGTGCAAAGTGTACTTGATCGGGAAATTTCAAACAATATTAAATAATTAAATAACTAAGTAATTGAACAATTCATCGAGAACCGTTATTTAACTAAACAATTAGTTAAATAAACTTTGCTAGTTAATTGTTATTTAACATTGTTGAATAAAACATCATCGAACTATGTTAATAAATTATTAAGAATAAATATTGTTTAATAAAATTGTGTTATCTATTCATGTGGGTTTCAACCCTTTACTGGATAATCCCTAAAAAACAGTTACACGCAAAACCGGAATAGCTAACCGGGATTCTGCGGCATAACACCCTTACAACTGACGGCTGGACGATTTTATGTTTTTTCATTGAGCAGATTCAGTAGTTTAAGTGTCGTTGTTTATCGATAAATATACTAATAAAATAATTATTATTTGTTATTATTTTAGGTACTTAAAACGGCTATGACTTATATATCAATGCTACGTACAATCAGTTAACAACCAAAATTATAGAATCATACAAGACCATTGTAAATGTTTTGAAATATGAGTTGAAACGTTGCTAATCGCCTCCCCCACAAATTATTACAGTTCAGAATTCGCCAAAGTACACAGGATCAGTTCAGATTATAACCGAATTATAGTATAATGTATTATGCCTTTTACAATTGATTCATGGGTATTTTAAGAATCAAAATTATGTATTTCGCATAATTAGAAACTTGATTAGAGTGTTACGTCCTGATCAGCTTTTTCCTGCATCTACGGTCAAGGAGATTTCTCTCCCTATTACGCGTTTATCGCATGTGACGCTTTATCAGAACAGTGCCCCTTTTGAATCTAACCTTTCGGAAATTTATTCAGGAATGGGCTGAGAATTCATGCCGAAAAGAATATAGATCGATTATCCTATGAGGTTCTACCACGTTCGAAATATTATGATTCTTCGCTTGACCCTGACACACCGGAGCAAGGCTGTGTAATAAGATCTCTCACGGTAGCGCAATGCTGCCCGCCACTGACTGAAGGCTAGCCTTATCACCAACCATCGAGTTCATTGCTCTACACCCTGGTCCTCTTTAAGAAAGATCGAGAACCTTGACTTCTAAATTTGTAATTATCGCCTTTTTAGTTAAATAAGACCCCGATCGGTTATTAATTATCCTCGAATGATTTTAAAATAATTAATTGTTGCTTAAAGAAATAAACAACCAAAAAAACGAAGATTCAAAATAAAATGATATGTTTGAAGACAAAAGGCGAAATAAAATAAAATGATTTGAGTTTGAATGATTCGAGAACTTAAGGTGATTGTCAATGAATGACACTTGCGAATGAGTCGAAACGATCAAAAATGGATGAAAGATGTCGATTCCGAATTCCTCCTTCCTTAATTCCTTCTTTCAGAGAAAGTTGATTGAATCAACAGCGAATATCGAGGATGGTGAATGAATGAAGAATGTTGTAGGTGATGAAATAATTTTCGTTCAACTCCGATTTATTTATCCGTTGAGATATTAAAATTTTACTTATATATCGACTTCAAAATTCAAAGTCCGAAATTTTTATGATTGGTATAATTTTCGACTGTGTATTTAATATTCTGTGACAAGTGAATGGCTTCTTGACAATAGTAACTTCCGTTCAAAGGTGACGTTCCGAGAGTAGCGATGAACACTGCCGTCCGCAAGGACTGACTTTTTGCCCTTGGAGGTACCTCTTTTATTGTTATGATCGGGGGGCACCCGCGCCTCCAAGCTGTCCGTTCCATCAGCTGCCCCCATCTTTGGTCAATATCGATCGGTTTTGGCGTCTTCGCAGCTTATTTTAATAATTTCACAATTTCGGTTTTTACAATAAATTCCCGGATAAAGAAATTACTTTGACAATTTTCGATTTAAATAATAAGAATTTACAAATTTGAACGAAGTTTCTACGATCCTCCTATCAAAAGTTATAATCCTGATTCATGAAATTGTCATAAATATTATCTATAAATCCCTGATTTTCAACGGATAATTATTTTATTTCTCTAAATATTTTTCCCGGATGATAATAATTAATTCTCTTTTATTGACTATTTTATTTGACTGTTTTTATGATAGTAAAATATAATTTTAATGGATCAATTAATTTCCTTGATGATTATAATAATAGATAGTAATAACTCATACATTTTTATGACAACTTTATATTAACGATTTGACCCAAACTACCTTCCATTCGTGATTCTATTGGATAAGTAATTAATTATTTTCTGGCAAAATTTCCGAGTTTGGTATATTCTGATGTTATTTTTATTAACAACAATCAAACATATTTTGAATAATGTGACGGCCCTGCATTGCATATAAGAGGATGATTCGAATGAGAGAAACATATAGGTGACATTAGCGCAGTGGTTAGCACTCTTACTCAGTAACCGATTAATCCGGGTTCGAAACCCGGTGATCACCATATGTTTTCTCCCTTCGATACTTCGCCCGTCCATCTGCAATACTAATATCTACAAGTCCCTAAACTCTCCGCTCGATCATTACAGTAATATTTTGAATCATGATGCCCTGAAAGGTGCTGCACTCGTTGGCACCGACGGTGATTTTTCTAATCAGTCACCCCGAGACAGTCACACGGATTCTCTGGCTGCACCGCTGTGTGCGTATGTGTATCACTTGGCGCTACGCGTTGGAGCGATAAGGCTCCGTCTCCCGACGCATACAGCTAAAGATTCGGATTACCCTTTCCGGTTTCAATTAAAACAATGGGATCTTCAGGTAGCCTAAGGTATGCTCGCTGCCGATGATACCTCTCCAGCAACCCGAATATACCCTTGCGATATATTTTTAATTACTCCACTGTTGCTATGCCAATCACTAAATCGAATCATTCAGTGCTGGCTGACGCATAATTAATGTACACGTAATCCGTTATCAATGATTACTTGTGGTTTATAAATTTCTCTATGGATATTTCTATAATCTTTCTGACTGTTATTTTATTACCAATTTTGTGGATTTTTGGCCGGTTACGTCAGTGAATTTTTGGTGAAATTCACCGGACGTAACAAGAGTTTCAAGTTGGTATAATATCTGAGAGCACGCATGCAAAAAAAAAAAACCCTCGACAAAACCTTGAGACATTATCCGGTGAGTCAACTGCGGCTTCTCGGTTTCGGTGTATGTATAGAAAGCAGCGATGCGCATGCCTTGCTGCAAAACTCGATCAAAATTGTCTATGATATTCCAGCGACGGTAATAATCGAAAATAGATGGATAATCTCAAGCTGCTATTAGTCTAAGGCTAATTTGCCGTTACATGTCATATAGTTAGAATTGCTTCCTCAATTTCTAAGTTTGCCCGAGATATCGATTTACGATTACCGCTACATCATGCAAATAATTTCGGCCTTACCAGAAGATAGCGATCGCAGGTAAATCTCGTAGGTAAATCGACGATGTCTGACCGTTGTATGAAAAGAATTACTTATGCAAGCAAACTTGGTGGCACATAGCGCAATGAAAAACGATTTGAAAAGTGCCAGAAACTTCCACATGGAATAAATAAGTGTTTCCCGTCAGCGGTGTATGGCCACTGGATTCGACTTATATGAACTTTTACATATGGATGGCAAATTACATTTTTTGTTAAATTCATCCAAAAAACATTTAAGCAAACTGATTTTGTTTCTTAAATTTTTTATCTAATTTATTTTTATTTTTTTCAATATTTGATAAATCTAGTTTCTATGTATTTTTCTGATTTTTAAAAAATATTTGCCACGGTCTCATTTTTTGTGTATAAACAAGATTCATATTGTTACCGTGTTAATAGGTTATGTGGTCTGCAAAAAATTGCCGTCTACAACGATTGCCACAGTGTAAGCTTCAACCCTAATAGCATCCCTTCATAGTTGAAATTCCTTCAGTTTTCAGTAAGACAATGGGACAATGAATTATTGCGAAGCTTGACGAGAATCCGCCGTTCCTCGAACCACATTGCAGACCAGGGTATGGAATTTCAAGGAAAATCCGAATTTGGTGATGAATATCATGGAAACAACTTTCGGGACGAGGTTGTTCAGGACTTAGACAGAGGATCAGAGGATCATGGAATAGAGGAAATGTAACGGGAGCAAACCTTCCTAAAAATTTTTTGATCGCCGTGTCGTGACGTCAGAGCAAGTACAGCCGAGCGCGACGACCAGATGGATTCAGCAACGATCGAGGAGCTGCTCGCGCATGCGTAGTGCGGTCCACACGCGAATAAATCCTGTCGATTTAATAATCCAACTTCAAGCAATTAATTTATTCAATAAAAAGTGAAATCAGATCCGAGTATCAGAATAATCGTTTTTCACAAATGTTTTTATCAATTGACATAATATTTTGGACAGTAATAAAGACAACGAATCGACTCAAGGAATATAAAGACTTGTAATCACATGAGAGCTTGCCCTGACAAACATAGCAACCGTCGTTTCAACTTCATTGGACGGTGTTTCAACCGATGTTTCAACCGGTTTATTTTGACCACGACTTGGACCTTGCTGATTCCTGATTCCACCGTTGATTCAACCGGATTTGGTAATGGCATTGGGTGTTTTTATAATCTGATTCACCCGACACTTTTTAATGTTTCAACCGTTTACTCAACCGTTATTGTAATGCTGTCGGGTGTCTTTGGAGGTGCTCTTTGAGAAAACACCTATGCTATTTGAATAATATCGGGAGTTGTTATAGGTGATTTTTGAGAAAACACCTATGCGATGAATACTGTTAGGTGTTTTCTAGGTTGTTTTTAAGAAAACACCTATGCTGTTTTTATACCGTCGCCTATACTATTTGAATAATATCGGGAGTTTTTGTAGGTGGTTTTTGAAAAAACACATATGCGAATTGAACGGATGTTGGGTGTTTTGTAGGTGGTTTTCTAAGAAAACACCTGTGCTGTTTTTATACCGACGGGGGTTTTTTTTTAAGAAAGGATCTGTACAATTTGAATACTGTTGGGTGCTTTTGTATGTGGTTGTTTAAAAAAAACATCCATACGGTTTTTATGCCCTCGGGTGTTTTTTTAGATAACACCTATGCGATTTGTACATTGTCGGGGGTTATAGTACATGGTCCTTGAGAAAAAATCTGTGCGTTTTTACACTCTTGGGTGTTATTGCAGATAATTTTTGAGAAAACACTTGTGCGATTTGAATACGGGCGGGTTGGGTGTTATTGTAGGTGGTTTTTGCGAAATCCCCCATGCGCTTCAGATGCTGTGATATTACAATATAATAACAAGCTATCGTTGAGAGTTTAATTATATTTCAATTGGAATATTAATCTTAAACGCAAATAGGATATTCCGGGAGGTTGACGGTTACATGAATTCGTTAATAAGATCCTGTAATGGTGGGTCATGCTATCGGAGTATCCCGGCCTTTCTTTAAATCCGATAATGACGGCATTGACGTCATACTGTGATAATAAGGTAACGATCGCCAGAAAATTAACATACAATATTGATCGTGTTTATCTTGATGACGTTGTCCCATCCGCATCGTCTCCACATCCCTCCATTAATAAATTGATTTTTTTGCACATTCGGTGTTTCTCCTTTTTCCTTGGCAGGTGCCATCTCAGCGTGCAATTGATTACATGAGTCTGTAACGATAAAAATAGCATAAATTGTAAACATATTAAATGACATTATACTAATAACAATGTCATCTTCATAGCAAATTATAATCAAGACATTTTGACTCACCTGGGAACATGATTTTCTCGCTTCAAGATGGTCTAGGTGTCAAAATAATGGCAATTAATCCGTTTCCCAGCCATTCGGTAATCTCGAAATGTAGAAACGTTTGCTGGGAAGTATTGCTCCTGCTGTCTTCATCGCAATCGCTGGTACTATCGGTACTTTATTGTTCGCCAGACCAATAAATATCATTTCTGACGTCGTTTCGACAACTTGAATGTGTTTCGTATAAAACGCATCTTTGATACGGCGGAGTTTTTCGACGAAGAAGCCGTATATGAAATCGTTGTTATCAATGAAAGAGATGATTTTCACGATCTCTCCATAACCCTCGACAGTTTCGCAAAATTACAATGTAATTATTGCAATTTTGCGTTTAGTTGTTGTTTTTCTTGTCCCGATATGTGTAATTCATGTTACAGTTTACAATTGCACTGCCATAAAATGATACGATATCTGATGGATTACAGTTGGCGTTGCGTAGTGCTAGAAGTTGCTCATTATTAAGCGCGCAGCTTGTTATTTTTTTTAGTGCCTTGAAATTTGCAACACGGATTTTTACATCCCGGTTGGCCTTCGCCCTGGCCCCTCTGTTTCCGTTGCCGCGAGAGCCATTGGGCGCCAGTCAATTTTTAATTCAACGGCGGAATTGACAAACCGCGAAACGTAACCGTAATCATATTACGAAATTCAATAAACAACGAAATTGCGGCCTCGGAATCAGAGAGGCTGGTGTACGGTATACCCGATTCGCTCAGGGTGTCGGTCGTGGAGAGAGGGTGTGGACGGCGTTCCTAGCCCTCGAGGGGGTCGTAGAAAAATCACAACTCCCAAACAAAATGTAATCGCGGCACATGGTTCAGCCTTTATTTCTCCATTTTTTTCATTAACTAGGATACAGACAGTAAGAGAGCCAAACACCGGCGCTCGATAGCTCACGATGGCGACCGAGCCTCGGATGTATCGGTAACGACCGAGCTCGCGGAAATCGATGATGACAGAACTCGGGGAAATCGATAACGACCGAACTCGGGAATTCGATAGCGGCCGAGCTCGGGAATTCGATAGCGGCAGAACTCGGGAAATCGATAGCGGCAGAACTCGGGAAATCGATAGCGGCAGAACTCGGGAAATCGATAGCGGCAGAACTCGGGAAACCGGTAGCGGCAGACGCTAAGGTAGCTGGAAGATAGGCCATAACCGTAGCATGGGCTTGGTAACACTAGGCATATTAGCCGCAGATAGCCCAAGGGTGGGGAGGTCGTTAGCGAGAGAGCGAGAGATAGTTGCCCGTTCGGGCCGGAGGCCGGTCGGGATCTGACGAACTCTGGCGAGCTCGCGAGATCGCGACTTAACGTTACCCCCACCATGCGCGGGTCGCACTTGGGGGCGACGCGACATGGCGGCTACCTAGCGATACCTTGAATCAAGGATGAAATGAACTGACGTGCCCGGGATGAATTTTCTTTTAATATTCCTTTAGTCCCGATGATAGGTTTGCGAACTTTAACGTCTGCGGTAGTTGTCTCGGGAATGCACTCTCTAGAGATTATAGGGTCGAAAAGAACGGAAGTAAGGTTGGACAAAACGAACAGAACGGGAAGATAGCTTGCGATCTGGCCATCCGTGGAGTTGGGTGATCGCTGACTCAACCTCCGACGGCCTTCCAACGGAAACGTAAACGGGACCAGTTCGCCCTATAGTCTCGACCAATCGAGCGTCGAGGATTCCACTCGAACTTAGGTGCTAGCCCAGAGACTCACCGTAATGCTTCCGACAGGTATACCGGGTGGCGCGTTATCTCGGCCCTGAACCACGGTATCTGCCACCCTCATCGCAACATAAAGCACTAATTCGAGCAAAAAAAAGGAATATAACGTAACGGTAACCACAACGATAACTAATTCAGGAAGACCATGTCATCCTATCGGTAAAATTGATCCGAGAACTCCAAAGGTAAATAATTTTATGCTGATAGCCGCGTCATCGAGAGTCCTTGTGAATTTGATAGTCTAAAAAATGGTCGGAACGACCCTGGGACGGGATACTCAAAAAAATCACGTCACAAATTTAGAGGCTTGGAATTTCGGCGCGGCGTCGATCGGATAATCTTGTTTTTTTAGACCCTTGGTAAGAATAGAATTCATCGTTCGCTTCGTTTCATTGGATACTTCAGAATTGCCGAATGCGCTTTCAACAAATCGCGTAATCAAAAATCGCGTTACTATTTGCAAAGCCCTCGAATTCGGACTCGTAACTTTTTCTATTATTTTCCTGTTCCACGATTCATAAGGGAACGCACTGTACGTCCAGAATGCTCCCCAATTTTCTACCGAATCGGTCAAGTGATTCAGTAGATGGATATTAAATCTCATGTTTCGTATGCCAAATCTTCTTTGGAACTTGACAGTATACGGACAGAGCAGCTTTCGTGCCAATTGCAACTCAGTGGTAGCTATGCTATCCTTGTTCAGAATATATACAGCGTTAGACAGTAATGCCAAGAGTTTGTGATCGTCGATATGAATTATACCATCCAAACACGGTAAAGCGTAAAATTGAATCCAATTTCTCCACTCGGATGCTTTCCATTGTTTCATATCTTGAATAGGCCGCGGTGTTCTCGAAATTCGACTAGGTGGTCGGATCGTCATTAGTCGAGAATTTATCTCATGAATGTTTTTCGGTTGGCCAGCATACCAAGGAGCCTTCAATTTTTTGTTAAGGAACAATGTTGTGTGGAATTTTACGACACCCAGGTAAACATTGTGCATGCTCTCAACAACCATCCCGTAATCCAAGTTGAATCCTTCCAGAAGCGAAATTACGGAAAATCCTATTATACCGTTTATTCTTTTCGCGGTGTCGTGGGTTCGCTTGTAATTGTATGCTTGTTCCATATTTTCGCGTATCTCACTGTCCGTTCGATTGCTAGCTGGATTTTTTTCCACGGGATATACTAGTAGTAGTGTACAGGGCTGGGGAGACAGGGGACATCTGTTGTTCCCCCTCCGCCACCCCTGTCTGGCGCCATCCCCCCACCACCGTCTGGACCGGAATGCTGTAGCGAGCCCAATCCTCGCACGAGGATGTGTGTGTGGTGGAGGAGATAGTTTCTCGCGAGAGGGGCACTAATTAAAAATGCCTTGGTCTATGATTAGTCCCCTTATTTTCCCTGGGCTCGGATTGGTCCAAGCAATTTCCCTGAGCTCCGACTGGCTGACCGATTTCAGAGCCCCTTCTCTTCAGTAACAATAGTAATTGTTAAGAATATTATTATTTATATTTTTCAGAAGCCTGTAAAATCAGGTGGTTTTCCCTTGAATACTATAAAACGAGGATTTTCGCGATGATTGATTTTTGTTGGTATTTTATGGTGAATGAGAAACGCAATTATCGGTTATATCAGTTTATTAGTTACTTATGCGTTATGTACCTTCCCAAACGCCCATAATTTAGGATTACAATACATCGTACAAAGAAGACAAAATATGGATACATATATATTGTAACGACCGAGCCAATGAATAACGCGCGTATTTAGTTTGGGGGCGGATATTATTAGTACAATCGCTTCTAAATATCCCGAGCACGAGCTGTCACACGTCTGTTCGTTCAGACGTGTCAGTCCAGACTGTTTTACATGACGATCGATCTTGTATCGATCGTCCGTTCGTCTGTCTATTGTCAATCCTAACTGATATCGTGTGTCTCAACGAATAGTCAGCTACATATTCGTTACAATATTTATAATGCCGAGAGACTGACGAAGAAATGCCGATTAGTATCAAGAGACGCGGTAGCGTCTCAACGCCAAGTACTTAAAAAAAAAAATTTTAAGCGAGCGAAGGACGCTACCAAGTAGTTATACTCCAAAATGCCGGAAGTATATTTTTGCACTACGTTACCTCTTAAATAAATCATCGGATCGAAATGATATAAAAATGTTACTATAGAATGTCTATCCAAGCTTTCCAGTTCGCTTAATTCCGAACACATTTGTTCGGTGGATTCTTGTGTACGATGATCGCGATCAGCAATCGATCCAAAATTTTTCGATCGTGCGTGAGTTAACGCGATAATTTTCGGTCGGCTCGATCTCGGCAACGAAGCATCAGATCGAATTTTCAAGGACACTTTTATCATATAATTCGGACCCAATCTTTCCAATGGGCCTAATTACGATCATAATCGTCCAGCGGTTCCCAAGTTATGATGAAGTGAACGTTAAATACGGGTGTGAGGAGATTGATTGTGCGTGAGTTAACGCGATAATTTTCGGTCGGCTCGATCTCGGCAACGAAGCATCAGATCGAATTTTCAAGGACACTTTTATGATATAATTCGGACCCAATCTTTCCAATGGGCCTAATTACGATCATAATCGTCCAGCGGTTCCCAAGTTATGATGAAGTGAACGTTAAATACGGGTGTGAGGAGATTGATTGTGCGTGAGTTTACGCGATAATTTTCGGACGGCTCGATCTCGGCAACGAAGCATAGCATCGAAAATTCAAGGACACTTTTACCATATAATTCGGCCCAAGCTTTCCAATGGGCCTAATTACGAGAATAATCGTCCAGCGGTTCGCGAGATATGATGAGGCGAACCTGAAATACGGGTGTGAGGTGATACAGTTAGCGACAACAAAACTCTGTCCGTCACCGTGATAGTTTAGCATTATATTGCTTGTCGCATTTTTACCAAAGCCCGTACCATGAGCGAGGCGCGTTACATTGATCCCTTTTTGTGATTCTTTGCGTGTCACGGTGTATATAAATTTAAAAAATTGGGTCGCCGGGTAATTTGTTCAGCAATTAATTTTTTGATTGATTTGTTAATAACACGTTGAACTGATTATTATGCAAAATCAGTATTTTCAGTATCTTTAACAGTTGGAAATTGAAATTTTGATATCGCTCGTATTTACAGGATTTCAAAAATAGGTGAAATCAAACACAAAATACTTTTTTCTCAAAGAAGTAAAAATGGTACGCCAAGTACTTAAAACGTTCAGAAAATATGTTTATGAAAAAAAACCTCTTAAAAATTAAAAAATCTACCAAAAAAGATGTTTATCCGAACAATAACAAAAATATATGTGTATCAAAATGTAAAAAAAAATCGAAAAAAATCAAATCAAACCAGCTAAGTAGTACTACAAAAATCTAAAAAAAAAAAATACAAGGTGTAAAAAATCTTAAACAAAAAAAACTTGGCGTGCCAGTTTTTTTTTTCCAATCGCTGTCGTACGTAGTTCATTCAAAAATTATTTTTAAAAAACTGGCACGCCAAGTTTTTTTTGTTTAAGATTTTTTACATCTTGTATTTTTTTTTTAGATTTTTGTAATACTACTTGGCTGGTTTGATTTGATTTTTTCGATTTTTTTTTACATTTTGATACACATATATTTTTTTTATCGTTCGGATAAACATCTGTTTTGGTAGATTTTTTAATTTTTAAGAGGTTTTTTTACTGAATACGTTTACATCTAGCTATAATAATGAGCAAGGGCTCAATTGCTTAGAATACTAACGAATGGGCGAAAAATGTTTACGGAAATGTGAATACGATTAATCTTAAAGGTATACAAATGATAATAATAATACTGATATATAATTACATGCACAGGGCAACACCGCTATTAAAGCGCTCGTTTCTTTTTAGCAGCAAGTGCTTTTCGCAATTGGTTTGCGATGTACGCACCACACAGTACAGATAGCTCCAAGAAAACTATGTCGAATGTGAGTTCGACAAATGCTGGATCCAAGCGAAGTTGAACGGCTTCTTTCAAAGACTTGAAATTATTTTTCATCAATTCTTTGACACGTAGCTCATCGATTTTTTCGGGTTCCTCCTCGGACGGGATATGTAGCAGTAATTCAGCGCACAGCACCTTCACACACTTCTCCACATGTGTGACATTGCGCTTTAGGCGTCTGAACCGCTCATCGAAGCACACCAGTACGTTGAGTAGACCATCGAACGATCATTTCTGCATCACAACAGCCGGTGAATAATTTTTCCGTTTCTTCGTTGGTGGCACAGGATCCTGCTGCGACTCCTCGTCCTGGGCCATGGTATTTTCTTCGACAGGGCGGTCAAACACGACAGATTTGGCACCGTAACTCGAGGTGTAGATTATCTCACAATCGCCGATGCGTATGGGTGACGGTGTGCGCCAGCTCGAACCACAGGCGATATTCTGGCTACCCGCGAGTTACTTCGAAATAGCTGGTAGTTTTGTTTGCAGTAAATGCCAATCCTCCGATTCAAAGACAATACCGCCAGCCGTGGTATCGTTCTGAAGTTTTACGATCGGCTGTATTTGACCGTCGGCACGGGGCTGTAGGCCGATGTTAACTTTTTTCGTCTCCGACGGGTTGAATGTATACGTTGTACCGAGAACTAGCGGTGCTTCAAGGCGCTTCTTTTCGTCGTCCGACAGTATACGATACATGGTTTCTTGTCACAGATCGTTGTCTCGCAGATCGTTGACACCGATAGCCTGACTCATCTTAAACAATGGTTTGACTTTACAATGCAATCAGGGGAAAAGAAACTCGAGAGCTTATACTCAAATCTATCTGTACTGGATCCACGGGCCCGACTGCCGAATTTTCATAGTATCTTACGTTTATATGCGTTTCTGGGAGACCGTAGCGCTAGTATCGTCACTAATATGACATGTGTAAGAGGGGAGAGCCGGTTTGAGTTAGTAAACAGGTGCACGCTGCTACGGCCATATCGACAGGCTGTCCATGGATCAACCGATCGAATGTTCACATGCTTAAATGAATAGTAACATCTGTTAATATTCACAGCGAAGAAAAGATACCGATCTTCTTTTGCTATGGGCCGTTGTACGAGTGGTACAATACGACGGCTGCTGCATTGATTAAAGATAAATTTGCGCCGGTCACCCCTGTAGAAACTGTCAGTCGTAAAAATCAAAATAGATGGCTGTCGGAACAAAGAACACTTGTTTACCTTGATGTGGTCAGTTGAAGGGTTACCAGTGACCTGCTGTCGTGGTCGCAGCATCGGCTTCGGAACAAACGTCTATAGAAATCGGCATAGATGTGCAGGTAATGTGCCGTCACTCGGCCGTGTATCTCGTGTTTCATCGGAAGGTAGCGGATGCTGCTTACAATGCGCGTGTAACCTCCATACACCCTTCGCAAGAAGTCGGATATAAATGTGAGAGATATACAGTAGACGACCGCGTTTCTCCGTTCCTCGGGAGCCAATCCAATTAGGCACGACCGCGTATTTCCGATACCCCACTACCTGCCCAAGTACCTGCCCACCGTCCCTTTCCAGGCGCAACTTTCCCTTTCCGAGCAACGTTACGCGTCGCGCGTGGAGATACGTATAGCCGCAAAAATGACCGTAATATAAGCGTGCAGAAATATACTCCATGTATTTCGCAGCTCAAGCCATAGTTCGAAACTGAATTCTTAATTTGAATATGAAATGCATTCTGTGGTTTAAGGGAGACGCGCAAAAATCCCGTTTTATAAATTACGCATTTTATATTTATTTGATTACTTGCTTTGCTAAAGTAAACAAATGCTATTTTTTATGTGAGCAATTTATTTGCGTGAAACTCAATTGCCGCTTTCAGACAACAAAATAATATTTGGTTTTACTCTAATCAAAAATGTCAATTTTCAGTCTTGTGGTTTTTCTCATATTACGCCGCAATCATGAATCACCGAGTCAGGTGTTATCCTGGTATTAGGTATCCAAAGTAATATAAACGGTATCCTCGATTTTTTGCCTATGTCGCGATACCACTGTAAGCTGTAATAAAGTGATTGGCAACAAATCGGATGCACCGGTGCTCGCGCGAGCTACGGAGCATGCTATATTTTATTGCCTAGTAGATGGATATCGGTTGCCTATTAAGTGTAGCATTGTTTACGATTATTTAGATCGTTTAAAACATTCAGCTTCTGAACTGAAAGAAATATCTAAATGTTGCCTCGATTATATTCAATGAATAATAAAATTTATATTTTTGTTTAATACAAAACCTTTGCCAGTATTTGAACCCATTGACCTGTAATCACTTAATTGCAGCGAGCGTTGAAACCCGTCGTGGGTTTTCGTGGAAGCGATGAGAAAGATTACTTTTATTAACGAATACAATGTTTTTATATCTCGGTTCTGACAATGAAGATTATTACTTTTGACTACCAGAAGCAGAATGAAACCGTATAAAAACTATATTAAAAATATAGCCACAGCAATATTTGTTTCATGCAGGCTTGAGACGGCGGGTTTAAATTTGGTATACCAATAGAGTGATCACATTGCTTCGTTCGGTACTATTTTCGTGAAGATTGAGGCTCAATTGGAAATTTTACGCGACTTTGAATTTTTTGAAAATTCCCTGTGGTAGCTCTAACTTGCATAAAGTTTGAGCTGTCATCCATAAACTGCACACAAATATACAATTTTGATCGAACACTTTTGGTATTAAATTTGGTAAAAATCTATCGAAGTGGTCAGACTTTATGGGATTTTGAGTTTTTTGTTTTTTGAAAAGTTACTAAGAACGGTCTAATTCGAGTACACATGGAGATATCGTGCTGAAATTTGACACGGGAATGGACTAACACTGTACAATGTTTCATATTAAATTTGGCAAAAATGGATCGAAACGTTTATAAGATTTTTACATTTTTTAATTCTTCGGAAAATATTAATTCCAGCAGTAAAATAAGTTCGAAATTTGTAATCAGCGGAGAAAAACACATTAGACATGACCACAAAACGGCAAATATTAGATTAATGGAAAACATCTTTTTCTAAGACCCTGTATTCGAAGTAGATACACAGCTCTGACAAAGTGAAGCGCGTTGGTGTATTTTTTCGCACAGAACCTGAATCGGCCAGTCGTTTTGCATAAAAGTCAAACACGACGTTGACGTTGAAAAAGTTGAAAATTGAATATTTCATACGGCTTTCTCATAATATTCCTTTATTCGCAAAGCTTCCTCTACGAGAAAGCCTATAATACAGAAAGTGCTTTCTCATAAAAGAACCTTCACGAATAAAGAAACATTATTACAAAGACGTATGAATTTTAATTTGCAAGATTAAATTGTTAATGTCCTCTCCCATATACAAATTAATGGATCACTACACTCTTCTACACGCGCAATATTATATATAATATTGCGCGAATATATATTTTTTTATAATAATTTTAAATTCCAATAATTAAATGTCTATATAAAGGATTTCTTATTGTGGGAAAAAATATATTGACTTGTTGAAAAAAAAATTATTTTGTTCATTATCGTGTATTAAATTTCAATTAGTAATAAATTTTTATTTTACTTATCGTGTATTAAGAAAAAGGCTGCACATAAAAAAATCGCAACAGGTTTTTACTATTCCACGAGATTGTTAATTTTTCGAAGAATTTTTACGGTTCACAATTTTAACTCGGTTAAATTCAATATTATTTTTGAAAGAAATACGAGCTAAATTTGCGCGTTGCTTGCATATTAATTTTTTTCCCTAGGAAAAATAATCTATATATAAGAGGAAAAGTTTTGTCAATAATAAATATTGGCGCATCTTGAGGCTGTCGGACGAGATAGCTTTTCCTTTATGGTAAAATGACGAAATATGTCCGATGCTCGAATACGAGAAAATGTAGAGGTGGAAGAGTTCATCGATCTTTGTCTCACATCAAGCTTGCCGCCGCGTTCCTTCTTTGTCGTCGTTATAGCATCGACGATTTCATTCGCAGGTAGCAAAAGGGAAGGAGTCGTTCGTTTCCCCACCGCGCAGGTAACGGACCGTGAGAAGGGGCCGAAACGGACAAACGCGGTCGTCATTTTCGGAAATACGCGGTCGTTCGGAATTATGCGGTTGGGAGAAACGCGGTCGTCTACTGTACATCTGTTTCATAAGCCTTTGGATTATGAAGACTTGCACGAGCCGTTTTCAACTCTTTGGGTATATTCGTGAAAAGGTTCGACCGCCCGTTGCTAGGGTCATAAAAATAGCGAGAAAGTATCGAGTGTAGCTCTGAGCGTCCTGCGCCGAGCTCGCGCCGAAAGAGGTAGTATTGTTTTACGCTTACAACGGGGGGCGCGACCGTACTTTTTTCACAAGGGTTACCTACGAGACAATAGAACCATCTACACGACGGTCATCTTGATATTTGCAGCCAATTCGTTACGGTATCTTCAAGATGAAAAAACACCGAGAAAGTGAAAACAATGTCCATCAAAATTCGGCGTTAATAGTTACCGAAGTTATCGTCGAGCCGATTACACTTCGTGTAATCGGCTCTGTCTTGAAACTGTTAAACGCTACTTGTGGACCAGTTTTTCTGGTTACGGATTTTTAAGTGTTTTGTGGTATTGTACAAGTGTGAAGTTTACACTGTGCAAAGTTCAAAGTTTTCGCAGCTTTTAAATACTGTGTGTTTGTGTGTGCACCTGTGAGTTTCGTGGTTTCGAGGTTTACTGTATAAACAAAATAAAGTGAGAATGCAGTGTTATCGTGCACGTGCTCTCGTTAACGCTATCCGCAAGACGGTAGCTTTAACGCGGATTAGGAGCGCAGTGGTTGCTCGTCGGTGTACGCTGCGTTGGGATTCGCGCTTGAGATCGTTGAATCTCCAGCAGGCCCAACGCGAACTCCGCTCGATTCTCAGGCAATTGCCGATAAAGGTCATCGGACGTGCGTATGAGCACAGTGCGTTCGATGACTCGAACTATGCAATGTTAATTGCTGTCGAGGTCGTTCGCGAAAGAGGTGGCGCGCATCTTCACGTCGTGCGCGATCTGATGGCGCGGTACGGGAACGCCCAACGGGGTGTAGAGATGGAGGGCATGGACACCGAGAGTGAGGCCGACGATGACGACGACGATAATGCCGCCGCCGCCTTGGACAACAACCGTGCGGATGACTACGACAACGACGACGATTCCGACAACAACGGCGGAGAGAACTTGGAAAGTCCCGAGTTGCCAGCTCCCGAAAATGATGACGAGTTGGAGAGTCCGGAATCGCCAGATCCGGTCAACGACGCCGATTATTGGAGCGGGACGGATAGCGATTCCGGTCTCGAGACGGGAGGCGATGACGCCCATGGGGATGAACGGTACCACGTCATCCACATGGAGGCTCCAGCGTCGCCCGATCCGCAGCCGTCTGACAACCGCGACGAGGAAGCGATGGAAATCGAAGGGCCTCGAGTGATCCGCGAGGACTGTCCAGCATCGCCCGATCCGCAGCCACCCGTTGTCAATGATCACGGTGACGATTGTGTTACGTACTCCGTAACCACGCTGTGTATTTTTCCGAACGAAAACACTTTAGGCTCTCCCGAGCAGCATCCCCACGCACCCGGATAGTGCGTCTTAAATGAATACCATAGGCTCTCTTAAGCAGCGTCCTCACGCATCTGTACATCTATGAACGAACCTCGTAGGCTCTCCCGAGCAGCATCCCCGCGTCCCGCGCGGCGGACGATAGCCCCAAACTTGGGAACACATTTGCTCTAGCCACGCGTCTAGCCACTTAGCGGGCCCTCATAACTAATCACCTACGCGCGACACTTGCCACCGCCGCACGCTTTTAACTTGCTGCAGCACTCCGGGCAGTGGCCCTAGTAGGCCAAACATTAATTATTTTATCAACAGAGACTAGATGCACCACGCACGCTCTTTGACAAGATATTAATTTTTCGATCATAAGTTGTCGCCCACGCGTGACATTAAGCGGTATGTTCTAAATTCATTGCCTTAAAAGGGTAACGCTACCGAGAACATCTCATAATAATTCTTTGACACCAAAGATACCGCCTGAGTGCATCTCTGCGTACTTCCTTATTTTTCTTCCCCGAATAATATTTCGGTGGCCATAATTAATACACTTGTCGCCTCTGTACTAAACCAAAACTCTAGGCCCGCCGCGATAAAAAGGCACTGTTACCGAGAATCTCCTACTATTTCCTTCAGAATAAATGCACCGCCTTGTCACACCGAAAGTTTATTAACAAACCACATTAACCCTACCATGGTACACGACTAACCATAGGAAGTATAGGGAACAAACTAGTATATAAGCTGAGCCTTTTTCGGCTAAGAATCAGTTATTCCACCAGCCTCATAAGCTGCAACACTTCGTTACACTCTACGGGGCGAGCAAAGCTCTGTTCGACGGAAGTTCCGATAGCCCTGCGTGGCTAAGTTTCGGCGCTCCTGCGGAGTACGAACCAATCATAAGTATCGAAATACCTGTATCGACGCTCAACAACGTTTAATCAAGATATATATTGTGAGTACTTAAACGGTTCTAAACTCTTCGTATATCTCTGCATGCTCTTCACCACGTGCTACAAGACTCTCAGTCTCAGGCACCCTGTCAACGCATCATAAATCTTAGGCAGTAGAAGGCGAGGTCTCCGTCCCCGATGTAAAGGGCCAACGCCTTGACTCGAAAGAGAGACCGCCGTTACGTTCACTCAGCACGAACTCTACGTGAGCTCGTCCGGACGTAACAATTGTGACGACGGCGACGACGGCGACGACGACGATAGTGACGACGGCGACGACGACGATAGCGACGACGATGGCCCGGATGGTGTTATCCATATGGGCTGCCCGGCATCGCCGGACCCTGAGGGAGAGGACGACGATTCCGACGCTGAGACGGTGTTCAACGAAGAAGTTGCCCGGATGCAACACTTCCCGACACCCGAATTGGGTAAGTTTTTATTTTCCATATATTTTATTTTATCGTCCTCTCTCTCTCTCTATATATATATTGTAACGACCGAGCCAATGAATAACGCGCGTATTTAGTTTGGGGGCGGATATTATTGATATAATCGTAACTAAATATCCCGAACACGAGCTGACACACGTCTGTTCGTTCAGACGTGTCAGTCCAGACTGTTTTACATGACGATCGATCTTGTATCGATCGTCCGTTCGTCCGTCTATTGTCAATCCTAACTAATATCGTGTGTCTCAACGAATAGTCAGCTACATATTCGTTACACTACTCCCCTCCTCATGAGTTGCCGCCCCGGCAACTCCTAGTCCACCCTAAGATGTGCCACGGGTCCATCATTCTAAAATCCGTCCAATATTCGTTAATCTACACTGTTCCGACATTTGTCCATGTCCACAAGGAAAACCATGGCCGAAAACCTTGGGAAGAACAGTGTTCACAATGCTAAATAACCACATTTTTCCTAGATTCATTGTTCAAATCCGAGCTAAATAATGTCATTTTGTCTTATATCGGTTTGTGTCTAGTCCATTTCTAATCATCGCTTAAATACTTAATTCAATACATCATTAATTTCTTTCTTTTTATTAAATCTTCTCCAATTTTATCTTTTGGTTATTCGGAAGGATTCGAATAGGAAGGATTCTGATCATGTCACAGCATCTTCAAATTTGACCTGTGACACACAAATTAATCGCGTAGCATTCTGCAAATACTAGTTGCACATGGGACAAAATTATTTTAATGATTATTCTCTCTTTCTCTCTCACTCTCATTATCGACTTTGAAATTCAATCAATGTACCACTGATTCTACAATAACACGACACATCATCATAAATATTCATCTGGAAAGATTTTTCTACATTAAATCATCGGTCACTGTTCGAAACCTCTTATCGGCCAACAGTGCCCCGATCTGTAACTCTGTCACTCAGGCCCAGCAGTTACCCCCTAAAAAGAATTGTTCGGAAACTTACTAGGACGCTTTCCACTCAACGGGAGTCCAAAAAGCCGTCCAAAAGCTCCAGCCAAGCAATTCTCAACACTTTCCAGACTTTATCAATGCTAATATACTCATAGAAATAATTCTATCTATCCGAACACGACTCGACAACTCGACTACCCTAGTCGATGACACGAGAGAGAAGAATCACTCATTTTCCGTATACAATCGTAAGTATCTCGATAAAACAAAAATACGTAATTTCTATTTGCCCGTGTCAATCCTTCGTAGTTCTATCCAACCGCCTTCCACCGATTCGGAGTTATTTTCAATCGTTATTACGGAGTGTCATCGAGATCACAATTTTTTCTTTTTCTTTCTTCCAATTTTTTTTTTTCAGAAGCCGTCGAGACTTCAATTTTGAGTTCTATTCGTCCCCATGAGTCATGGAGTGTCACAATTTTTCCTTTTTCCTTCTTCCAATTTGTCCAGAAGCCATCGAGACTTCAATTTTGAGTTCTATCCGATAAATATCTTCCGTGGGATCATCATCCCACTTCTGACACCAAATGTAACGACCGAGCCAATGAATAACGCGCGTATTTAGTTTGGGGGCGGATATTATTGATATAATCGTAACTAAATATCCCGAACACGAGCTGACACACGTCTATTCGTTCAGACGTGTCAGTCCAGACTGTTTTACATGACGATCGATCTTGTATCGATCGTCCGTTCGTCCGTCTATTGTCAATCCTAACTAATATCGTGTGTCTCAACGAATAGTCAGCTACATATTCGTTACAATATATATATATATATATACGGGAGCAGCTACTAATTACGCACTCTATATTTCGGGTAAGCCCGCTCGAGACTCGCGAATGCGTTCGATGATCAGGTCCTCATCCTCATCATAATCGTCGGACCCTTGGCCGATTTCTACATTTGAGTCGTACCACACGGCCTACTCCAAATGGTACGGCAGGTTGTGGTACGAGGTCAACGGAGCCCACCTCGACATCGTCATCCTCTTCCTCGTCAGAATCCGCATGGCCATTTTCACCGGCCATGACTGGATTAACGCTAGGCTGCTCGAAAGGGGCGAGGACGTTATAACCGAACGACGGTGGTATAGCCCCGCTGAAGTAACCCTGACCATGGATGTACAGGAGTCTGCCATCATGGTCATCTACCTACTGCCATGCACCTGAGGTTTATCAAAATAAAATGTTAAACTACTCGAAGGGTGCGAAGGTTCGACGCAGCGCGTATATATATATATTGTAACGGAACGCCCAGCCAGAGTTCGTCACAAACGGGAGAGGAGGCACTAATCTCACACCGGTGGGACGGCGTACTTCGACGACCACGGGCGGAACACCCACCTCCCCGGCCGTGGTGTGGACTATCTGTCAACGCCCGCCTTCCCATCTTCAAATATCTGAGTATCTCGCGGCAGATAAAAGAGAGCCCCCGCCGTGACTCGGGCAAGGTCCCACTCAATTCCCTTTGGCTATTCCACCAGTGCTGAAATATGTAATTCCGGGAGAAATCTTCCTCTCTTGCGAGAGCAAGAACGACACAACTAATAAAAGCGCGTCCGGAGCAATCCTCGACATCTTTTACACGCGTAGTCTACTCCAGTTAGCACCTACGTACGATCCGGGCTCCGCTCGTCACTATTATTAAGGAATAAGTCCTTAGCTCGCGTTGTGGTCAGTTAGGGCGCTCATTTGGCAAGATTCCCCACACAACTGAGTGTGGATGCTTTTTTGTCAATTGAGACTTGCAATCAATCGTTCGAGACACTCGGGAATTTATCTAAGGCGGAACGTTGCGGGGATATAAATTAAGTGTAACGTGCGAGTCCAAGGACATCTTCTGCTCGCGAACGTGAATACGATTTCACCCAAAGCACTCATCGTTTTCCGGTTCGAGTCACCCGTTACCTTATAAATTGCGTTACGAGGATAACAATTCAACGCGTGAGCAACTTCGTCGCGGAGGCTCACTAAAACCGCGTGCGGTACGCGGCATTAAGTTCTCACGGTTCCTTGCTCCCGTATTCTGGAACTCGATAGACGGGGATTAATTTTCGAGGAAGCGTTCACTAACCTATCGCTCACCTATAAATCGTTTTTTTTTTCAAATTGAGTGTTAAGCTCCTTAGGGCAGCGCCATGTGAGCCCTAAGAACCTCTTCTTTTCTTTTCTTTTCTTTTTGCCATCATTCTTAGGCATCGATCCTCCGTGAACGCGTGAAGACGATCGGACGAGACGACTCGTTGGGCGTCGAAGATAGCCCGCGGCGAGCGAGAAGGCGCGGACGTAGGTCGATTTGGCTTCTGGGACGGCCAACAGCTACACCGACACGCCGCTGTAAATTCTTTTTACTGGAAATAGTTTTTCTAAACGTCAAGAAAACGAGGAGCCTTCCGCCCCTCGTCTCAACGCCTTAACTTCCCGGTCATTTGACCGGTGTGAGGTCCGGCAGCGCTAGAAACCGTTACTCCCTGTCTTATTTCCCATAGACCCTCCTACATAGCTTCCCGCACAGAACATCAACTTCTTCTTTCCTCTCTCGCTTCACGAGAAGTACTTGAATTGAACTGATCCTTGAGATTGCCGATGATGATGGGTCAAAACTCTCGTGCGGCGCGAAACGCCTGAGAGACAAAGATTTTACCTGAGGCAACCCTTAAATAAAAACCCAAACATTCTTCTCTGTCTCCGACTTTTCCTATCCCGTACTGAGTAGCCACCTTGCTCTCTCAGTTCCCGCCACCAGTACGTTCCAAGTCGAGTCCGAACCTCCCCATTTGATTCTCTTGGCTTCACCCAACGGCAGATTAAAGAAAAAAAAACGTTGTGAATTCGCTCTCACGGAGACATAAAATTCTCGTTCGTGGCACCTCGCTCAATATTAGCTAGGCTCGGAATTCACGATTCGTTTCAATATATTGTAACGTATATGTAGCTGACTATTCGTTGAGACACACGATATTAGTTTGGATTGACAATAGACGGACGAACGGACGATCGATACAAGGTCGATCGTCATGTAAAACAGTCTGGACTGACACGTCTGAACGAACACACGTGTGACAGCTCGTGCTCGGGATATTTAGAAGCGATTGTAATAATAATATCCGCCCCCAAACTAAATACGCGCGTTGTTCATTTGCTCGGTCGTTACAATATATTGTGACGGGGCTTTTCTGCTCCCGTCACAAAGAGAGCCAAATTTCAGGCTCTCACACGTATCGGCACGGCACACGGCATTCTTCCTACCGGGAAGAGTCCCTTCCAGGCAACCAGACAGGGTCAATCGCCAGCGAACCGTTCCCATGACTAATTTTGGTCTTATTTTTCTTTTTCGATTAATACTCTCGAGCATACGGCGGTCATAACCGCCGCAAGGACATCTCGACGCCTCCCAGCAACATACAGCAGGCTGGAGCCTAGCTACCGACCTCGCCACAGTCACACACGGCCAGCACCTCGACACGTCGCCAGCCGTTCAGCCGCGCCGCTACCGAGGTAGCGCGCGACATTACCGACCACGGGCACTCCATCCTCCGAAGCCGCCTGGACGCGACGAGCCACCAGCTACCGAGATCTACAGCGTCCGGCTCGTCGCTGAGCCATCACCTCGCTCATCTTACCGAAGTTCCCGTGTCTACGCGCAACGACGCCCGTGGATTCACCTCCCACCACGAGCGTACTCAACACCTCGCGTTCACGATACCACGAACGCGAGGAAATTCAAAGAACCGCGCGAGATCTCCGTGATTCGGGGAACTCGGACAAATAGAGTAGAGGGCGAAATGAAGACAGGCATAGAGTGGGGGGTAAAAGGACCCGCGATCGCGAGAGCGTTACTTCTGAGGGGACTCAATCGTAGGCTCCCGAGAAGGAAGGACGTCGCGACCGCTGCCGATCCGTGCTTAACGTCTCGCGAGAATACCGACATCTTGTCATACGCGAAGTGGGACTTCTGGCCGAGGACAACTCGAGAAGCTCCCGCAACTGCAACGAAACCGGTGAGATCGTCGTACGTGTTCGGTTTGAGGCTAGAAATAGAATAGAGCAAACTCGCGGACACGCGGAATTTGTTCTCGGGGAAAAATCAGAAAAGTTCATCTTTTTCATTTCATGTAGTTTCCGTTATATAATTTGCCTGGAAGGTTCTCATTTATTGGCTAATTTCATTCCATAGTTTGCGCCTCGTGCGAGTCCATAATTTAATTTCCGGTTATATCAATTTCCTCGTTACTAATTAATAATTCAACTTTTCCGATTTCTCATTATATATTTCCCTTTTCACCGATTTTGTAAGATTCCGCGTACTCCCGCTGCGATCGGGCTGAGTAAAGAAATATCTGTTGCGAAAGGTACCGTGGCTGCGATCCGCGTTAGTCGTTTGTACGCGAGCGTCGAGATTCTGAACATTGTCTGTCGCCGATTATCCGTTACCACATTTATTTCAACGAATCAAGTTACGAACTATTGTTATTATTTTGTTGTGGAGGTTTTGGTTTATTGAGCGAACGAGCGTGCACGCTAGTCGCTTCTCGACCACGCTCCCGATATACGTTCAATAAAATATATTTTGAGTTCCCGTATTTCGTCTCGATCTCTGCTTCCTCCTCGCGGAGGTGACCGAACCACCCCCTCTACCAATTTCCCAAGGCTGAGAGACGCCGGGTCGCTCTCGTCTCTCGTTCGGACCTTAAAATTAAAATTTTGTCGCGAGAGCTCTCGCTCTCGCGGCTGGCGCCCTTAAGGCCGAGTGAGACGATTTTTGTAGCCGTCTCGATTGGGATTTGATGGGAACGGGCAAAATACGGTTACAAATTTGTAACCGTATTTTGCCCGTTCCTATAAAATCCTGTTCCCATAAAATGCTGGCCGTGTGTGACTGTGGCGAGGTCGGTAGGTAGGCTCCAGCCTGCTGACGGTGGCTGGCCGTGTGTGACTGTGGCGAGATCGGTAGCAAGGCTCCAGCCTGCTGTATGTTGCTGGGAGGCGTCGAGATGTCCTTGCGGCGGTTATGACCGCCGTACGCTCGAGAGAATTAATCGAAAAAGAAAAATAAGACCAAAATTAGTCATGGGAACGGTTCGTTCGCGATTGACCCTGTCTGGTTGCCTGGAAGGGACTCTTCCCGGTAGGAAGAATGCCGTGTGCCGTGCCGATACGTGTGAGAGCCTGAAATTTGGCCCTCTTTGTGACGGGAGCAGAAAAGCCCCGTCACAATATATATATATATACTAGCGGTTATGTTGGCTCGCGCGCTTCGCGCGCTCGCAACCATTTCTGGACGTAAACCCTTTATTCTATTATTCTAAATACTTCAAAAAACGTGTGCATTTGGAAAAAAGGGTATAATAATAGGGTTATTACAATAACGTTATTATAATAACCCTATTATTATAAGGTTTATCATTTCCACACCTGTGACAGATGGTCGCTCGGTCAGGCACGCGTTGAATAAATGAATGAATGGAAATGATATGAAAAATACTGGTTTATTAGTCGGAGAGTTTCGTAGAGTATAATAAGAGGTATAATTCGGAGGTGTAAAGAGTGTACCGCACTGATCGTCGGTCGGAGCTGAACTGCCGTGAAACGGGCTTGAAGCTGAGGGCTTCGCGCTCGCTTGACAATGGAATAAAGAGTCACGGAGTGTTTAGTCTAATAGATAAGTGGCCGCTCGCGGCGGTCCGGATGCACGATAGCCTTAAGGGCTTCTTTGAAGAGCGTATCGAACGGAAACTCCGTATCGATACGCTCGAATAAATATTCGAAGTTAAAATAATGAAATGTTAGGCTGCGGCCGTTACACTCCCCCTCTGGGAGGAAACGATGCCCCGCATCGGATATTCCGGATTTTACATTTGACATGATTTGTTAAGTGTGACTCGATATAATTAAAAAGGTAATTTGGTTTTTTAAGATATTTTCATTTGTGTAAGTTGTGTAATGTTTTCTAAATGTGTGTTTTGATTGTTATTTGATTGATGATTGTTGATTGATGATTGTTGATTGTTGATTGTTGATTGTTGATTGTTGATTGTTGATTGTTGATTAAGTAAAACTCCTAGTTGTTGTCCATGTTGGTTTGGATGATTGAAATCCCTTGGTTTTTATGTTTGTTGCGGTATACTCCTGTTATTTTTAAAATAGCTGGTGGTTGTTGATATCTGTAACTAGATAAAACTTTTAGTTGTTCGTGTTAGTAGGAATGGTTTGGTTAAATTGGATGGGTTTAAATTTGGTGTTAAAATTGGTGAAGAAAAAATAAATAAAAATGTTGTCCTGCTTCGTTTGGTTGATATGGTTCCATTTTCCGTTTTATATATATATATTCCGTCTAATTTTGGCAGATTTTCCTGGTTGTCCATTGTTTATTGGTATAAACATTCTGTCTTCCTACTGTTCCTTCTTTTCCCTGGTATTTCAGTTATAAATTTGGAATTTTGATGGTATTGTGCCTGTAACATTCTAAGTTCTGATTAGTGGTGGTTAGTGGGTTAGGTATGTTATTTGGATTGGTTTTGTTGGTAGAAGATGGAAGTCGTTTCTGGAAATGGGTAAAATGATTAACACGAATATCTATAGTAAACAAAAAGCGTTGCATATGTATTGTCGTAGAGAAATTACAAAAATAAAAAAATTTTGAAAAAAGAAAGAAAAAGACTAAAATGATAAAAGAAACAATAAACTGAAATTTGTTTTTATAAGAAAAAATGAAATAAAATGTTATATGGGGTTCTTTTGTTTCCCGTTGTCCTCTACCGACGCTGCGCAACGCGTGTCGCGCTTATGCCTATGATTATTTTGATATATATATATGTGTGTATAGTTATTGTATATTATGTTATATATGTATGGTGCAAATGAGGTATATTGTTGTGTATGTGGATTAAAGTACTGTAGTCTGTCGCCGTAAGGGTGTTATACCGCAGAATCCCGGTTAGCTAATCCAGTTTCGCGTGTAACTGTCTTTAGGGATTTTCCAGTAAAGGGTTGGAACCCACGTGAATTATTAACTCAATTTATTTGGACAATATTTATTCTTGTCAATTTATTAACACCGTTCGATGATGTCCTATTTAACAAGGTTAAATAATAATTAACTAGCAAGGTTTATTTAACTAATTGCTTAGTTGAGTAACGGTTTTTGAAGAATTATTTAATTGTTTAGTTATTTAGTTATTTAATACTATTTAAACTTTACCGATCTTAGTACACTGTGCACCCTTGTCGTTCCCTTCACAAGCCCTTTGGGAACGATCTTACGTATTCAACCGTACAGGTCAGAATTGATTTCAGACTGCCGAGTACCTGCTCTCGATCCTCTTTATATTCCTCGAGAGCAGGTATGTCAGCTTAATATCTAGCGCGAGTTTAATATTTAACATAATCCTGTAAACAATATCTTTCCAAATCCTCGCTTTTTCGTGAGCGGGATTTGGAGCATGTTTTTCCCTTTCGTAATTCTCGCCTCGGTATTCTCGAGTCGATGCTCCAGTTACCGAGGCGCTCGCGGTTGCCTAACTGCTGCGTCAGCAGTATCGATGCTCGACGCTCGGCGTTCGACGCTCGATGTACGCCGGGTGCGTATCGCAACCGAATACCTCGCGACCGAAATAATCGGGGTCGAGGAATAATATGCGAATAATACCGTCGCTATACCCGGGGCACAACAAGGGTCTGATTCTATTTTTGTTTTGATGTTCCAGTTTTGGGGAGTTTTGTTCGTAGCTTAAAAAGGTCCCTTTTTTCCTTATTTAACTCTGCGAGAAAGATGTTTGTTTGCGCCAAGTTTTTAATTTCTGTTTTAGTAGGTTTTTCCGAATATCTTCTAGTGTGTAAGAGTGTTAGTTAGTTGTCTGTACGTGGTGGAGGCCATTTACCTTGTATCTATATTTAGTCTAGTCTTAACTTAAAGGTTGATGAATATTTTCTTATATATTATGATTTTTTTTTGCGTTGATGATAGAGATGTTTGTTTAAGTCAATGATGCATAATCGTTCGTTTTTGGTACATAATTTTTTACGATACAATGAAGTAGGGTGGTGACCTGAAGTTCGGCGGCACTGATGATTTTACAGTGCGGAAATCGGTAATATTTGTTTTTTCGGGAATTGATGGTGATCTAAAGTTCGGTTGCACTGGTGTTTGTGCAGGGTGTTTCTCGGCAGTTTGTTCAGCGTTGATTGGTGGTAACCTGATTTTGGAATGTACAGGTGATGGTCCATCCATTTTGGATTTCGTTACATATTCAACACAGCTGAAAGGTGACGATAAATTTTCGAGTTTTGAGGCGTTTGTGGAAATTGGTGGTGATCGGAAGTTCGGTGGTACTTTCCGTTTCACGCTTTTTCCGTCATTTTTGAGTCTTTTTGTTTTTCGTTTTGTACCTGTGGATGGTGATCTAAAAGTTGGTTGGACGGGTGGTTTACCCCTATTTTCGTCGCTGGACGATTCTCCGATGTTCGTCAGCAACGGTTTGAATCCTTTTTTGTTGGAATTTTCATTCTCGGATTCTGTCTCGTGTTCCGTCTCGTTTTCACTATTTCGTGCCTTAGGGTTGTCGTTTTTGTTCTGGGTTCCATTGTTTTTTCGCTTTTCTCGTGAATCGTCTCGTCGCGAGTTGTTTTGATTGTCGCGTGGATTATAACTGTCGCGCGAGTTATTTTGGTAATTATCGCGATCGTTGTTGCGATAGTTGTCGCGAGAGTTGTCGCGAGAGTTGTCGCGAGAGTTGTCGCGAGAGTTGTCGCGAGAGTTGTCGCGAGAGTTGTCGCGAGAGTTGTCGCGAGAGTTGTCGCGAGAGTTGTCGCGAGAGTTGTCACGAGAGTTGTCGCGAGAGTTGTTGCGGTAGTTGTCGCGAGAGTTGTCGCGATAGTTGTTTCGACGATTGTCGTTCGAGTTATTTCGATAATTACCGCGTGAGTTGTTTCGATAATTACCGCGTGAGTTGTTTCGATAATTACCACGTGAGTTGTTTTGATAATTACCACGCGAGTTGTTTTGGTAATTATCGCGCGAGTTGTCGCGATAATTATTGCGATAATTACCGCGTGAGTTGTTTTGGTAATTACGACTGTTGGCGCGTGTATTTGTGTTTTCGCGAAGACGCTGTACGGAATAGCACTCGGACGTCGAGTGTGTGGGATTTTCGCGATGAACTTCGCAAAATTTAAGTCCACTGTTGTTGGCAGTCTGAGTAAATCGAACCTTTGCTTTTTCTAGACTTTTATCTCGGGTTTCCGATTTGTCGAGTTTTGATGTTTGGTGCATTGCTTGTCTGCGAATGAGTTCATTTTCTATACTTAATGCCTCGTCAATGGCATCTTCGAGGGTTGCAAAATTTTTTGACATAATCATATTTCCTATTTGGTCAGCTAATCCGCGAATAAAAGTTCTTATAACTATTTGTCTTGCCTCATTTATTCGTCCGTTTAAATAGGCCTGTTGGGCTTCAGCGCGGTAGACTTCTTTTAACCTATTCTCGATTCGATTCGCGATTTTTCGCGTACGCGTTGCGTAGACGAGAACAGATTCGTTGTAATTTTGTGTGTTTGATTTTAATTCGGTTTCGAGGTCCGATAGCTCAACTGGTTTGTCGAAAGCGCTCTTGAGATCCCTCAAGAGTGAATCTAATGTGTCGTATGTTTTTGATTCGGTGATATCGGCTGCAACTCCCGACAGTTTAAGTTGTACTATCGTCAGGAATTTTTAGTTTTGCAGCATTATTGCATGCGCATATGTAATTGTTAAGTGGCATATTTCTGCCATCGAAGTTTGGTACGAGATTTTGAACGTCGCGAAGCTTCATTGTGTTGGGTACGGGGTGATTATTGTCTTCATTGACCATTCTTACCTTTGATCCCTCAATGCTGAGCGGAAAAAACTATTCGCACTACTTGTTCGTGTGCGCCGAGGCCGTTTCGGCGGACTTATTTTAATCGAGTAGAAGTGAGGAAAGAAGAAATGTCCTTCATTTGTTTTTTCCTTATTATTATTATTTATATATATTTAAAAATGACTGAATTATTATCAATAGTTGTTGTTTCTCTTTTTTCCCTTTTTTAAAAAATTAATAACAGCTAAATGTTATCAATGTTTTTTTTTTTTTTAAATCGCGAGAAAAACATGAAATGATATTTTCTATACTGGATTTTGTTGCTCTTTTTTTGTATACGTATTTTATTTTGTTTGAATTAATAGAAAAGAATGGACTGAAGAAGTTAATTGTTTATTTGTTTCTAGTTTTTTTTTGTTCGTTCGAGTTGTATTATTATTATATATTTTTTTTACAAAAAAGATGAATTTAATTAATTTATTATTATTTGCATGTAAAAATCTTGTTATATAACTGTAAAGGAGAGAAAACAAAGAAAATTTGAAAGTAAAAAAAAGAAAAAATTATTTATTTTATTTATATAAAAAGGAGTTATTTATTTTTGCATATGTATATTCGCTGCCGTCTGATATGAGGCGCGTTATTGTTTTTTATTTATTTATTATATTAATATATGTGTGTTTTTTTTTATAATTATTAAGGAGGGAATAGGAAAATTGTTATTATTTTTTTTTATGTCTGTACATCACATGCTCTCGACGGTCGTACGCCACTGACACGCGTCGCGTCAGCTGTCGGCGCTCGGTTCCCGCGGGATACTAATTCTCTTTCTTGAGAAGAAGTATTACGTATATATATTGTTTTCCTTTTTGAGAAAAAATAATTCTGCTACGCTTTTTTTTTTAAATTGAACAAAATATGTATATATATATAAGTTGGTACTCACATTACCACGATGATTGCAAATAATAGTTGCATGGATTTTCCTTTCCTTTTTCTTTATTATTATTTCCTGTTTCGTCCTTCCTTCCTTCTATTTAACAGTATTCTGACGTCCTTCCTTCCTTCCTTCTATTTTCTTTGGACACTTTTTTTTTTTTTTTGGTGGCGGATGGTGCGTCAGTGGTGGGCAGGGTCGCGTCGGTGCGGCGGATCACGGCCGTGGCGGATCGATGCCGCGGTCGATGACGGCTCGCTGGTGATAACGTCGGCCGCTGCGTTGCGCGAGAACTTTCGGCGGTCGGTAACCCCGATGCCGCCCGCTCGTTCGCTCCGCACGCTCCGTGCACTCTCACTTGATACTCACAAGCTCTTTGTTTTTTTTTTTGTTTGTTAACTGTGTCTCCTCTTTTTTTTGCACTGTTTTTTTTATTATTATTATTAAGTTTTTATTTAATAAATGTCTTTTAAATGTATATATTTAATGTCTAGGTTATTTATAAAGTGTCTTGACACTGTATTTTTTTTTTACACTGTATTGTTTTATTTTTTCCACTTTTTCGTGTTGTGTTTTTTTTTTCACTGTTTGTAGTATCTTTTAACTGTTGGGTTTTTTTTTATTCACTGTGTTGTTTCTTTTCCGTTTTTCACTGTTGATCACTGTGTTGTTTTTTTTTTTCACTTTGTTCACTGTATGTCACTGTTGTGTGTTTTTTCCTGGTTCACTGTTTATGTTTTTTTTTCACTTTTGGTTTTTTGGTGCGAGCGCGGCTCGAGCACGATCGTCGGTTCCGGGTTTGTGTGAGCTGCGGCTCGAACACAAGTGTCGCGAAAAATTGTTTTTTTTATAAAATGTTAAATTTTTTTTTTTAATGCAGGCGTGTTTGGATGGTTCGTCACTTCTGACACCAATGTGACAGATGTACACGGTGTCAGATTTTTTTTAAACCGTTAAAAACTTTATTATTTGTATTTTTTTTTAAATGTGGACGTGTTTATGTGGTTCCGGCACTTCTGACACCAATGTGACAGATGGTCGCTCGGTCAGGCACGCGTAATAAATGACGTTGAAAATAAATGTAATAAAATGATGGTCTTTATTAGTCGTAGCAATTAATTGGAGAGAGTGTACCGCACTAATCGTCGGTCGGAGCTGAACTGCCGTGAAGCGGGCGTGAAGCTGAGGGCTTCGCGCTCGCTTGACAATGGAATAAAGAGTCACGGAGTGTTTAGTCTAATAGATAAGTGGCCGCTCGCGGCGGTCTGGATGCACGATAGCCTTAAGGGCTTCTTTGAAGAGCGTATCGAACGGAAACTCCGTATCGATACGCTCGAATAAATATTCGAAGTTAAAATAATGAAATGTTAGGCTGCGGCCGTTACACACCACTATGAAGCAGATAAAACGGCGCGTTTTTTTTTGTTGATTATTCTGACATTTGATCAAAACTAACACACAAGTAAAATATGATCAAATTTTTTTTAACCAACCGCAAGTTGTATCCCCAGTAGGCCTAATCAACTCGTGTATTAACAATTTATTCATATACTATGAACGATATTGGACAAATTGTTTATATTGTAATTATAACGAATTATATATATAAAAAAGAAAAAACCATTATTTATTAATCAAAAATTTGTTTCCATACAACGTTATTAATTTCATTATAATCTTCTGAATCATTTTCAATATATAATTGATTTGGATTTTTGCATCTCGAGAGTGCTACGTATAATTGACCATGAGAAAATAAATGCTTATGAAAATATATACCAACTTTGTCAAAACTTTGACCCTGTGATTTATTTATAGTTATTGCAAACGCCAAAACAATAGGGAATTGTCTCCGATATAAAACAAACGGCAAAATAGAAAACTCTCCAGTATCGATCATTATTCTCGGAATAAAAGCACACTTGCCAGTTTGTATACCAGTTATTATCTCTACTTTAATATTGAATTTAAATAAACCAACGATTTTCATCCTCGTTCCGTTGTACAATCCATCGTTTATACTCAGATTTCGAATAATCATTACAATCGCACCAACTTTTAATATTAATTTGTGAACTGGAAGTCCTGGAAATCTCAAAGAATTTAAATATTCTATTGGATAATTCAAATTATCATCATCATCGGTTTGATCGACTTCTTTATGTTTTACATAATCAATACTGTAATATATTTTTTCTTCTTTATTTTTTTTTTTAATATTTTATCGTTTAATTTATAAACATCGTCATTATGGCAAGATAAAATAGCACGATTTGACAAATTATCATTTTCATTAATAAATGACCCATATACAGTTTTACAAGTATCATCAGTTATCTAATGTTCAGGTATTTTCAACGAATGTATAACACCACTGCCAATTGTCAATAAAAATTCTGCGCAATCCCGATCACATCAACGCATATTTTTCTGTAATTTCACGATATCAAATAAGTGCCATAAATTGGAAAATTTTATCGTTTCATTAATAACACTAAATTTTGTTCCATTTTTCACGACTGGAAGAATTTGCCGAAAATCTCCACCCAATATTATCAATTTCCCTGCAAATGGAAGATGGTTGATATTACAACAATCGCGAAGAGTTTTATCAACAATATCCAATGCCTTTTTCGGTATCATAGATGCTTCGTCCCAAATAATTACATCACATTCTCTTAATCTTTTTTTATCTGAATTTAATTTAAAAAACGAAGATTCTACACTTGATAAATCTAATGGCAATTTGAAAGTTCTGTGACTTGTCATTCCACCCGGTAATAAAGTTGCTGCAATTCCAGTCCACGCCATCGATAATACTTTTTTTTATTCCTAAAAAATAATGTATTAAAGTTATATAAAGAAACGTTTTTCCCGTGCCTCCAGGGCAATCGATATAAATCATTTTTTTATCACCTTTAATTATTTTATAAAAAATACGTTTTTGATCATCATTTAATTGTAAAATAAACTTTTCAGATATTTTTTTATGAGTCTCCATCGTTCTTTTTTCATTTTCAAAATTCATATCTAATTGTATATCCGGTTCCGGAAGTCCAAAATCAGAAAACGTCACATTCTCAGATTTAAAAATTTCATTTATCTCAAATAAAGCCCTTTGTTCATTATTATAAAGAAAACCTTCACAAAAATATTTTTTAAATTTTTCCCAAATTTCACATGAAAATACAAAATTATCAGAAATAATAAACCAAGCAAAAAATTTACGTAATTCAACGGGCATCATAATAGCACAAGCTTCCTCAAAAATATTAAAAATAGCTGTATCACTGTCAACTAATCCCATGGCAATTGCGGTTTCTTTAAAGGTATTGTAAGTAATATTTTCATATACTTTTAAATCACCGAAACAGGTCGCTCCTTTTACACGATTCAATATTAATTTTAAATGAAAACGTTCGATGTCTTTTGGACTTACACTTACAATTCGACCAATGGCTTTAGAAAACACACGACGTTTTACCCATATTTTTTGTTTCAAATCGAACAAATAATACTTTGGAATGTTGATATAATTATAATTTCTTGCACTTTCGTTGGTTTGATTAAGTTTGAACCACGCCGTTAAAGTTGTTTCGTATTTTGTCAGAGCTTTTTCCTCTTTATTTTCTTCAAAAAGAATTTGTTGTTGGTTTTCATTATGAACTGTTAAACGAACAATGGGGTGTGATCAGTCAACATCGAGCCATCGCGCTGTAAACACAGGAATTATGCCGTTGAGTTTTGTTCGCAGTCAACGCGGGGCGAAACAGTTAACGAAAGGAGGCTACATATATAACCGAAGTCGAGAAACAGACGCGACAGTGACGTAGAGGTGCATCGAATATCATACTGCAAAAAAATGAAAAATCGCTTATAGTAACGACAACCAACAAGAAAACAGGTAAGGGTATAATTCGTTGGACTTAGACAAGAAACGTAAGTAAACAGAAAAAATTAAACAAAGTGAGTTAATTATAGGGACAATTCTCAATGAAAACGATCACAATCATGCACCGGATGTCGAGAAAGTTTCAACCCGCAAAATCATTCAAAAAATGAAAGCAGACGCGGCTCGGGGAACGGAAACAACAAGAACGATTGTCACGCGGGCATTCGCGGAGGCAACAGACGGAGCAAAAGCCGAACTCCCTTCTACCAGCTTATTAGCGCGTACAGTACAACGAACGCGAGAACGTCTCAATCCGTAATTACCAACACCAGCCACGCGCGCAGAGCTTGAGATACCTGAGCTTTACACCAAAACAAACGACGGTCAACAGTTCCTATTCTACGATAACGAAGGAGACCGCAAACGTTATCTAATATTCACAACCGCGGAAAACCTACGATGTTTAGCAGAATGTTCGAACAAGCTTTTATAGGCGCTGCGCACGACGTATTTCCAGACGCGATTGTACACGGATGCCAATTTCATTTTGGTCAATGTGTATATCGTTGGGTGCAGCACAATGGATTACAAAATCGTTACGGCACCGATCACAAATTTTCATTGCACATTCGCATGTTTGTTGCATTGTCTTTCGTTCCATGCGAACACGTAACAAAAGCATTTGAAGCGCTGGAAAATTGTCAATATCATCAGGACAATATTGGAGATCTTCAAGCGTTAGTCGAGTACTTCGAGAAAACCTGGATAGGTACGAAAATGCGCACACGAAGACGCTCGCCGATGTTTCCAATAGAACTCTGGAATTGCTACGATGCAGTACTCAACGACGATCCAAGAACGAACAACTCCGTCGAAGGCTGGCATCACGCATTTAACGATCGTATCCAGACAGCACACACAAGTATGGGTAAATTCATCGCTGCATTGAAAGACGAGCAAAGCCTGATAGAAGCCGTTCGTGAACAGCACATTGCTGGGAGAAATGCAGCCCCCAAACGTCGAAAAAAGTACAGAGACTACGATGCTCGATTAAAAAACCTTACTGAAGGCTTCAACGAGAATACCGATTTCCTCACTTACTTGCGAGGAATCGCTCATAACCTTCGACCATATGTCCGTTCGAATTTTCGAGAACAACAATATATAGTAAACATAATAGTATATCGGTTAAAAAATAGATTATTAAATATAAAAAAAAAAAATTAAATCAATTAACTGACGAATTAATTGATTGAAATTGCGATGTTAATAATCGAATGAATTTGTTTAGATTTTTTTTATTTATTTGTTGTTTGAGATTTGTATTTATCAATGCGCGACCAACCATTAACCGTGTAATAAATAAATAAATAAATTTGTTGAAATTTACAATGTCAATTTTATCAATGATGAAACGTACATGTGTTGAGAATGAGCAATGTTGAATGAGTGTTTGTAGAGTTCCCATGTTGAAAAAACAAATGTCAACATTTACATAAGAAGTATAGACGTGCCACCTTATTACTAATTCTTGTAGTTCCAAATCAAATGAAAGTATTTCAGCTGAGATGTGCTTATCGATCGCTTCGGGAGTTGTTAATTTATTCTTATAATCCAATACGAACAACATATGTGCGTGAGGCAATCCACGTTTTTGAAATTCAATTGTGTAAATATATGCTAAAATATTTCCAAACATTTTACCACTTACAATATCAGATAAAAGAGCACGCAATTTAGAATAAAACAATCTTACTGTAATATTCGGAATATCGTTACACGTTGTCCCCATTGGAAATTTACTTATAATCCTTTGCAACTCTGGCCAATTAGGATTACAGGTCATTGTTATAAATAAATCAGGTCGACCTATCGTCCTGACAATGGCCATTGCATCTTGATAATTTTGTTGCATGTTTCGAGGACTCCCTAAATACGTCGAAGGCAAAACAAACACATTGCCTAAACGTTCAGGTTTATCAAAATTATCCGAATTGTTCAAAACACTGCGTGCTACGTGATCGACTATTCCTTGATAACATTCAATTCGTAATTTTTTTTGGTTAAATCTGAAAAAATTTAATCTATTACTTTCAATGACAATATATGCTTGAATTACATATTGTTGAGTTAATCGACCACAAAATAAAATTGGATTAAATTTTTCATTGGGTCTGTAGGCTAAACGATACGAATAATATTGTAGAGCCGTAAGTCTTTTTTGACTATTATACTGTGTATACAATGGACTCCATCCTAAATCACCACGTAGAAATATAATTGGAATTGTCATAGGATCAACATGAAATGACAATTTATTCAAATGAAATTGAGAATCCATATTTTCAGGAAGATTTTTTGGATAAACACACAAATCAAAAAGTGGTGGAATTTCACAATTTTTCGAAACTATTAAAGCTGCACATTCCGCGGTCGATGGCGAATTATAACGATGTTTATCAAATTTGATATTCCGAATAGTATACAAATAATATTCTGGCAATGTTTCATTTTTTGTCAACTCGTATAAATGTTTGTATTTTTTTGCATAAGGATTACTATTATTCAACACTTTTGTTAATACCTCGACATGTTTTTTAGATAAATTATTATTTACTTTTAACCTCTGTTCTGTTGCTTCACAATCATCATAAATATAAATTTGACCACCATACGGAGTGTTACCACTTTTTGTATAAATACTGCTTGGCGTAACATGACAAACCTGACCTTGAATTTTTAAATTATAAGTTCCTTTTTTAAATTCATCGACCACATTTGCATTGAAAGTCGCAAAAGAAAATCGACTATTATAATATCGAATTAATTGTCTATAATTCCGAACGTACAATTAAAAATTATTAAAATGTTCATCATAATTACTTAAAGGAAGAAGTTTTACCTTTCCATAATGACAACAACTTTTTTTTGAAAATTCAACACCCCAAAAAACTGCTGAACAATGTGGACAACTGTAATTCATGTCTCCAAAATCAGAATATAATATTTTATGAGGCCATAATTTATTAACTTGTTGAATTTTTCTTCTTTTATTAACACGATCATCTGTCATATTTTCTACAGTATCACTTTTCCTTTTTCGCTTCAAATAATTTTCATTAAAATTTTGCGTCAAATTGTTCTCTCTCTTTTTTTTTTAAACGCTCCTCATTCACATTTTGTGTTAAGTCTTTCTCTCCCTTTTTTTTTAAACGCTACTTATTCATATTTTGTGTTGAGTCTTTCTCTCTCTTTTTTTTTAAACGCTCCTCATTCATATTTTGTGTTGAGTCTTTCTCTCTCTTTTTTTTAAACGCTCCTCATTCATATTTTGTATTGAGTCATTCTCTATCTTTTTTTTAAACGCTCCTCATCCATGTTTTTGGGAATATCCTTTTCTCGTTTTTTTGTTAGACGTTTCTCATTCATATTTTGAATGGAGTCATTTTCTTTTTTTTTTTTAAATCGCTCCTCATTCATACTCTGTAACGTGTCTTTTTCTCGTTTGTTTTTGGGAATATCCTTTTCTCGTTTTTTTGTTACACGTTTTTCATTCATGTTTTGAATGGAGTCATTCTCTCTCTTTTTTTTAAACGCTTCTCATTCAGATTTGGTAAAATGTCTTTTTTTCGTTTTTTTATTAATGGCTCCTCGTTTATATTTTTTGTTAAGTCGTTTTCTCTTTTTTTCTTTAAACGTTTTTCATTTAAATTTCTGCGAGTGTCGTTTTTTCGTTTTTTTTCTAAACGCTTCTCGCTCATATTTTGTGTATTGTTCTTTATTGCGTCCCCGAAGGGTTACAAGGGTTCCATCTCCTGTACATTTCTCCTTTACATTTCCTTTCCTCCCGTTACACATGTTTCCTCTCTCCGCTCACGATTTAAAATTTTTTCCGGTTCCACTGTCATACTTTCCGCTCTTGTTTTCTCACCTTCTCCCCTTACATTTCTTTTTCCCTTTACTTTTACTTTTGCTTATTTCTTTATTTCTACCTTCTTACATTTGTACACTTTCTTATTTCTACCTTACTTTATTTACACCTCGCTCGCCGCTCACGCGCGCTTCGCTCGCCGCTCTCTGCTGCCCCGCTCGCCTCGCCTCTCTCTCTCTCTCTCTGTGAGTATCACACGTCGTTGATTTTTCGCTCTTGCCTGTTTGAACTTTTATCTGCCGCTCAGGCCCTTGGGCCCTTCTTCACTTGCAGGATTATAGCACGCAAAAACTGCTTTTCATCTCTAACATATTAACTTCTTGCCTATGGACCATGATGTGGAGGACCTCTGAACACAAAATTAATCGATCCTCTAACCTATGAATTGGAATGGACTCATGGCTCAAGTGAAAACTGTCCACCGGTGTCGTCGTTATCACCTACGTCATCGTGGCCGTTCTGCGCATGAGCACCTATCACGGCTGCAACACTACCATCACCTTCTACATCAACCGAGATTCTTTGCGCATCAGCAGTGACAACTTTACTGTAAAGTAACGCCAAATAGCGCCACTTCGTAGCTGCGGCTCACGTCGAACTACGTACAATCAACAGTACTCAGTCGGTATAAGTGTTTACGCTCTCCGCATGTCGAGCGATTGTTTCAAATGCAAAAAAGCTATTGCCGGTCCCTCCCGATCGTGTGACCAGTGTTTAAGATCATTTCATCCGGATTGTAGTAGGAGTTATCTCTCTTACAGATCGGTAAATGCGTGCTGTACTCGTAATTTAAGCGCAATGTCAATCACTAACGCTTTCATTAGTGCTCAAAGCTCTCAGCAGCCGGCTGCTACTCTCGAAGCAATATTCGCCAAATTAAATGAATCCGAACATAAATTCGCCGAATACGCGAACGAGCAAAGAAACACCAACATTGCTTTCAACAACACGTTAGAAGACCTAAAAAAATCCAATGCCGACATTCAATTAACGCTCCAGGATTTTCCAATGCTGATCCACACGGTAACTGACCATACCAATAAAATCGCTTCATTAGAAAACGTGAATGCCCAACTCGTCTCGGAAGTTGCTGATCTCCGGAACGAGTTGGCTGCAAGCGCTGCTACAAGCAACCATTGCGACGTAGTCATGTCCGGCATACCTACGGGACAAGAAAACAATTTAGTTGCTATCGTCAAAAAAGTTTTCCTTGTGTTGGGCATCCCCGAACTGGTCAATCACATACTAGATGCACGTCCCCTAGTCAAGAAATTAAGCCTCGCGTCACAACCTGTCGAAGCAACGAATAATCGTAGTTTATCATATATTATTTCTCTCACATCCGGAGCAGTAAGAGAGGTAGTAATGAACAAGAAACGAGCAAAGAAAACCATTAACCTAAGAGAGATAATAGGCGACAACGCTAGTGGAAATGTGTATCTTAATGAATTTCTACCGACTACTACCTACAAGTTATTGCGCAAAACCAAAGCCATTGCTACCGAAAGATTGCACAAGTTCGTTTGGGTTAGAAATGGGAGAATATTTGTCAGAAAGGATAATGGCCAAGAAATTATCAATATCGCGTCAGAAAGTGACCTGTCAAAATTAATCTGACTACCTGAGTCAAAAACCAAAGCATCTGCAACGACTTATCTCACCAAAACAAACTTAAGAATTGCGCAATTTAATGCTAGCTCGTTACTAGGCTATATTGATTTTGTTAACACTTATTTCCAACCACTCGATTACCACATAATTTCGATAAGTGAGACCTGGCTTCACAATAGGATACAAGACGAACTAGTTGAAATCAAGAATTATTTTATAATCCGCAACGACAGGGAAGGTAAAACTGGCGGCGGTGTAGCGTGCTATTTTCACAAGTCTCTGAAAGCAAAAGTCCTAGCCACATCGCCTAGTTTCTATTCAAATTCGCCGGAATTTATCATGGTCGAAATAAGATATAATGATAGAGAACAATTACTCTTTATTTCTATGTATCGCAGACCAAGAGATCTTCTGTTCCACGATTTCATAAGCTGCTTTAATCAGCACTCGCACGCATATAAAAATATTGTAATCGCGGGTGACCTTAACTGTAATATGTTATCCGACCTTTTCGAAGCCAATTATTTAAGAGAATTTTTATTCTCCTCATCACTGTACTTAGTCCAAACGGGTGCAACTCACCACACAGCTACGTCCGATTCTTGGCTTGACTTAATCGTTTTAGACAGTGAAGAAAAACTTCTATCCGTAACTAAATCCGATGCTCCGTTTATTGGTGGACATGACCTGATAGATATATCTTACTGCTTTGATGCTCCTCCCACCGAGCAACGGCGCATTACACGACGAAATATGGCGAATTTCAACGTGCAAGAATTTTGCACTACAATCGAATCATCATTACCAGCTGTATTAGTAGATGCAAATTCCCAGGAAGTTGTATCCATTGAGTCTGGAGTTTTCGCTCTCACACAAACTCTTAATTCAGCATTCGACACACATGCACCATTTCGATCATTTAAAGTAAAAAAACCTAGTGCCCCGTGGCTTTCAGCGCAACTTAAGGCGCGCATAAAACAGCGCAGCGCTCTATTCAAGCGCTTGAAGCGAACAAATATTATATTAGATTATGTCATCTATAGGCACTTCAGAAATGAACTCACATCGGATCTAAAAGCGGCCAAAAGTAACTACCATTATAATCGGCTAAACTCGATTGAAGACCCAACCAGAATGTGGAAAGAACTAGCAAACTTAGGGTTGGTTAAATCGAGTTCACCCTCCCCCCTTCACTTCTTTTCACCCAATCAGTTAAATCGGTACTATGTCAGCATTTCGAGCCAAGATCCTCAGATATCGCAGCTTGAACTTCTTAATATAACTTCCAACACAATCTACAACGGTCCATCCTTTTCGTTTACATCAATTACTGAGGAAACGTTGCGCAAAGTGATTGTAGCTCTAAAATCCACCTCATTAAGCACGGGCGCGGATGGCATTTCGAAATTTGCCATTCATAATGCTCTTCCCATATTGCTTGCTCCTTTAACTGCACTATTCAATCAGTCGATCGCTCTAAGTCATTTCCCTACCCTCTGGAAACGAGCTTACATACGTCCACTATCTAAAGCCAAAATCCCGCAAACACCATCAGACACTCGACCGATTGCTAACCTTTCTGAAGTTTCGAAAATATTTGAAAGAATTATTTTCAATCAGATAATCAACTTTCTCGAAACTAATAACATAATAGATCCTCGTCAATCTGGATACAGGTGTGGATTCAGCACACAGACAGCCATGCTTAGACTAACTGACGATATAAGACATGCGATTGACGACAGTGAACTTACGCTTCTCGTCCTGTTTGATTTTAGCAAGGCGTTCGATACTGCATCACACTCGCGCCTTCTCTACAAACTCAAATTAATTGGCTTCTCTGACAGTGCGCTAAAATGGGTGTTTTCCTATCTAGCAGGACGTTCCCAGGCCATTATTGATGACGACAGGAACTGTTCGGACTGGCTGGCCACTACCATGGGCGTCCCTCAAGGGTCAGTTCTCGGTCCACTCCTGTTCCTTCTTTTCATCAATGACATAGGAGTTAATTTAAAGTATACCAACCACTTAATCTTTGCTGATGACACCCAAATTTACTTACACTGTCCCATTACTCGCTTAAACGAGGGCATAGCTAATCTCAGTCACGATATCAATGTTATCAAAGAAATTGCGGTCTCAAATGGACTCACCCTCAACTTAACCAAATCGAAGATCCAAGTCCTTGGAAGCAATGCTTTCATTCAACAAATCGACATCAATACACTTCCCGTGGTCACAATTGGTGACTCTATCATACCATACGTTAATGAGGCAAAAAACCTAGGCCTCATTATTTCGTCTAACCTGTCGTGGAATTCTCAAATATCGCTGATCTCGCGCAAAGTTTATGCTACCCTTCATAAGCTTAAGCTAAACCGAAACTGTTTCTCCACAGAACTTAGAATGAAACTAATAACAACGTTAGTTTTTCCTCACCTAGACTACTGTTGTCTAGCAATGAATGACCTGACTGACGAGCAAACTAACAAACTGCAACGACTTGCAAACATCTGTATCAGATTTATTTACAACCTTAGACGTGACGAACACGTTACCCCGTTTAGAAGAAGACTTAAATGGCTATCGGTCCGTGGCAGGAGACTATACTTTCTGGGCTTAAGTGTATATAAAATTCTCCACCTCAGTACACCACATTACATTTCAGAACTATTCGTTAGGCAGGATGATTCTCTTAGAAGATCGGCCAGAATCCTAAGTACCTCCACGGTGTTTCATATTCCTTTACACCGTACAGTCACATATCATAAATCGTACAGG